>VXBH01009224.1:3611-19760 GCA_013400035.1 Rynchops niger
AGGGGGCCTACAGGAAAGATGGGGAGGGGCTGTTTGCAAGGGCAGGTAGCAATAGGATGAGGGGCAATGATTTTAAACTAGAGCAGGGTAAGTTTAGGTGAGACATTGGGTAGGTTTAGATAAGACATGAGGAAGAAGTTCTTTACAATGAGGGTGGTGAGACACTGGCCCAGGTTGCCCAGAGAGGTGGTGGAGGCCCCATCCCTGGAGACATTCAAGGCCAGGTTTGATGAGACTCTGAGCAACCTGATCTAGAGATGTCCCTGCTTACTACGAGGTGTTGGACTAGATGACCTTTAAAGGTCCCTTCCAACCCAACACATTCTATGATTCTATAAATAATGTTACCAATGAAATTTCTCCTCACCAAGGACTGTCACAAAGTAGAATAAAAATACTTAGCACAGGTATTTGTAGGTGTAGGTTTGTGGATGTTTAGATACCGTGCAACTTCAAATATTACCGCCTGATCCTGTTAGTGTTCTTACAGAAGTAGGTACTTGGATATGGAAATCAGATGCCTTTGTCCCAAGGCTGTGCTAAAGTGGATCCTAGTCCGCCGATGGATGCTGCGCTATCTCTCTCCACACACCTCAGCTTGGATGCGGAGATAATTCCTCAGCCTGGGAGGATGCACCAAATTCACCTTTGGTTTCCTCATCTGCTTTGCCGAGTTTGCAGACCCAGGTTATAACGTGGCACCAGTTGTGATCATACTTGTTTTGTAGTACTTAATGCTTACGCCTCAGCTACTGAGGTGGTCTTTCTCACAGGTTTTGATCCTCATGAATTTAGTAGGTTTGCAGTTTATAGTGAAAAGGTGCTGTGCAGGTGAGAGATGTTTGTAATTCTCAGTTCTGAGAGCCTCTAGGTAAAGGGTGATCCTCACAATGGGGGCTCATGACAGCAGGCAGGAAACAGAAAATACTGCCCTGAGACAAAACAGTCTAGGAAAACTCTTGAGTCCATCATCCCTCAGATCTTTATTTCAAAACCAGCCAGGACTGAGAGACAAAGTCAAAAACCTACTTGCTATTTTCATTGGTATGAGAAGGTTGAGACCACCCTCTGCGCAAAATTATATTGTTCTTAAGATCCTACGCTTTTGGGTAAAGCGCACAGGCGAACGATCCTGATTGCAGTAGCTTTGCTTCTTGGCAGTGGCTGGGCAGACGGATGGACTCCAGTGCCTTAACGCCGGTGCCTGCAACTTGCTTTGCCCTCACGACAGCGCCCTGGTTCCGGGCCACCCTTCTGTGCGGTGAGGGAGGCTCTCCCGCCTACTTGTTGCTGTGGCAACCGGGGTCAGCTGACCTGGTCGTCTGCCCCATGGAGGTGTCACACCTGGGGGAGGAGCGAGGAGGTCAGGTGACCCAAACTGACCAATAGGGTGTTCCAGCCCATCTGCCATGCTCCGTATAAAAGCCGAGGGAGCAAAGGGTCAGGCTTCTCTCTGGTGGCTCTCTCGTCTTTGGTGTCCCAGGAGGATCCTGGCAGGCTCCTTCAACCCTGATCCGTGGGGGCCTGAATTAGGATCTGGAATCCAGTTCCCGTTTGTCGCTGAGTCCGGTCTGGAACTTTCACAGTGCCTGCCAGTGACATCTCCCTGGGAGCTTGGTACAGTTTTGTGTATATTTGTATATATTGTATCGATTTCATTATTTCCTTTTTATTTTATTATTAATGTTTCATTAAAGTAGTTTAGTTCCTTCTAAACTCATAAATCCCCTTATGTTTCCTCCTCCTCTCCGTGGAGTGAGAGGTGGGGGAGAGCATCTGTTGTCTTGGCTTTGGACCACTCGGCCCAAACCACGACAGACAGCTACAGAGAGTTTTTCCTCAACATCACAAGGAGGTAGGGCAGGCTCTTTACACGCAGTAAGAATTGCATTCAAAGACGTGTATTGATGCAGAAATTTTTCTAAACCCACGGAAGAGAAGGAAAATAGGAGGGAACTTCCATGGCTATCTTTATTCTACCATACATCATGTATAGAAGGGTACGGAGTTCCACAGTCATGCATTTTAAACAACTTGCCTGGTGCTTGGGATATCTGTGTCTAGTTTTGCTGCTTTGCTACAGGCAACCTGTGTGACCTTTGGACTTCACTTAATACCATTGTCTTTGTTTTGCACCTGTGAAAAAAAGGCTCAAAGTACTCCAAACGTCAAAGGCCTTTTTTTGAGAATAATTGCTTTACTTTTATGGCAAGAACAATCATGAAGTGCATAAGGCCAAGGGACAGTATGCATTAGTAATACTCTGCTAGTTTTCCTGGGAAAGCAGCGCATTAGGAGAGTTAATAATTGCCAAATGTAATTACCGTCAAGCTAAGGCTACATTTCGGAACAAGGTATAGAGTAGATAGCTAATGCTGTACCAGGATAAAGAAATCAATGTTGTAGCTTTTACCGCAGCTCAGGGATGGGACAGAAAGTTCTAACCAATTTGTTAATGAAATAGTATACCACTAGGTTAAAACCAGATGAGGATTATCAGAGAGTGGCAGGACTTCAAGACCTTGAGAAGTCTGTTGTCTCCTGCTGTTGGCTTTCTTTGCCTCATGAGGAATGCTGCAGTGTTAAAGTAACGATTTTGTTGGTGGCTCTTCTTGAAAAACAGATTAAGGGCGATGAACCAAACTTGAGTTGCGTATGAGAAGCTGCACTTGCAAGCAGTGACACTGTTTTTCAGTGTGATTAATTAAAGTTTAATCAATAGCTCAGACACAGCTGTTGACTAGAAAACCAGCATATGGAGCTGATCCTGTGATTGTCGGAAGAAAATAGAACTTGTGCGCACATTAGCCCTACGCTTCTGTTACGGCAATTGCTGTTTATATTTAAATCTTGCCAGATTGACAGTAAGTCTGAGTTCTTACCGTAACTTGACTTTTTAAGATTTTGGAGAAAATGGCAAGTGAAGATGAGCGTTGTGCTAAAAGTGAATCCGGTGCTCTGCTGCTATCTGTAGTATCTCCTGTCTGACAAATGGCCACCCAGCTGTCTTCTCTATAGTTGAATATTCAACTCTAAGTAATGATGCACAGACAACGTAATTCTACAATGCAGCACAGTGCTAATGGCAGCCGTAGATTTGCTATCCTCACATGTTAGTACAGACTACAGGGGCTTTAGTGTCTCACTGAAAAGAATTGCGTGGCCAAAACATGCTGCTTGGGAATTGCAGATTTACCTGGGTGATTGCTGAGTTTTCTTCCCTTAGGTGATTTTAGCATCTGTTCCCTGTAGTGTGAAGAGTGTAAACTGATGTTACTCCCTAAGACTGAGAGAGGTTGGAAATTCCTAAGAGAAGGCTATGCGTAGAAGTACCTCAATCTACATGCTTCTCCATCAGATGTGACTAACCTCTGTTTTGCACCTGACCTTGATGATCCATTCTTCATCATCAGGTATTATTGCCAAGTCAGATACTTTGAGAGATATCTAGGATTAAGGGAGTCTATTAAAAAAAAAAAAAAAAATCCCACCTTTAGTTAAATGAGATTCCCAAAGTCAGGACTAACAATGCCTTGATTGCTGATGGTTACTGAGCTGAGCAGTGCCGTCACTGAAGGAGTCACCCAGAACATTCCCATCACAGAGACAGCACTCTGATTAGGCCAGAAAAAGCATTTAGGTTTCTCTGACATTATGCAAAATGTTGGTCCTGATTACTAGAAAGCAGATGGGAACAGGAAGATTCACCATCGTGTGTCCGTAGTAGAGGCTGGGAATGTGCAAGGAACCCCAATGACTCAAGGGGGGATCCTACCTGGGTACCGTGCCTGCTCCCTAGCTGCACAGCCACACAAAACTGTGGCAATAGCACTGTCTTTCTCAACATCTGGCCTAATATGTCACCGTGGGGAATCTTTGATTTAACAGACAGCTACAGATGGCCACAGAGCCAGGTAAGTCACCAGTGAGTGCACTGGTGCACATGCAGCAGAACAAGTTATTCCAAACAAAGTTTGTGCTAGCTTAGGTTCAGAAATGTCCCCTCCAGATATGCCTGCTCTGATGGGTAATGCTTTGCTTTAAATATCATTCTGTGCTGTTTTGACATTTCCCCCTCTTGCAAGCTTGTATAAAAAGCTGGAGGGGCTTTTTTTGTGCAGTGGGAGCATTCAAGCAGATGGGCAGATCTGCTGCAGGACACCAACAAATAAATGGTAACAACCCTCACTGAACATAGGGCAGACGCAAATTTCAGCCATCAAAGAGATGCACTTGCTCCTCCTGCACCATCAGGATATACACCTCACAAAGACGGAGGCACAGCTCTGTGGTGTCCTGTGGTTTATGTTATAGGTTCTTTGTTCCAGATTCTGCTTATGTAGTTTCAAACAGAAGGCAAGTATCTGCAACAGGTTACAGCAAGGAGAAAGACAAGGGTAAGATGACTGGGGATTGCCCTTGAATTTCTTCACATCTCTTCTTGGTGAGGATTAATGTCTGGTTTGTGTTCAAAATGATACCATCCTTGCCTCCTCAGTCTTCCTCCTTGTACTGCCCTGCTGGAAAACCTGCTGCCCTCTGGACCAGGCACGGTGATGGACAGTGAGTTGCATGAGAAAACATTTCCCAGGCTACCTCCTCTCATTCTCATGCTCCCCATAGCCATAGTCTGTGGCGCCTTATTCAACCATTTTCACCATAATATTTAATTGATGCTGGAAGCTCAAATCATTAACAGAGATTATTTCCCCCTGTGAAACTCCAAAAACTATTGGCAGGCCTGCATAACACTCAGGCTAGCTGTTTCCCCACCAAAAGCAAATTCCAGGTTAAATCAATCTTGAGACCTGGCACAGAAGAGGGGATGTGAGCTCTGAGCAGAGTGAGAACTCGCTTCTGCCCCCACTTTTTTGGAAATCCCATGCCTTACATTCAGGTTGGTGAGATGAATTTTTTTAAAGCTGCCTGAAACTCATTTTGGTTGAAGTTGCTGAGGGCCCCTGTCAGTCTCCCAGTTAGTGCAGTAGCAATCGGCTGCATAATTTTTATGAAAAGCAGGAATACAGCTTGCCTTAATGTCCTTCTACATGTAAAATAAGACATGTTTAGTTTAAAAATACTACTACATACACAAGGCAGCTTTGGTATATGCAAACTGATTGGTATAGGCAACCGAAACTGATTACCGTAGCCGATAGGGATCCTGTGGGCTGAATGACGCTAGAGGACATGAAAGGCCTGTGATTTTAAGTTGTTTTCCCATCATACTTTATCATAAGAAACGCAGCACAGTTTCTCTCCTGCATTACTGAACTGTTCCCTGTGCTCTCCTGTGTTTGCAGTGGGGTGGTTGGTTTGAAAAAATGTGCAGTAAGTTTCTTGTGATGAGTTTGTTAACGGGAGTTGATGATGAAATGCCAAATGGTGTCCTTCACGAGGTGGGGGAAACAGGTGGTGCTGGGCTGGAGGACCGGAGAGCAGAGCTGGTGGCTTCTGTTGATGATTTCTAACCTTGGCAAAAGCCCTGCTTAAGTTGCTTGCTTTCATAGAATCATAGGACAGAATCATAGCACCTTCATGGTTGGAAAGGACCTTGCAGATCATAGAGTCCAACCATACACACACAAAAAAAACCCCTACAATCTCTGCCACTAGAGCATGCCCTGAAGTGCCACATCTAGACGTTTCTTAAACACCTCTAGGGATGGTGACTCAACCCCCTCCCTGGGCAGGCTGTTCCAGTGCCTGACCACTCTTTCAGTAAAGTAATTCCTCCTAATATCTAACCTAAACCTCCCCTGCCGCAACTTCAGACCATTTCCTCTGGTCCTGTCATTATTCACCTGGGAGAAGAGGCCAACACCCACCTCTCTCCAACCTCCTTTCAGGTAGTTGTAGAGGGCAATGAGGTCTCCCCTCAGCCTCCTCTTCTCCAAGCTAAACATGCCCAGCTCCCTCAGCCTCTCCTCATATGACCTGGTCTCCAGACCCCTCACCAGCCTGGTAGCTCTCCTCTGGACACGCTCCAGCACTTCAATGTCCCTCTTGTACAGCAGGGCCCAGAACTGAACACAGGACTCGAGGTGAGGCCTCACCAGTGCCGAGTACAGAGGCACCATCACTGCCCTGCTCCTGCTGGCCACGCTATTCCTGATACAAGCCAGAATGCTGTTGGCCTTCTTGGCCACCTGGGCACACTGCTGGCTCATGTTAAGCTGGCTGGCCACCAGCACCCCCAGGTCCTTTTCTAAAGGCTTTTTCGTTCAGCCTTACTGGTGAGGTGGCAGCACGATTGGCCTGGGGGAAAGGCGTTGTGGGCCAGGTGATACAACACCCCCAGGTAGGTGCCTATAGCAGAGCTTAGGTAGACCATGAGCCCTGAAAGAGCTGCCCACCAATCCCTCACTTAACCCCGTTCAAAGCCACCCAGTCAGTGGCTGCTTTGTGTCAGCCTGCCGGTGCCATCTCAATACCCATGACAGAGGGGATAGGGCAGCAGGGTGGCTATGTGCGGTGTGTCCCCAGCCAGCCTGGACAGCAGGAGGTCCCTGCTGATCCCCCACAGGGACGCAGGGGGCCCCAGCCAACATCTTAAGAAAGGAGGCTGGCCACCATGGCAGGACATAGACCTGGGCATCTGCAGGGAAGGTGGCAAAGAAGAGTTTGTTAAACCGCCATCATCTGCTGAACCGGAGTGGCTGAGAGGTGTCCCCAAGCCACACTTTCACCAAGGGCTTGCTCTGGTGGGTTGGTGGGACCGCTGCCTCAGCCATACATAGCCAAACCTCCTGCCTGGGGGCCATGCTGTGCCCCAGATGCACCAGCAGGCTTCATCCACCCCAACGCTTTCTTCCCCTGGCCCCACAGCCCAGGGCAGTATTTTGGCACTACCCTGGTCCTCGGCCGTGCCTCTGCCCAGCCCCTGTCCCTGCTCTCCTGGTTTACGGACTTCTTCTCGAGGCTGGCACAGGTCTCAGGAGCTTTAAGCTACTCTTTAAGTTCATTTTCTGGCTCACTTGAGTGGAAAGTTTTGGTTTGCATTGTTTATTTGGTGGAGGTTTGTCCAGTGTGGTGATCAGTGAGCCCCTCGAGGCTGGGCGGGCAGGGAGGTGTTGTGGCAGGCCCCGGGCCAAGCACTTGGCACTCCCGAGCCACCGCGATGCATTGCTCATGGAGTGTTTCGGTAACTTACCCTCCGCCATCCTGATTCTAGGGCATATGACTAACTGTGCTGTATGCCCCCTTCCCCATCTTTCTCCGAGCAGTCACCTGCATCGCTGTGAATGCAGCGCGTCATTCAGAAACATCTTTTAAGAGCGTATGTATCGCTTATTTATTTCATACATATCATTCTCTCCTAACAAAGGTACCAGTACTTACACATGTGTGGGTCCTGACACTAAAGATAAGCATAGGCTGTAGGAGGTGAGTGAAGAGGAGCCAGCCTGAAGCCAGCGTGCCCACACCAGCGCACGGCCAACTGAGCTAAGCCTGGGCCAAAGGAGGCAAAGAAAAATATGTACCCGTCTCATGCAGGAATGAGAAAATGGAGAATTCATGTGGCCGTGCTTGGTGCTGTACCCCTGCGGTGCCTGTGGTGAGAGGTAGAAGCCCGTTGCTTCCAAGTGGCCTGGGTGGGTGTCCCACATGCTTGGCTTCTGGCTCGGTTCATGGCTCGGCTCTCGGTGTGCACACGCCGTTCGAAAACACTCTCTCCTTCAGTGTTTTTAACTAACCATGCAGACCATTGCGAGCATGCTGTCCCTGGAAGAAACACTGCAAAGTTTATCACAGTTTATTTTTCATTAAAACGTAACTGATCTGGAAGGATCATTTGCAGCTGGTGAATTAAGTGCTTGCTGCTGATCACAGTGTCCCTCAGAGCACGGAGAGAGGTGCCACTTTCATTTCTTGCTTTTATTCCCAGCTTAGCGAGGAACACAAGCTTTTTGGTATTTTAATTCCCAGTTAGTTTTTTGGCTTTGAGCTTACTGCTATTTCTGTTTCAGATTACTCAACTTGTTCAGCTCCAATATTCTTTCTGCACATGTAGAAATACCGCTTTTATCAAAAGCTGGTTCAGTTCAGCCAATTCTTGTTCCAGATGTTCAGATGGTAATTCCATCAGTTCAGTGATTTTATGTTCTTTAAAACTTTAACAGCAAGCATTTATGGTTTTCACCTTGAATTTTATTTCATTCATTTAAAAAAATATGTTTTAAACTTAAGTTTTAATACCCAGTGTAAGAATTTCACGCTTTATTTTAAACAGGCTTACATCTTAAGTAGGCTATTGAATTATTAATGAATCCAGCTTAAGTGTTTACTTATGTATATGTAAAAGTATATGCACATACATTAAAAGAAAATAAGATTTTTTAATATCATGCAGTCTGAAGGTTTTGCAAAGGTTAAGGGGGACGTTTATGTTTGCAAAATGCTTGCCAAAAGATAATGGTTACTTCTGACTCCTGTTTTACCTTACATGTGAAAACATCGTTCCTTGGATGCCTAAGATGGATTAAAACTTATTTTGAATGTTCCTTGCATGTGTTTTGTATATGAATGAAAGGTCTCATATCTGAACTTCCTGACATTATTGTTTGAATTTTAAGGTGGTTTATGTACAAATACAGAAGTGCTGTATGCAGTTATACAAGAAGCCACCTGAGTAAGGGGAACTGCAGAGTAAGTTATTTGGAAATGCTTAAATAGTTCTTTACTGAACTGAGGATTAGAAGAAATATCCACAGATGTTAAGAAGAAATGTCAATAACTTCGATCACTTAAATTTGAAACTTTCTTTAAGATAAAATCTCTTTAAGATAAAATATTTCTTTTAGGAACCAAAGACATTTTTATAGAAGATGGACGTAGCTGTTCTCACTGGAACTGATCTTCAGCTCTCAGACGTCTCGATGAAACCTGCAGTGCACGGCACTCTTACCTGAATTAATGGAGAGCTGTCTCTTTAAAGATGCTCTCAGAAGTTTTTGGCACAAAGACAAAACCGCAACAACAGGACCGCTGATGCAGGATCCCAGCCCTCATGCCTGTCCATTAGCAAATTGTGCATTAATGAGCTGATAGGACTAGTAAACCCATACTGCACAACGGCATTTAGCCAACCAGACACGACAGCCGCAGGTGTTCTGGTGAAACCAAGCTGCCAGAGGAGGCGTGCCTTCCATTTTCAGCAAGATTAGACTCAGAGTATACTTAATCTCATCCGAGATGCACATTGGCTTTTCCACCCTTACGTTGTTTTGTTATGCTAGCCTGTTTTCTGTGCTTTGCTTTTTCTTTTGCACGTGTTTAACCTTTCATCATTCACGAGCCCGCTCACTTTGGGAAGCTGGGTTGCATCCAGCCTGGCTGTCTTGGCCCTGTGAAGGGGCTGCAGTGGCAGAATACTTCAAGTGAATGTAGAAGGTATAGCTCAACAAGGGAGCGACCCCGCAGCCTTGCAGTACTTCTGTGCTCTTTGCTTGGCGCTGTGCATCCATCCTAGCCTTCACCTCCTTACTTGGTCAGCACTGCTTTGACCAGGCTGAACGGTGGGCAGGCATTCCCACACGCGTTCCCACAAACTAGCAATATTTCTGTTCTGATTGTCATAATAATTTGCTTAGCTGCTGTTCTTGGAATATTTCATTTCATGAAAACCCTGAATATTCACCTCTTCATCCCAAATGCATTGCTCTGTTTCTCTCAAAATGTCAAAACCAACACTTTGTTTGGGATGGACGTTAAAACATCTAACCAGCTTTAATAGAGACATGGTTGAATAAATGCAGTATGAAAAAGCATTTTGACATCTAAATTGTCTGCGTAATAACTTTAATGAGATATTCAGACACTTTTGTAATGGGAAGAGGTAACTATTTCTCCTATTGATCAGCTGATTATAGAAATTCAGTTCATCCTGCACACCTTTTGACAAGAATGCAGAATTGTGATTTTAACTTTTTCCGCATTGTTTGTTTCATGAATTGTCCTCAAATAGTTTGGTTTAGGTAAATAATGTAAATATTTTTAGCTCTATAGGCTTAGTGAATTTCTATTTATAAACCATTCATATCAGCAATACTAACTCAGATGTGACTTACTCCCCACTTGAAGAAAATCCTGTTGTCTTAATCTTCTACTTATCCTTAACACAAAAAGGCAGGGTTCACAAGTGATGTGGAGAATAAAGATAATTTTGATGTTTTTTCTAACCTAAAAAATAGGTATATTCCATGAATGAAAGCTTTATTCTCCTCATTCCTAAGGTGTAAAATCTCTGGAGAGAATGAGAGAGAGAGAAATGGATAGTAGTTAAATTGATGATCACCATCTCCTCGTGCTCCCTCTGAGCTGTACTTTCCGTGTTTCTCTCTCCTTTCTTTCAGAATAAAACAACCCCTGTTTTATGGTTGCCTGTCACTTTGCTTGGAGCATGGCAAGTATGGCGCTGCCCGATACAGTAACACAGCTTGGTGACTATCCTAGTTAGCCCCTAAGACTGCTTACTGCCTCTTGTTTCTCTAGAGCAGAAGATTTTAGTGATTTTGAGTGATTGGTGCTTGCCACATGAAAGCATCCCTCCCTGTGCACCCGGGGTGACTCAGCCTGGCCTTGTTTCCCACCTCAATGAGTCACCAGCAAAACGCATTTCCAAAGAAGTCAGTCCAGGAACAAACAAGGTGCACATGTCTTGAGCTCTTGGAAATGGGAAGCAAACACAGTTCCTGCTCTCGTCGTCTAGGCAGGATACTGTCGCCTTCTCCCTGCGGCCCTCACGGCCCTAGTATTTAAGGAATGTCTGAACCAGTGGTTTTTTCCTCTCCTGAAGGCCGGTTAAAGTCTGAGCCTAGAGGCCAGCTGACTGAGCTAGCTTTGACACTGACTCATTGTGTGATAGGGAGTAAGTCAGTACAGTTATGTCTACAGTGTGCCGGGTGGAGATGTGTGCGGCTCTGGAAGCGGGGCTGGCATGATACCGCAGCTGCTTTTGCCAGCTGTGCAGCAGAGGGACCGGACAGAGCGAATGCAGCTATTCAGCTACTCTGCATTGTGCAAATGCACCGCTTTGCTCAGGGGGTTGCTCAGGAGACTCTGTACGGTGTTACACTTTGAACATCCTTCACCTCGTCATCCCTTGTTTTCTTCGTTGGCACTGTGGAGAGAATAACTTCGGCACTTGAGATTCTCTTAAGAAAGGCACTTTATTGCTGTACTAGTGCTTTACTTGCTGGAGAGCTTTGCTAAAAGGCTTTTGGGTGTGCCTGTAAGCCTGATTTTAGCAGAGCTGTACAAAGACTGCATTCAGTAGAACCAGCAGTTCTTGAGTACGCTGCAATCTAGAAGCTGATGCTGAGAACAAACTGAACCAAGAGATGTGCTTGGGTGAGTATCTGAGAAACTGTGAGGAAAAAAATAAGGAAAAAAGTGGTGGAGGCATAGAAGCTTAGGTGTAGGGTGTCATCACCAACCAGGCACAGATGAAGGGTAGTGGTGAGGTCAGACACGATCAACAGTGTCAGTTGTACAAGGGATGAATTTGGCTGCGTCTAGAAGACAAGTCTCCTTCAGACCAGGCAGATGCTACACACTGAGTTTCTAGCCGGGTTGTTATGTCCTGTTGTATCCACCATGCCTGCTTTTCTCAGATAACATTTTGCAGTACTTCATAGACTTAGGTATTTGCCTTGACGGCGGATCATTGTGCAAGCTGCGTCTGTGTATTTCGGTGGAGATGTGCTCATTTGGTACGTTCCACGGCGAGGTCTAGCAGTAAAAGCTAGTGACACTACCTGTACACTGGTTTCTGACCACTCTTAACAGCACTAAGTTCTTGAACGTTTTTTTCCTGTGTCCGAAGCTAAACACTCTGAGTACCCAAAGGGCATCTTTACTGAGCACACCAGAAAGCAGCTCCTGAGTGTCAGTGTAAGAATTATCTCTGATACAGAAATCAAGAGAATGCTGTGAAAGCTGCATGTGCGTGAACTTAATGAGTATTTCATCCCAGTTAAGGTACACTCATAGCTAAATTAGTGAGTGGGAGAGACCTCCAGGGAAAGAAAAATAATGGCTTGTAGGCCTGCAGGAATTTTAGAATGTAAAACTTTCAAACTGCAATCTTTCCTTTCCTGCTTTTAATGATGGCCATCATTCAAAGTAACAGGAAGACAAAGCCCAATCTTTTCAACAGCTAAACTCTTGCCACTGAATGTGTATGCATTCCTCATGCCAGGAGGTTTTCTCTTGCTCACATTTTACATAAAAAGGTGCAGCATCTTCTCCTTAGTACTATTACTTTTTGCAATTTCCAGCTACACACTGCAACGTCTCTGATGTTCATCTCAGTGTTCAGGCCGGAGAAGTCCCTGCAGCTAGTTTCTTTTTCACCCTCATGGGTGTGTAAAGTTTTATGGGAAATTTTCTAGCCCACTGGAGAAAGAACTTGAGTTTGCTTTTTCCTGCTTTTCAGGGGCTAATTACACAAGGTTTCAGATGAAATACGCAAGACTGGTCATCTCAACAGGCTGCCAATGGCCACACCAAGTACTTTGCCAAAGACAGCGTGGACGACACAAGTGTGAAATGGCATCTTCTGTCTAGTACTTTCTGGGAGACTCAGTTTTATCCAGCCTTCAGGATGACTCTTCACAGACAGATTACAGTACTAACCCCTAGACTCCAGATTCCCGAATTGGAAGGTGATGTGCTTTGGGATATGCTCAAATGGAAAGGTGATGGTCTTTGCCTCCTCCTGCTGCAGACTGACCCCATACTGCAGCTGGAGGTTCTGGGTCCTGCGGGTAACCCCACCTCAGAGGATTGGGGGTACCTGAAACAATCGCATGCGCCGAAGCAGATCGGTCACTTCTTAAATGTCCTTCTTCCTTATGGGGGATTTAAACTAGAAAGTCTGGAGAGAAACTGCTCATGTGAAGCACTTCAGCCCTGGGCTGATCTGTCTGGCTGGCACAACAGAGCCAAGGCAGCATCCCTTCTGTCAGTTCAGCGGTAGGTTCACTGCGCAGGGCTTTTCTTACATTTTCAAAAGCCCGGTTGCAGGAAGACTCAGGGATGGAACAGCCGAGGTCAGAAGTTTGACTGTTCTAGGGGGCACAGTTTGGGGGCGTTTTGTACTTAGGCTGCTGTGGATTAAGCTGATCCTTTTGGCACCGAATCTCTCCTCTCCTCCTCTCCTTTTTAGGAAGGGATTGGAGGGGATTTTAGACATGCAGAGGAAGGTTAAATTATTGACTCGACAACTAGAAACTCCTTGTGCAGTACTTTGTCCCAGGACTGAACACAGCATCATACTGAAGCTTGAGGTTTTGGGTAAAACAATTAGCTTTGTTGAGTATTTAACAGTCAGGATACTTCAGGCAGCTGAAAGCCAGCACAGCTTTCACAGCATAGCTACAGCAGTTGGTCAGAAGAGCAAACACTTCCAAGGTAGATGCAGCTTCTAACAGTAAAACTGTGCTTTTGCTGAGAGAGCAAGTTCCGGCTTCCTCGAGTGAAATAAGCTACCCAGACAAAAGCGCTGTTTTCTCCGCTTATAGCTACATCTGCACAAGGTACTTTTGCCGGCACACAACTCTGCCTTCAAAGGATCTTATCACAGCTCTGGCTGACACAACTCAGCCAGGAGACTCGGTAGCAGAGACCTGGCCTGAAAACACCCTGGCTCAGCTTTGGGGTTAACGTCCAGCTGGGAATAGAGAGAGCAACACACAGAATCCACTTTCTGACCTGTCCTGAAATGAAAGCCACGCACAGCCTGGGTGTGAAACCAGCGCCCTTTGGGAAGGCGATCCCTCGGCTCTTTCAGCTGCTGTAGTTTGGGGAGTGGGTTTGGTCTAAAGGAAAATTTCTGTGGCTCAACAAGGTGCTGAAGTTTAAAAAAAAAAAATAATTAAAAACTGGCTGCGATGTACACGGCTTGTTATTGTATTTCAGGGCCCCGCCTGTGAGCTAGCCTCAATAGTGAGGCATAGGGCTACTGACCATCGTGCGGTTAAAGCCAGATGACTTTCAGAGGAAGCTGAAATCTGGATCACTCCAAGTCATTAAGACTCCCAGTTAGCCAAGATGAGTCACCTAAACTGTACGAAATGAGACCGTAACGCTTGTGAGAATGTATTAAAACTGCACTATGTTTATCACGCAGCAGTGAGGAGCAGGCAAAACCACGGAACAGATGCAGTGCAGATTTGATAAGGGTGCTTCTCATTGCTGTTTTGCAAGGGGCCTCTTCTCAGAGTCACTGCCAGCAGGAGGCAGGGTCCTGCTTGTGCCTCCCCGCCTGATACCTAGACGCCCACTTGGTGCCAGTGATCTCGGGGGCTCAAAGTGTGTCAGTTCACGCCACAGATCTAGTGCAAAAATAACTGCACCATACCCCGAGCTGTACCATGCCGTGAACGTGGGAAAGACTCGGAGTACCACACAAAGAAGATCGTGTAAGAGAGCATATGCCGTGCCTTCAAAATGCTTCTGACAGTTCTCGAAATGCTAGACTTGATGCCATTTATTGATTTGTAACCACGGAGACGGTACGTGTTCCCATTGCAAAGCAAGGGAAAAGCTCCTTCCCTTCACCTCCTCAAACAGTGAAGAATGTTGGAAAATACTCTTACTTGTCGTAACCCCCTGCAGCCTCCACAGGAGGGATAAGCGAGATGTTTGCCTTCTCAGAGGCTGCTGCATTTTCACAAAGGTGGAGGAATCAATCTCTCCTTCCAAACCAGCATGGAGCAAAAAGGACTAAGCTATTTTGGGAGATGAGAGATAAGCAAGCCAGAAAGTCTTATCAGAGATTTATCTTAAACTTGCAAAGGTATTTTCTTTGACAAAAGAATTCAAACAGTTGTTTGAAATGTTCTGTCTGCTCAGATTTGTTTTCAGAGAGATCTCACTCATGCGCCATCCTGACTAATGAAGCATTAGGTTCTTTAATAAGAATATTCACTTTCTGAATTAAAAATTAATTAAAGTGTAAAAAAAGGCATCGACAGAACAGTCAATTCAGAAAACAAAGGCTGATGAATACTGGATTTCAGTGGGAACCAATATTTTGTTCCAAGTGCCTGTTATTGGGCAAGTACAACTCCAGCCATTACAGAAGGGAGGGAGCGCTGGATGCGGGAGCCCTTGGTAACGTTTCCTGGAGATTCAGCGAGGATTACAGAACATGCGCAAAAAGACGCTGTTGTAGAAACTGATGCTACAGCACCAAAAAACATAGTTAGCCACCAAAGTTTTGAAACAGAAGTACTAGAAGATACCAAAGGTATTTATTTTCTTGTAGTCTAAACCTTGGTGCCCCCGTTTAACCTGAGACACGCTACAGCTGTGCGGCCAACACAACAGGCCAGTAACTTGCCAGGAAAAATGTGTTTTGAATCGACTTGCCCTCTTTGCAGAGTGTCCTTTAACAGCAAACGGTACCTTCCCATTTTTGTCGAGAATTTGAAATGTTTACTTTCAACATGCCTTTTGAATGGAAACTCCCACTTTCTTTAAAAGTGACGGTCAGAACCCGAGTACAACCAAATCATTTTTTCCGCATACAAAAGCATTACGTTAAGAGCTCTGTCTAACCCAGCCTTTGGAGAGGCGATGGGAGGAAGCGCTCTGAAATAAAATAGTTCTGGGTCAACTCATAATAAAATTAAGAGTTAGCTGGCTGGACCTGGGTGCCAACCCGAGTCCCCTGGTCCCCTAGTCGCGTGGCTCCCCTCTTGAAGTAGCGATATCTCAGGCCGATGCCGACCCTTCTGCCAAGCAAGAGGCAATGGCGTGGCTGGTGGAGTGCGCCCATCCGCTGCGGCGGCCGGTATGATGTCTCCTTCCCAGCCGCGGGACCGGACCCGCTTCTCGGGGGGCCGCGGCCAGCCCTCTTTCCCTTCCCAAGGCGCAATTTTGGGATCCTGAGGCGCAAAGGGCGGGCAGGGAGCGCCGCGGGGCGGGAAGTCCGCCGGCTGTTCTCCCGCAGGGAGCTTAGGAGCCCGCGGCCGCCCCGACCCCACGCCACGCCGGGGGTCCCGCCGGCGGCATGCTGGCCCTGCCCTTCACCCCGCCTCGGGCCCCGGTGGCGACGGCAGTCGGGCGGGCCGGGCCGCGGGCAGGGCCGAGGCGTTTCGGGCTAGGCTCCGGCCCGGGGCCCGGCGCTGAGCCCGCCCT
>VXBH01009224.1:19791-36229 GCA_013400035.1 Rynchops niger
AGCCGGCAGAGGCGCGGTTGCCCCGGGGGGTCCCGTTGGCGTTTGGGCGCAGGTAAGGGGAGCTCCTGGGGCCCGGCCCCGCTGTCCGAAGCCGAACTGAGCCCGACCGCCACAACTTTGTGTCCTGGCGGCGGCGTGCCCCAACGGCTCCCGCCGCGCCGTACGGGCCGCAGTGGGGCGGGCTCTTCCTCCCCGCCGCCATGGGCCTGGGCCGCCTGCCCCCCCGGGGTCGGCGGATTTCCCCCTCTCCCCCCGGGAACGGCGGGGCCGGGGGNCGTGAGCCCAGCGCCGCGGGTCGGGCACCAGCCGCGTGTCCCCCGGAGCGCCCTGCGGGGAGCGGGCAGCTTTCGGGGTGCGGCGAGGGGCGTCCCCTCCAGCCTGCCCTCGGTCCTCCCTGCCAAAACCCAGCCTTACCTCTGTCCTCAGGCCACGTTTGGGTGTTCCCGTGCTGCGTTTGCCGCCTCCTGGCTGGAAGGGTGAAGGGGAGCAGTTTCAGAGGGGTGGTCGGTAATGAGCCCCCGGCCTTCTGTAACTCATTTAAGTGCTGGAGCTGGCATAGCTTTTAGGGAAATGTGGAGGAGAGGTAGGCACCGGTTTAATCTTTTCAGGCTTTAGTCGGACACTTCATCTAGAAGTAGTGTGAAACTTCAGTTGTGAGTTTTATCTTCTGCTAACAAACGTGGCTTGGTGCTGTGATTATTTCTTTTAGGTCTGTGATGTTTTAGGTCTGTGACTTACAAAAGCCGAACTAGCTGTGCTAGCTCCCACCCTGGCTGAGGTGCAGCTGTAACAGTAAAAAGGTGCTTTCACACCTATGTAGTTATTTCTGTGGGGAGAAAAGTAAGCTTTGGTGTTAAACGCTTTGCTGTGGTATAATAACATGCGTGTGCTCTCCTGTAGAAGTGCGGTGCTGCTCCTGATCTTGTGTGAAAACACGGATAAAGTGTTCAGGACTCAGGATGTGCCTGAGCCTTCAGAGACTCGCTGGCTGTCCTTGTTTTGTCCCAAGCTTAGATACTACCAACAGCACAATGTGTAAGCTCTGGTATGTATTGCGATAGCAGCACGATTGAGCAATATGAGTGTCTCTGCATTCCAAAAAGTAAACAGCAAAAATGGGTCACAGAGTGAGAACATTCTCCATGCTTACATGATCAAGTATCTGAGAGGAAGATGTTTTGGTGTGCCAACACCGGATTTACTGCTTCTATTAAAGATAGGAGCTGTAGCTTGAGGATTTATGTTTGTGAAGGACAAAGGGGACTTGTAATTATAATAAAAGCCATGAGTATGGGTTTCAGTAAAACCAGTGCACTCAGTGAGGCAGCATGGCAGGGCAGTTGGAGAAGCATCCTGGAAACTAGGAAAACTGAAATCTGCTTAAATTCTTGGTTCCAAATGCAGCAAGGATATTAGCCTCTTAACGTCTTCACATCAGTAAGAAATTAAGGGCCAAAGTGCTCCCTAGTTTGGCTTAGTACCTGTCCCAGGGGCATTTTGGCAATAGGATTTAGCACGGTTCCTTGAAAAGCTGTTTCAGATAGATCAGCTACTAGAAGCAGAGTTCTTTGCTGGTGAGAATGACTGTTAATGCCATGCCACGTTGCTCATAAACTAACGTTGGTATTCCTGTGCCGGGAGTATGAAGTTGATGTTTCTCTCTTCCCCAAAGGCAGTGGGAGCTCCACCTGTCTGTCTGTCTGTGAAGTGGGGCCCCTTAGGAGCAG
The DNA here is from genome assembly GCA_013400035.1 of Rynchops niger. Taxonomy (NCBI): domain Eukaryota; kingdom Metazoa; phylum Chordata; class Aves; order Charadriiformes; family Laridae; genus Rynchops; species Rynchops niger. Next base: position 21,519 of record VXBH01009224.1, read on the forward strand.
GTTCCCTCTTCAGCAGCGTTGCTCCTGCTTTGGGGCATGCCACCTTGGCACAAGGCGCTGTTAGGTATTCAGCGGCCACTGTAACCCTTTTAAATGAGAAAAGGGCAAGAGCCTGCGTCCAAACACACGGGCCCATATTCAAGCGCTTCCTTCGCTTCGGGGAGTTTTGCCCTGGGTTTTCATCCATTTGCTGGATCAGTTCTGCATTTAAGAGTTCCGCTGAGGAATATTTAAGTTGATGTGTCCTGCGCACATGTGTCTGCAGCAGATCCATGCTCTGGAAAGAATTGGTGAGTAACGTTTCTGCTTGTCCCTGAAACGCAGGGTGGAGCGCCTCGAAGTCCGGGATGTCACATGGGGCAGAAAGCTGTGATGAATGTAATTTTTTTTCCCCCCTACTTAGATGCAAGTCCTGTTTCCTTTTTGTGTTGTGCTGCCTGTGCAGTGTAAAATGCATTGCAGGAGGGAATGGGGTCCTGACCAAAATGTCTGTGGAGGTATGCCGTACAGGGAATAATTTGATTGTGACCCATGTCAACATGAGGATAATCGTTAATATTCCTGAAATTACAGCCATTCCCAGGTGGTGCTGCCAGCCTGGCCGGTTCCATAGCTTGCTGGTGATGAGGAGGACAAAGTGTGGTCCCTGCTCACTGGTCAGGTCTGGATGGCCTGAAGACAGGCAGCGCTGTGTCTTGTTACAAGATGCACGGTATAGCATCCTGGAGGAGGTTTTGTGTCTCTAGAATCCACCCAAATGGGGTTTCTGTGATGTTTCTGTCTTTCACTGCTTCAAGGAGTAGTTTCAGTGAAGTCAAAATCCGTCCCTTGAAGAGATTTAAAACACAAGAAGATGTAGTCACTTAGTTGACAGTGGTATGATTGCATCAAAATACAGCTTTGCCTTACTGAGGACAAGGTAGTGTTGCTGTAAACTCATTTGAATAACAGACTGATTTCCTTTGTTGTGCTTTGTGTTGTGTTTTCTGTGAAGGTGGGGGAAAGTGTGGAGAGGTGGCCAGATTGCCGATCTGGTACAGATGGTCCAAAATCACATCCCTGACTCCTGGCGTGGGGCAAGGAGAGCACAAAACAAATANTACAGATGGTCCAAAATCACATCCCTGACTCCTGGCGTGGGGCAAGGAGAGCACAAAACAACTGGTTTGCAGTAGTTTTCAACAGAGAAAGTAAGAGCTGAAGTATTAGGCAGGATTTAGGGATGTAATGGAGCATCATGGAAATTCCTGTGGTGCTACAGGTGGTCAGTAAAGCCCCAGTCCTGCTGCTGAATTTGCACGCTCTTCCTGAAGAAGGTGCTGGTAACTTCTGCCTTGGCTTGTAAATGGTGATACGCAGGTCAGGTTGGTATACCTGAGACAACTGCTTCTCATACCTGTGTTATTTTCAGGCTTCAAAGCAAAGCTCAAGTTATGTTGCTTCTTCAAAGCGGTACAATTATGATCTGACCTATTTCTGTCTGGCCAAGCCACATCTCTAAATTTCTAAATGCGAGGAGCAGGTTTGTTGTAAGGTTTGCAGGTGGGTTTTGTTACGTCCGCTTCTGTGTGCATTCAGCTCGTGCATACAGCTGTGCATTAAGAGTACGTAAAAACACTTAATACTTTCATAAATAAAACCAGTTAGTACCTTCCTGTACTTAAGCTGAACAGTTGCGCCCCTCCCTCATTTGGAATTGTGAGATCCCATTAGTCATCCCATTAGTGACTTTGCTCTTGGATCCAGTCCAGGAGAGGTAAACTACATTGCCTTGCCTCATGTTTACTGCTGGTGTTTGTGCCCAGGCATTTATTTAGTATTTATTTAGCATCTAGTATAAATTCCCACTGTGTCTTGCCCTCCTGTAAATCTGTGTGCCCGGAGCCTCACTGGTGTGTTGCGGTGTCTCCTTGGCAGATGTACGGTGCTTAAGTCTCTTTGTTTGTCAGCCTTTGCATTTGTGCTGACTTTTTTTGGCTTGAGTGGGACACGGGCATCAACCTTCCCTGTGTCTTGGTAGGAAAGTGACTGTTATTGCTGAAAACTTGACTGCTGATCAGGTGGTCTGTGAGTGGAGAAAGGGTGGCCATTTCATGACAGCTTCAGAAATCGATGAAGTTTACTGTTCAAGTAGCTCTTTGAAAATGACAGGTTTAGAAGTGTCTATCTCTGCATAACATAGGAAAGGCTCTGTGTTATTCCTGAGAGATTACATCTCCTGCCCAGTGTTTGGAAAAGTCAGCATCCAGTCCAGAATTAAAGCCTCGTTCTTCTTTTGGAGGACAGTGTTTTGCTTGCCGTGGGATTATTATCTGCAGTTGCTGTATGTCTTCTATTTCAGGCAACTTTAACAGATGAACATGCTAAGTTGTAGCGTCTCTCTCAGTGGGTTTCTGGTGGGCACTTTGCTTTGGATCTCTCCTTGTTCTCAGCGGTCCAGTGAGGGTGCTCAGCTATGAACACACCTCGAGACGCAGGGAATGATGCATCCTTTTTTTCCCTCCTTTTTTTCCCCCGTCTCTCTCACGAATTGATTTCTGTGTTGGTTCAGCTCAGGCTGAGGATAGTGTCTGTCTGTTATTTTTCTAGGAGTGTTTGCTGACAACATAGTACTTTATTTCTGCTTAAAGGTTGGAATTTTCCGTTAATAATTCAGTCATCACACTGGATTCACAGTTGCTTGCCCATGATGTGTATTGCCCTTGCTATGGGCATATATGATTTCCTGATACCCTTTAGCTTCCAGAGCACTTGTTCCTCTGTGACTTCTGCTGTACATCAGGAAAATGTGGTGGGTTAAAACTTTATCCCGTTCCCAACGGCTGCGCTTCTGTTTCTGTCAAAAGGCCAAGATAAACCAATTACGTAAAGAGCTAATTTCTTTCCTCAGTGGAAATATATTTAGATACAGGTCTTGCAGCCAGTTATAGCTATAGCCTTTGTTCTTCTTGCCTGGGTGTTCTTCATCATTAATGGGGAAAGCAGGTGGAGAACTTGGAAAGGGCTTAGGCTGCACGGTACATCCTCGCAAACTTGACATATCCTCTGGGTGGAAGTCCTGTGCTCTCTTGCTTGGTCCGTCCAGGCTGTCAGAGCTAACGTTTCATCAGAGGTGCTGTCCGGGGGGAGCGCTGTTAAATCTCACCCTTGTGCCTTGCACGTTGGATCTTCTCTTGCCTGTCATCTCGAGATATGAGGAGTGGCCCCTGGTGATGACCAGAATCATTCTCTTCTTTCTTCAAACACATGGGGGAAATCTGAATCTTTCTAAAACCTCTGGGAGATGCAAAAGTCTGGTTTCCTCCTATCACAGGAGAATACTTAGGCAGGGAGATTAGATCTTCTGTCCAGCACTGGGCTGGAAACCTGTGTCCCAATTTGTGTTGAGGTGAGGATGCTCACTTTCCCTTCTGCCTTTCTGCATCATTAAACGGTGCAGGTTGTGTCAAAGAGCCAGGACCAGAGGCCACTGAAGCAGTCTCTGGCTCCTGGTGTTTGAGGTAAGATTAAAATAACAAAAAGTGTGACTTTAAGCAGCCGTTTGCGTACATCTTGATGGTAGTTACACTTCCAGTAGGCAGTGTTTTAGCTCTTGTATGTAACTCTTACATGAATAAAATCCCATCAAATTCCGCCTGTGAACAAAAGGCTCCAAGATCAAGCGCACTGATCCAAAAGTTGATTTGTGCTTGCATCTTTCATTATAGGTGTTTTCCTAACTATTAGTGGAAAATTTAAGGCTGAGACATGCAGTTTCTAGTTGGTAACAGAAAAATAGCTTTAATACTATAAAACCAAACAAACTGCCAAACAAACAACCTTTTTTCAACCTCATTTTTTAAATCTGTCCCCCGGTAGTGCTCTTTTACGAATGACAAACAAGAATACACACACATTTACCAAACCAGCACCAGGATCTGGTTTTGGGGATGAGGAAGGGCGGTACCTTCCGTTGATGCTGTGGCAGCTGTGCGCACAGCTGTCCGTCCACGCGCTCTGTCAGCGGGCATGGGAGTCTTGTTCTCTCCCAGCTTTGTGGCTGGATGTTCTTGGGCTGAGGGGTTCAACTTAGTGCAGCGCGAGTCCTGAGGATTTCAGACCGAGTTCTAAAATTCAGAAGGAAGCTCCTTAGTAATAACAACGTCTTTCCTTCCTCTAAAGAAGAGTGGTTTGGTGAGTGACTCAGAGACTGGTTTGTTGGCCTTTGCCCCTTAACACAGAATTTGGCAAAAATGTCAGAGCTGGTTTCTCTGTCTGTAGCAGTAAGGTGCAGTTAATGTTTACAATCGCAATTGCGCTTAAAGCAGTGAGCAAGCCATGGCTCGCAGGCTGTGTGCTGTTCACCATAGTCTTTGCAGCCTGTGGTTTACTGCTGGGTTACCTGCTGTCCCAGGGACGCTGCAGGTAGAGGGCAGGAAGAGAGCACGGTTGCTACACGCAGAGAGCTTCATCTGAGCTTCTTGCAGGACATGAGGCGCTTTGAGGATGTGCTGGTGTTGCTGAGTGTGCTTAGACTGTCTGTTCTGTGCCGCTGAGTGTCCTTCTCTGGCACGGGTTGGATCTGAGCAAAATTTAATTTCTGATTGCTGCCAGAGTTCAGGGAACTTCAAGTCCATTGAAAGGATCCAGAATAATCCAGAAAGTCTAGGTAGGTGTTTTACTGAAGTCTTGACTTGATATTTTCTCTCTAAAGTATGTGTACTCACTAGCTGTAGCCATGTATGAACTTTAGACAGAAAAATGGCCTTTGCAAAACACAGGAAAGGTCTAAGCACTGTTGAAGGAGATTAGCAATTTAGACTAGCCCACAGCATAAGGAGGGTAAGGGATGGGGAAAAAGAACATGCAGGCCCTTTGGAGGCCGGTCTCCATGTTCTCAAATGTCATGAGATTGGGACGTGAAGTTGTCTGTAGGATCAAATTAAGGTTCTCCAGAGTGTAATGCTGATAATTAACATCTGCCTTGAAGAGCAAGTGAGAAGTATCTTCATGGTAAAAAAAGCGCGGAACTGTTTCTGTGTTTCTGAAAATACTTACTGTCCCACACGGTTGTAGTACTTGTGGTCTGGGGTTCTCTACGGCTTAGCAAGGACACAACTGGCGTGGGTTTGTAAAAATCACTCTTGCCGTATGGAGACTGCCAAAATTGTTTTCCTTTGGCTTGGATCAGGTAGTCTGCTCCTATGGAAGAAGTCCTGTGGAGACAAGCTGTTGGCAAGGAGAGGAAGCGTATAGCTTATTGGGATCTCCTCAGCTGAGTGTGCATGGGTATTCAGGGATGCCAGCTGTGCGACTGCGTTGCTTTACCTTATTTTGGGAGCTTTTCTTGGGGTTTTGAAGTGTGTGCTCTACCACCCTGGCTTAGGTTTACAAACCTGTGTTGAAATGTAGCCTGGCTTCGCCTTTGTCCATCTCAGAGGAGTGTTGGGAGTCAGCATGGTGGGGAGCATGCTGCCTCTGAGAAATGCTGTGTGCAGGTTACGAGGGGAGGCGAAGGCTGGGACATGGGTGACGCTGTGGCTGTGTGAGACCAGGGAGCATTCCTGGCGCGGTGGCCTGTGTTGGTTTCTCTAGACAAATGTCCAAGCTGGAAAACATGCTTGATAGTAGGACATGGTGGTGTAATGGCTGTGCTCCCTGTGCTGCTCAGCTGAGGCCCTTTCAGTCTCTCTCCTGCACTGGAAGCATCTCTGATAGACTTTTGTTAAATGGGAGGGGAGGGACGGTACACTGAGCTCCTATTTTAAGAACCAGACAAAAATTTCATCTTCCTCAACATGCTGGTATCCTGAAAATGCTAGGTGCTCCACAACATAGCTGATAAGTGCTTTGTTTAACCTACGTCCTGGGAACCTCTCCGTGCTGCGAGGGTGGACCATGTTCTAGCTGGAGGCTGAAGTAGCCATCCTTGGTGGCTTCTCTCAAGATCTGAGTGCAAATGGCTGTTCTCCGGGAACAGGGTGTGTATTATAGACAATTTCAGCAGTTAGCGGCTTACACAGAGTGAGAGGTATAAGGACATGTTGGAGCAGCCAGTGCACACTGAGTGTTCCAAATTCCTGCCCACACCTGTACACACAGTGGAGCAAAGGTTGTCCTCAAGGAGAGGTGGGTGTGTTGAGCAGCTAATCCCCAGGAAAGGCATATGGTAGCTAGATGCCTCCTGGTGGGTTCAGGAGTTGTAGTATCCTCTGTCCTGCTTCTAAAACAGGATTAAGCAAAGGAGGCTCTTCCTTTTACTCTTAATTTAAATCTCTGGGAAGTTGTTTGTGGTTCAGAGCAGACCTGAAAAGGCTTGTCAGTTGGATCTTAGAGCCATCAGTGTTTTTTTCCTCCACTCAACTGAAGCTCATTTAACTTCTGACAGCACTTTCAATTTGTTATATTTTTAAAGGAAACATTGGGGGAAGATTCAGAAATGCATATTTATGTTTCTTGGCTAAGCTTAATTTGGAGCTCTAAGAACCCGTTTTTCTCATTTCAATAAAGAAGAATTTTTTGTCTTAGGCTGGGATATTTTCTATGTTTTGTGGGTTTTGGTGGTTTTTTTTGGTTTGGGTGAGTTTTTTTTCCGCTCCTCCAAAAGGAGCATATAGTGGCTTTCCTTGGTCTACACCTTCCCTTGGATGTGAATCATGTAATTAACAGGTCCTAACCAGAGTATCCTCTTGGAGGTTTCCTCGCTCGTCCTGGAGCTGATGTAGCACCTCCTGTGTAGTGCTGGGCAGGACCACTGCAACCTCTTACAGTGCTGGCACAGAAATTTGTTTTCAGGGGCTTCCTCAGGACGCGCAGCACTACCAGGAGTTCGGACACCGTGGGGACATGCGCGTCTCTTCCTGCAGCCCTTGCTTGGGAAGGCTGGAGCTCATTTCAGTGAAGGACGCCAGGGTGTGTGCAGTGTGGCTTTGCTCTTCAAGCGAGGAGGAGGACTGCTGCTGGGCTGGGAGTGTGGGTGTGCACCGCTTCTGCCCCAGCAGGGAGGCATGCAGCCACGCGGCAGGAGCAGCTGAAGCCAGGTTGTGCCCCATGGCATGGGGATGCTGCAATTATGTGGTGTGCCTCTGGTGCCTGGTGGGATGTGTAACTGTGTTTGTGGTACTGCTGCAAAACTGGGATGCTGCTGGCCGTGTTGGGGTGGCAAAAACATCTGTGAGTGGCCAGCTGTGAGATGGGATGAGTCCTGGGGCCGCCCTGTGGTGTTTCCTGGCTGGCTTGCCCCACTCCCAGTGTAGCCCTGCGCTGGCAGGCACCGGGGTTGGGTGGCTTGCTGGCCACCAGCTAGTAGTGCCAGCCACAGAAGCACATGGGAAAGCTGTGACCAGGGCATCGTGAAAGTGGGCTCGTCTGACTGTCACTGAGAGAGGTCAAAGTGTCTGTGCGTAGTCTAGACCAAGCGCTTCCACCCACAGTTGCTGTTGGCACCTGAACTCCCTGAGGGCAGTAATGACAGTCCTCAGCCAGCTTCTTGGGGAGCTTAAAGGATGATTAATCCTTCCCTGCTTTCAAGCCTTCACATAAATCGGCGAAGCAGTATTGATGATGCGGTTGCAGAGATGGATGGGTGTTATGTGAAGGGAGCGGTAACAGGTCCGTCATAGGCGCAAATGCTTTGGCGGCAGCAGCGTCTTGCTTGCTCACCCTCTGTTTGCGATATTGTTTGAGAGCGTCCTTTTGGTGAACAGCCATGAGGCTTTAAATGCAATGTGGAGATGAGAAGACTGAGATTTGTTTTTAGGGTGGTGCTGCTAAGCTTCCTGCAGCTTGGTGGTGGAGATAATTCTGCAGGTTGTGACTCCATTGTTGTGTCTGAGTCTGAGGTGAATTAAAGAAAAATATTTTGAGCAAACAGGCATTCCTTTCTGTTTTATCCCAGGGGAAAAGTCTGTTGTGAGCCTGATCTGTTGCTCTCGTTACTGGGGGAGTTTCTGAATGGCACCTAAATACATAATTATTTGCACATCCTTATCTGTGCGACACGGTGTTTTCCAGGTTGGTATCTTGGGTTTTGGACTCACTTGTCATGATGCACAGTCTTAAGTTTGCATACACAGAGGTGTTTGATCATAGAGATGTCGATATAGTGAATGGCATTTCTCTCGGGATCATTTTAGGTGGAATGGGCCACTGAGGACCAGTGTTTGTTGGCCTTATGGCAGGCTTTTGACCTGCTCTCGGAAGGAGGGTGAAGTGCAGGATTGTTTGACCGTCATCTATTGCAAGGCTGTAATGCCTGGGGAGGGTGGAGAGGAGCCACTGATCACTGCAAGGCCTGCATGGGACGAGGCTTCCGCATAAACTGCTTGGAGGGACAGAGGATGTCTTGCAGCCCAGCATATGATTGCAGGGATGGAGTCCCACCACATCTCCACCAAGCTTTGTGACAGAGCAAAACTGTCAGAGGGCAGCAGGCCCTTGGTTGGAGAGTGCCTCCTTTTGTGCAGGGTAATAGCAGTGGTAGCTAGAGATGATTTCTTTTTGGACCTGGTTGGGAGGCTATCCCTATGTTGCCTGCATGATATATAGTGGTGTATGTTTATCTCCTTACCTCCAGACATACTAAAGCAGGACGTGGAGTTCAAGGCTGCCTCCTGCAAGGACCCACCATGCTGCTGTCTCCATCTGAAATCTGTTTCCATTTTCTTCAGCTTCTTGCTTTCAGACCTTGTGGTACTTAAAACTCCCCCTTTCTTCCCCACTCTTGCAAGGAATTTTGCAAAGAAATCAATAGCTGTCTTAATTATGACAGCAAAATGAAAAAGGCTGTAACATCTCCATAGCTACCTAAAAAGTACTTGTAAAATGCCAGTGGAAGAGAGTGACCTACAATTATCCCATACATTCCTTGCATGCTGACTGAAAATTGTTTGCATTAGTTAAGTAATCGCTGCACACTTGTCCGGTGAGAAATGTTTGGTTACTGCAATAAATTTTTGTTCCTTTAACCCTGTGAGGCTGAAAAAAATGAATCTGTTTTATGTAGAAAACTGACCTGAGCTCTTGGTAGATCAACTGATTGTAAATGTACCAGCTTAATACAGCTTGGTTTTTTTTTTTTTTTCCTCTTGTGTTTCGTGTAGCATCTGAAAAGAGACAGCTTGCGGCAAATTAGCCAGGGTGAGACTACAAAAAGTTGAATTATTCCTGTTTGAACAGTTCCCAGCATGCGAGCACTTGCTGCTTGCTTTGTGCATCATCTGTATCTTGAGTTAGACTGCCAGAGTGGCTGTGATTGAGGTGAAAGTAAATAACCTCCAACTGGAAATCTTGCCTTTGATGTAGACGATAATTTATTCATTCATCAGTGAAAATACCGTGGATGAGCAAATGATGTGGCTGGTGTGTGTTTGAGTTTCTCACAACAAATATCTTGCCCTGTTGTGTTTCCACAAAGAGAAACTGTTTGACGTGCTGTCCTGCACTGTCCTGAAAAGTCACTTTGCTCCCAGAGCCGGTATGAAAATGCAGTCGTCAAAACATACGTGAGGCGTTTCCCTGTGCCTTACGCTGCTCCATTCACTTTGGGGCACGGCATAAAACCCACAGGCTGCAGAGTTAGGTCTGCCGCATTTACGCAAGGCTAAGCGTACTGTCGGGCATATGTAAACGCAGAAGTGGTTGAAACAAGATGCTGTTTCTGTAGGGATTTGCCTTGATACACTGATGTATCGCAGGGCCTCTTTCAGAGGGGAGGGACTGAAGCGGGTAGGGAACCTACAGCACATGTGGCAATAGTTCAGGACCGGCTGACCGGTTGTTGAGGACATCAGTGTATCCAGCTGGACTGCTGATGCTAAATTGGAATTTGGCTGTGATGCTGCAGTTAATTCCTCTTCTTACTAAATGTGCTATATCATTTTTCTATGGCTGTGGTAATTAGGGCCTGGCTTTACTGTTGCACCTGGTGAGGAACCACATTTCCCTTCCTTAGATCCAGCTGTGTTCATGTAGCTCCCACAGAGTGTGCATTTAGGAGCAAACTGGGGGGGGTCTGTCTGTGTTTGTCTGTGCTAAAAGGAAGAAATGGGACCCCACCAGCTTTCTTCTGAGCCGCATTGGCTTTGGTGTCTCTTTTTGCCCTTAAGATATTGGGCTGTTTGTGGGTAAGATGTTACTTGCTGTAAGCAGAGCGAGAAATAACAGTGCAGTGCATGAAATACCTGCCAGAGGCAATGAAGGCCCCACCTTTGCTTCTAGTGAGGCCTCAACTTTGTGTTGTCTGACTTGCCATGTTTTTCTGAGAGGTTAATGGGGATGGAGACCCAGTGATGGCCCAAGTGCAGATGCCTTTGATGTTGTCCCTTTTGTCTGGGTGAGCTGTTAGGGAAATGGTTGGTGACAGGAGGGAGGGAGGGTATCCTGGTACTGCCTACCCTTCGTGGTGGTGGTGGTGTCTCTGCTGCTGAAGTCTTTGGGTGTGGAAGTGAGGGGCAAGGAAATGGGCTTCCCAGTGAGTTCAGGGGGGGACTGGGCTGAGCTGGTGGACGTAGTGGTGGGCTTGTTGGGTGGTGAGAGCTCCTCCAAAGCCAGCTGCTGCAGAGCAGGTGACCCTGCTGGTTTGAGGAGTTATAAATCACAGGGTTGAGGATACAACAGCGCAATCCAAAGTTGCTTGACATAAAAATAACAAAAAAGACACTTTAAGGCTGCAAAGTTTTGTATTGGATGTGCTCAGCTAGCTGGACACCCTGGTGTGTTAGCTATCTGTCTTGCAAGTCTATGTTGCTGGGTTGCTGCCTCCCTGGAGCCAGTATCCCCTGTCCTGTTGGCCTCTCCTGAGAGCAATGGAGAGGAAGAGTGGTCTCAGCAACCAAAGTGTGTGTGACCCTCAGGGGCCTCTATGGGCCCCGTTGGAGGACATGCTCCTTACGTGCACTGCCACCCACCATGGGGTCTGTCCTCTTAAGCGCGTGTCCCTGCCCGCTGTACAGCAGTCTCCCACAGGCATGCAAGGAAATTCAGAGCACCATAATTTATGCATTGTCCATGCTTTAATCCTTCTTGTCTAGCTTGTGCTGCAAAGCTTTTGGGGCAGAGATTTTTGCCTCCTGTATCTAGAGCCTCATGCCTGGATCTGGTTGGTGTTTATACAGAAGTGCAAGGGCAGCCAGAGGTTCTCCAGGGTCTGATAGAAGCCATACGTGAAATGAATCCAAATTAAACTGTTACGCATTCCACGATAAACAGGAGGTTAAAGCACAGACTGAACATGTTGCATAAAGACTATGAAGAATGAAAAGTGAATCCTTCTCAAAAAGTTGTCTGTGCCTGTATGAGGCTTGATGAAGTTCTGACACAAGCTGGTACGCCAAGCTCACTGCGTAGGCGTTTGTGAGAAATGAGGCAGATTTATGGTAGAGGACTCTAGGGATAGGAAGGCAGAGGAGTGCTGCAGATTAAGTAAATCAGCTAAACAGGGGCCTGCTAAGGGTGAATCTGTGGTTGCGGACCCTTGTGTTCCTCCCTGAGGAGGAGGGAGAGGTCAGTTTAGGTGCCCAGTGCTAAAATGGGCCAAACTGGAGCAGTTTCGCCTACATGATGGGATTTTGTACGCCCTTCTGGTATGTCTGCTTCCTCATTGTGCTCTGCAGTGATGGAACGTGTGGCTGGGTTATGGAAACCAAGGTAAAACAATCTGGTCAGGGCAACCTTTGAGTGGGTGGGTGACAGCCCCCGTTCTTGCTGCAGAGCCTCTTGTGGGTGTTGGGGAGCGCTGGAGGTTGGTTGGTGGCCAAACTGTCAAGGGGGAGTTTGGCACTTCCCATGACAGTGGGGAAAATGTGCTTCTAGGGCTGGCTGTTGTCCTTGTTCCCTTTTCCCACTGGGGTTGAGGGTATGGCGGACTTCCCAGCAGTGATAGCATTAAGGACAGCCTTGGTGTCTGGGATGATTATCCCTGGATGGAGTTGGAGTCAGCTCCCGGAGGCACGGGGCTTTGCTGGATTATGTCTTTGGAGTGGGCACAGTTCTCCCATGAGGTTGTTAGGCCTCGTGAAGAACAAAACGCGTACAAGGATGTGCATGCCCTGGGAGGTGTGCTGGTGTCAAAGAGCAGTGAAGGGAAGAGATGGATCGGTGTAATTCTACAATCCAGTTTACTCTGGCCTTGAATAGTCAGAGCAGCGTGAGCAATGACATCTGCTTCTTGCAGGGCTGGGAGTGGGGAGGGAGGGATGGATGGATGTCACCTAGGAGTTTCAAACCGCGTGTCAGCAGGGAAATGCAGCAGTCCTCCATGGAAAAGCATTGCCCTCATAGTCCGACTGTCTCTCCTGCCTCCACGGAGATAGTATCGATCTGGTGGATGTGAGTAGACTTGCAGCCTTTCTGCAGAGCTGTGATGGCCAAGGAGAGGCGCTTCCCGAGTGAAATGCTGATTCTTGGCTGTGATTCTGTGCGCTAATCATGCCTGTGTTGGAGAAAAGGAGCAATTCTGTATTATAGCATTCGAATTATGCATGTTGATTTTTTTTTTTTTTTTTTTCAAGCACGCTGCTCAGGAATAAAGGATGGAGGAAATGCTTCTGGTGGTGAGGAAGGAACTTTCTAACTGCACTTGTGGGTCCCTCCTTCCCACGGGCTGTACGCTCAGCACTGGGACCATACTAACTACTTGTGTTTGGATTTCCAGAGAAGAGACTTCCTCTTGAGAGTTCCTATCGTAATTCACATCTGTGAAGCTGAATGCAGATGCTGCCTGTCAGGCTGTGAAGATTCATGTCCAGCTGTGTATGTACAGAGGGGGAGAGATGTTATTTTGGCATCTGCAAAGACAGCTTCCTAAAAATAGGCCAAAGCCCATGAATCTGGGAGCAAAAGTGCTTGTCCCAAAAGTGTTACTTGATGCATCTTTCTTTTTCTTTTCCCCCTTAAGGAATATTTTTTTGGAATATGCTCCGTATCTCAGCATTTGTATAAAAGCTGGTTGCGCTCATGATGGAGCTGCTGCTGGGTGGATGGGGCCAGACTGAGCTCTCTGTTTGTAGCTCTGCCACTTGTTCCCTCTGAGCCTGGGATATGTTGCCTCCCTCGTTTTCACTGCTTTCTTGCTATCCTGCTTTTTATCTTTCTACTTTTGGATCCTGAGCACCTCCAAGACGGGGCCGCCTGTCTGCGTAGCGTGCAGAGCCCTTGCAGTGTACCAGGGTAGACCACGCAGCTGAGGGGGAGCAATGCTTTTGAGGGAGGCACAGGTGATAAAATGGAAAGTGGAGAGGTCAGTATGTCGAAGCGAGAGCTTTCCTGAGGTTTGGGCTGCTGCCTCTGGCCATGTATTTATGTATTTGGTAGGGGCAACTGCTCATATGCACATAGCAGGCTTTGCCCCTGGGCTTGTTTGTTGTTTTGAGTCCTCTCCCTACCTTGATGCTGTCTTTCTTTGTCTGCATCTCTTTTCATTGTCCCTCTTGTGTGCATCCTCTAAGGTGACCTGTACTGAGGAGTCTCTGCCAAGACCCTGTGCAGGTTTTGGGAGTAGAACCCGCCCAGTTCCCTCCTTTGCAAGGCTGGGGCCTCCAGCGGTGCAGTGCTGCCTTCATTTTGGGAAAGCAGAATAAAGCAGATCAGTATTAACTTGCCTTCACGGAGCTGATCCTGGCTGCAGTTCAGTTGGATTATGTTAGCTGATACCCAGAAGCGATTGAAGCAACTTAGCCTCTAAACAGCGCGAGCAGTTGCTTGGCTGTTCTCTTGCCACTGTTCGGTATTCATTGGCTGGATTGCTGGAATAGTGCGAGGTAGTGTTAAGTGCTTGGACAAGGCTTTGGACAAGATCTTCCATCAAAACGCTTGATAAACCACCTACTGTAATGCAGAATGCTGGTCTGTCTTTCTGCAAATTGAATTGTTGGAGAGCTCTTATGATTATTAAAAGGTGCTTTGTGTTACTTTAATTTCCTGTAAAAGTGACAAGCTGGATGATTTAAAGAAACAATGCAGATACTTAATCCAGGTAAAAGCAAAACTTCGGTGTCTGTGCATATGCCATACTTACAGGTTTCCAGTGGCGTCATGTGCAAGGAGGAAGTATAAAATTATACATGAAACCCCAGTGCTTTAAAATTTGTCAGTTTTGAAGAAAGCGTTTAGCATTTGTAGAAAACAATTTCCGCATGGTATTTTAAATGAGCGTAAAACTGTATTCCAGACAGCTTGTTAACAGTCAAGATTCAGCAGCGATCTTGTGAGCAGAAGGGCTATTATTTGGGCTTTCTGGCTGGGTTCCAACTGAAAGGATCCCAATTCAGAGTGAAATGTCTCCTTGCTCTAGGCAGGCATAACTGTTACCTCCCTTTTCTATTCCACAGGGACCAGCAACTTCGCCTCCTTTTTCCTCGCTGATGTCCTTCAGAACTGAGTTAAGCCCTCAGCAGTCTTGCCCATGTATATTGAATTTGATGAACTTGATCGCTCCTGCTAGCGATGAAAGGCTTGTGTGCCCGAAATACTGAATGTGGTGCTCTTGCCCTCCCCTAGTGAGTGGCCGAAGAGAAGAGCTTGTGGGGAGAGGTGGTCTCAGCTGCGTATCCTGGAGGAGCTGACCCCTCTCAAATGAGTCAAGCTCAAGCGATCTTGGGCATCCTTTGAAAGAAGGATGCTGTTCTGGATAACAGTAGCTGTGCTTGCAGGGTGCCAAGGGGGCTGAATGCTCCGCTCTATTTATATGTAGCACTAAACTTTTAAAATAAATATATATTTTATAGATAAAAATC
>VXBH01009224.1:36243-117361 GCA_013400035.1 Rynchops niger
ATCTATAAATAGATATGAAAAAGTTTTTTGCTTTCTGAACTTGTCCACAGGATATGATGCTGTTGTACCTGCGTGCACGGCAAGGGGAGAATAGCAGGGACAACTTGGAGGGCTTAGGCATCCCTGAGTGTTGCTTTCTTGCACTCGTGCTTAGGTATTGCTTAAATGTGCTTAATCAAACTTTCACCTGTGTCTCCCGCCAACTCAAGCTAAAAGCACCATGCTCTAATTAAAGATATAGATGGGAGGTCAAGTTAGAGGCAATGCTTGAGCTAATTTTTCACTGTAGATGAACTCTGATAATTAGTCTGCTTATCTAAGTCCTGCAGCAGTTTAAGCGTCTTGTTCTGTCACTTTCTTTCCCCCCTGCCCTGGGCAGGGACACCTCCCCCTAGACCAGGCTGCTCAAAGCCCCATCCAGCCTGGCCTCGAACACTTCCAGGGATGGGGCGTTCACAGCTTCTCTGGGCAGTCTCTTCCAGTGTCTCACCACCCTCAATAGGCATATCTTAGCAGTATCTCTCTTACAAATACTGAGCCCGGCTGAAGCTGGGAGTGAGGACAGCACATGCGTGTTGGTGTTCGCTTAACTGTGTGTTTTGAGAGACCTTTTCTGTCTCCCATCACCGCTGCAGACTCTGCTCCGAAGGAGTCCTGCGAGCAGCCTGCTACCGTGTAAGGGCTTGAGTGGGTGCCCTTTGCAGGACTGCTCCATAGCCTAGCAGTCCTCCGCTACTGCACTCGCAATATCTTTCACTTCATCTCTCTGCCCCAGTGTAATGCGTTTGAGTTTGAGTGCTCTGCATGCGCAATGTGGGTGTACTGAGCTGTTCCAAGGCGGTGACCTTCCTTGCGTTCCCGAACGGAATGTTGCAGGTCACAGGAAATACAGCTGCATTGCTCGGAGTTTCCTGAATTCTTTAAAAGGGTCACCTGGGAATAAAAGCTCTTATTGCTCTTTTTCTTAATGCATTTTTCTTCTGTCTGCTAATAAGCTTGGCTTCTTGTTCACTGTTTTCTCCGTTTTTTTAAAAATACTTTAAAAAAGGAAACGACTGTTTCTTTTTTTTTTTTCTTTCCCAACTGAGTTTGCTATGGTATCTATAGGGCAAATAAATCTCCTTTTTGCTTCTTCCTGGCATCAGAATACCTTTCATTTGAGAGAAAATATAAATCTAAAATAACCAATTATAGTTGAGCTTTATTAGTTAGGAAAATAGTGATGTAATGAAATGGCTAGTGGAAGGACCAGTGAGACAGATCATACGGGCCCTGCTTTCCAGAAAGCCCCACGCTTTGCCGAAATCGGTTCTTAGACATCGCAGCTATCGTGCCCCACGCGGCTTTAAGTTTGCCCTTGTATAGGCATTCACCTGGATGATCAGCCCTATCAAATTTAGACCGAGCAAAGCCAGCGGGCTGACTGGTGAGGGCTTGCAGCAGACCTTCCTGCTGCCCTGTCTGGCTTGGAGCAATCTCACCCCACCGGAGCTGGCAGCCACCCATGGGAGCTGCTTGCGAGAGGGGCCTGCCAGCTGCACAGCCCTTCTGCCTCCCTGGCTGAGCAGGAGAGTGGGAGGACGGCGGTGCAGAAGGGAGAGCCTCTCCCTCCAGCCCAGGTTAGGGGCAGCCCCCTCGGGGAGGGCTTGCGGGTGGCTGTAGGGCCCCTCTCTCTTCCTTCGGTCTTCCTTCCTTTTCCTACCCCACCCTGCCCCCTCAGACCATCTTGGGGTTAATTGCAGCTGTTTAGGGGAGGAAACGTCTCCAGCTCTTGATGTATGTCTGGATCGTTCCCCCTCGGGGTTCATGACTGGACTGCATCTTCACAACTCTGACTATAAAGGATCTGTGACCAACGTGAAAGGACTCAGAAAAATTCAAAATTGTTTTAGCCCTACCCTGGCACCTTCTCCCTCTGCTTTCATAATGTGCAAGTATAAGCGTCAGAACTTGGCTCTCTGTAACGAATCCGGCCTTGGCTCATGGAGATGGATATTTAGGCGGTGCTCCATTAAGTCAGTACTACAACACTGTAAAAAGTGCCCTTTGAATCAAAACAGTCTCCTTTATGTTTAGGCAGAGAAAATACTCTGTGTTAGCCTGGGTTAGAGAACTCTCCTGTTGATCCTGTTCAAGGCTCTCTTACCTTCTTGACTTTACAGCGCCGTTGGGTCGTGCCTCGTTTTGTCTCTTCAGTTTGCATGGTTGCCCTATGGGGAAATCCCATCTGCAATCCTCGAACTGCTGCAAATCTGATGGAAAACATTGTTGTAAAGTGCTCTACTTAAGCAAGGAGGCACTGAGGATTGATTATGTGAAGTTCAGCCTTCAAAACCATTTCCCAGACCCTCGTGTATTTGGGTTTTGGGTTTGTCTGTACTAATAAAGCTTATTTTTAACTCTGTATCAGCGTCCTTGTACAGAGGCTCAAAGATTACCTGTGCATTATTACAGCCAACTGTTGGATTTGCATAGTCTTAACAGTGTTACAATGTGCAATTTTAATTAAAAAGTAGTAGAGCCCTTGGATAGGAAGTCAAAACCTTAATTGTTAAAACATTACAATTAAGTTTCTCAGTACGTAGCTAGCAAGTACACAAAACTCACCGCGGTATGGAAAGGCTGTTCGTGAACACAGAAGTGTAGAGGTGTGTAGGAGAAGGTTTTTGCAAATACCAACTGTCTGAATCGTTCTACTCTTTAAAAAAAAAAAAAAAATTCTCCGTTTTGTCTTAAATACTACTGATTTTGCTGTTCAGACTTTGTAACTACAGCCTATTCCTTTGCTTGGGCTGAATGATTTTAAAGAGCTGAAGCTATGAGCCTTGCACGTTGTGAGGTGCTGCAAGCCTGCGTTCCGTTTCCTTCCTTGGTGAGCATTTACAAAAATTTTGGGGTCTCAGTCTTGAATCACAGGGAAGGCTGGATATAAAGATCTGTATTCTCTATTTTCGACTCGCTTGTAGGGAGTGGTAGTCAGTGCAGGACAGTGGTTGTTTCAGCAGTGACCTTTTCAGCATCCAGAATATTTATTGTCCAACAAAATGTTGAAAAAACCATAGTGAGACTGGCCTTTCAAGCTTGCACTGCATGCACAAGGCCATGATCTTAGCACAGAGTAACCGCTCTGGGTTCAGACTGTCTTTTCTTGCTTTTCCGGAGCGAAGCCTGACACAATATGGTAAAGAGATGTGCTGAAGCCCCCGAATGGGCTGGCAGCAGGGCCTCGAACCTGAAGGCAGAAGCCTGTGGTTTGCCAGACCACACTGTAGTGCAATTACCGGGTAGCGTTGCTGTGACTCTGGGGGCGAAGTGAGTCAGGGCAGACTGAGATTTGCCTCCCTCTCCTGCTGCGTGTGGTGTGGGTGTCTGTTGTGCTGTCCTTTCCTGTGCTTGTTTTACATGGATGTGACTCTGAGTATTGGATAAACTCTATTTACCCTGCTCTGAGTGGAGAGTTGAATTCTTCAGTGCTCTCTGGGCTTTTCTGTTGTGTGGTTTTTTTTTTTTGGTTTTGCTTTTTTTTTTTTTAGGAAGGAAGTTCATGGATATCTTTAGGAAAGAAATGCCAGTAAACTCAAAGATGTAAAGCTCCCTAAATTACTCATCTTTTCCACACCAAACCTGATGACACATTGCATCTCTCTGAGACGTTTTCTAATGACCCAACGTATCTGGCTTCATACAGAACATCTGAAAGAAACTTTTGGAAAGTAGAGCCATGGAATAAACGGCAAATGAAATCACTTTACGGTTCTGTCTCATTTGTATTACCGGGGAAGAGGATAGTGATTGCTTCTTGGCAAATTAGGCTGCCTGAAGGAACTCTACACAAAGATTATAATAACTGTCCTGATGAGTAAGACTTGGTGATGCAAGCGGGAGGGGGAAACGCATTATCACCAGCTGCATTGCTGCCATGAGTGTGAGGATTACTGGGGTTTAATGAGCTCAGCAGGACCTGCGGTAAGCCGTTTTAGTAATTTCATCTTGCAGCAGGTGATCTCTCAGCCGTCAGGTCCCCAGCTCGCATAAAGAAGGGGCGGGGGGGAAATCCTGAACTGAAAAAAAGAACATGGTGTTGCGTGTTGGCAGCCCTGTGCTTCAGACATATTTCTCTGCAGACGAGAGCTAGCCGGCTGCTCCATGCGGCAGGCTGTTCAGCGTTGCACACGCAGCTCGTACAGACTCTTTCCAATCTGTCTGTCTTTTCCCTGCACTTCATTTCTGGTGTTCTTCTGGTTCATCTTGATCACCCTCTGTAGAGCATTGCCTTTGTGCTGTCTGATGCTCGTCTTGACTTGCATCCTCTTTGAAATTCAGTGCTCTGCAAGTTTGACATCTGCTAGACCTTGTCTTCTCTGAGGTGAGAGATGTGCTATAGCTGAGGGGTTACTTTGACAAGCTGCACAAAAGTAATGGTATGGTTTGCCTTCTCCTGGAGTGTTCAATGATGTGAACCTCTTGTGCTGGTGGTTATTACCGTGAAATGTTTTCCCAGTGACAAGCCCCCGGGATGCTGATGGTTCAATGATGGACTTGTTAACTCTGTTTACTGTGCACAAGACAGTAAATAAGGAATAAATGGGAAGTGAAAGTTGTCTTGGAGCTCAGTAGTTAAGGGTTTTTTGTGGAAATCAAAATAAGATGGCCTTTGTCTCTTTTTGGGGCAGTGCTCCTGTTCCTAATGACAGTCTTAAGAACTGACTGTTCATGATCACAGAAGCACTTAAGGCAGCCACTGGAAAGTACTAGAGTACAAATTCAGAACAACTTACCTGTATTCTTACGCATTCCTTTGTATTGTACCCCATAAGCCACAATGTTTTTGCAAGTGATGACTTGCCCTGTAGATAAAACAGGAGCTGTATTTTACTGGTCAAGTATGGAGGGCTGCTTTTTCCCTTCTGCAAATTTATAGGATTCGCAGGGGACGTTTCAGGGTAAAAGGAACTGAGGCAGAAACATGCTGTCACCTGAAAGCCTTTGTACCCTGACACCATCATTGAAGTAATCTCTCGTATTGTCTGTGGAGGGGGCTCTAAGAAGAGTAAATCACCATGCGCGGTAACAGGGGTGGGTTGGTTTGCAGAAGGTGAGGGATGCGAGGTGAGTTTTTCTGAAAAGACCGTGTCTGCTTCTTCTGTCTCCATTGCTTCCTCCGTCTCCTCCATGGGACAGCAGCATATGGTCCTAGCTGTGGGTAGAGGGGACGGACCTAGAGTCTTCCAGTGAAGGGCTTAGGTTTCGCCCAGCCCTTCTGCACTGGGAATGGGGTCTCCCCGTGCTCCGCGGGGTCCTGAAGGTGGTCCTTTCCTCAGTTTATGTGGTAGAAAATAATCAGATCAAGTGACATGGAATTCTTTGCTGTGGCCCAAATTTTACACAGCAGTTAAAAAAAATCTGTTTTGCGACATTACTGGATTCTAGGAATATCCTTATGTAGGATGTTTAATAGAGACATCCTTATGTAGGATTTATGCGGCTTCTAATATTATCTGTCCCCTATGGAAAAGATGACTATTAGGTGATTTCTAAATAGAGATACAACGCAAGACATACTTAATGGTGCACTTGTTTGCCCTTGGCATCTTGTGAGTAGTTCTTTCACATCTGACTTCTGTTTTGGAGTCTAGGTGACATTTCCCTCTTTCCTTAAAAACAAAACAACAGTCCTTCCACAAAACGAACCGACCCACCAATTAAATGTGAAGTATTTATTTATTCATATTTCATGTGAAATATGAAACTAGCCTTCACTGAACTAGTTTCTGCTTGGCTGCTGTGGTGGTTATGGCTGCTTGCTCTTCCATGAGAGTGAAAACTGCGTGCATGAAGCTGGGAGAGTTAATAGGACCGAGTTGAATGGAGAGCTCTCAGGTGAAGGTACTGCTTTCTGGGGTCAGATAATCCCCACTCATCTCTGTTTCAGGCTCTGCTCTGATGCATTTGTCGGCCATAATTCATTGTAATTTAAGGCTTATTGTTTTTGTTGGATGCCTTTATTTTTATGCTTAGGCTCTGACTTCTTCCCAGCCCCAGTGTTTCAAAGCTCTATTCCATAAACCTTGCCACCTTGCTCTTGACACACCGCTCAGAGCCCTGGGCTATAGATGCCAGCACCCTGCTATTAATGAGAGGAGCCAGACTGTCGCAGCTGGAGAGAGATCATCTCGTCACTGGACAGAGAGATCCAGTGCCCCTGACAGGATGAGCTGCTTCTCCATGCTGCCATCAGGACATGTGTCGCTCTTGGCCCGGGGTGTTTGTTGCAGCGGTGGAGGTGTTCGGGCTGTTGCGGCCGTCCAGCCCTGCTTCCCGCAGAGGAAGACCTCAGTCTGCAGGCTGGATAAAGTGCCTTCTGACAAATGGGCTGCCGTGGTTTGCATATCAAGACCGTGAAGAGCGTGGGAGGAAGCCGAAGCTGGTGACTTCTTAAATTGTTGTGTAAATGGTCTGAACTTGAAGTGATGGTTTAGAAGGGGAAAATGATTTTGCATCTCGTTGTCTATCCCATGAGTTTTGTGCTCTGCCTGCATCTTTTCTGTGTCTTGAACTGCATCCTTGGTATTTTCCCTGAGAGAAGAAACTGTTTTTTCTGTTGTTGCAGGACACTGACCTCTTTAAAGGAGAGAGACTGAAAGCCTAATGAAGTTTTTCCTCTGAGGATAATGTCTTGTAATTGTTAGTGAAAAGGTATTTAATGCAGGTAGCAGCATCCTTATTTACTCCTTAAATAAAGTGCTATAATAGGTTGATTATAAAGAAGATTCTTGAATAAAATCAAACTAAATCAGAAAGGCTTGTGGGGTCAGGGGGAGGAGATATTCCATTTTGCTTTCATGGTGCAGAAGCGTTTGTTTCTAAGAACTAAGACAAATAAAACCTCCTGCTGTCTGTCCGCTAGCTGCTAAGTGCAGAGAGGGCGTGGGGCGAGTCTCACTTGCCATCAGTGGCCGTGGGACTTGCTTTGGGGTTGCTCAGCCCTGGCTGGGGGTGGATGCCCATCCTAGCTCTGCAGGGTGCTCCCCTTGCCCATCCCGGTTGCCTGGCACCTCTCAGGGTAGTCATTGCTTGTTTCTGGCCCTCAGCCCTCCACTTCTTCTAAAGTAGAGATAATTTGATCGTACTTCTCATCCCCTAATAGCTGTCCAGATTTATGATACTGAGAGCTCCTTGGGCAAAAGCAACCAGCACAGGTTGCAAGTGATCTCGATTTGGCTCGTAAACTTTTCTTCCCTTTGTACTTTTTACAGGCAGCCTTGTTCTGTTGTCTTTCAGTAGTGTCTCTGGGTTCCGTTCCCTATCAAGAGCTTTGTGGGATGCAGTGTGCATTTCGCCTTTCCTGGGTTGAAGAGGAAGGCGGCTGCAGTTTTTAAGTGACAGTTCTGGATAGGGATCTTACTTTCTATTGCAGCTGTGACACAGGTGGATTGAGGTGGGTCTAGCCTGCCCCGGCTCTTTTACAAGCATGAGCTCGGTTGCTGCTGTGCTGCTCCTGTCCGGTCTGCCAGCTGAAGGCATGGACCATTTGTGGACCCAGCGGCATCCAGCATTATTTGTGGGTATCTGAAGATGAAACACAGCTTGTAAACAACTAGCCCAGGATGTGATGGGAGAATGATGCGTTGTGATATTTCCAGGGGGTGGAAGGAGGGCAGGGAAGGGACATCATTGTGCTTGTAGTTACGGAGATGGCAAAGAACTGCCACCAACTATCCCTCAGGTAGCAGAGTTGACAAAACCTAGTTACGATTTTCTTTCCCCTGTGTGCATTGACCTTCTGTCCACCATGACCTGTGATCCTTCTCTTTGGACCTCTTCCTTTTCGCTGTTCCTTTTCTCCAGATTATCTTTTCCCTCCCTTTTGGCTTGGTCCATGCTTTCTGTCCAGTGTCTCTCACACTGGCCACACGGGAGTCAACATGTACACTGGATGCCCGCGTGCAGATGCTGATGGTGTGGCTGCTGGGCCAAACAAAGCAGGGAATTGTTGACTTCTTGCATCAGGGTTTGACTTTGTGTGAGGCTAATTTGGATATGTCTCCTCTACCTACATACTCGTTTCTCCCAAAGATGTAAGAATGTGACACCTATTCAGATCGCTTTGCCTTCTGCCAAATGTTGTCAAAATTGACTAGCGAGTTGAAAATTTAATAGGGTGAGGACTGACAAACAACACTACCCCATAAACTTAATTTCCTTTAGAATCCAGGCCAAAAATAGGTGGTGAAGGTTTTATTCTGCAATCGTGCTTTAAAACTGCGTGGAACAATGTGATTAGTAGAAATGGTATTTTTAGGATTATTTGCAGTGCATATGAAAACACAACAGCTGAATCCTGTTGTGTGCATGTATATTAGCAGGTAACCGACTTATAAGGACTGAAACAAGTGAAGCATCTGAATGGAGAAGTAGCAAAATAAATGTATGACACTTTTACTTGTGAAGCTGGCAAAGCCTCTAGTTATGTGATCTTAATTTCTAGGTTTTTTAACTAAAATCTTTTGGCTACCTCTTAACAGCAACAATGACAACAAAAATAATGTATTTTTTTCCTTTTCCTGTTAAGTGCTTTTGGTTTTTGGTGTTTGTATAGTTTCTACCTCACTTAGCTCTGGAGGCACAGAGTTTGGAAGCGTGCGCCTCACTAACAAGACTTTCAAAGTTTGTGGTGTTGGAGCTATTTAAGTTACTTCTAGGAATGGCAAAGTATTGCTGTGACTGAACTTCAAAGTGGAGGATGCCCATAACAATTCAGGATAACTGAAGGGCGGGCATCTTCCTGGGAAACGTTATGGCGAACCTTATATGTGAGCCCGATCCCTTTTTTTAAGGAATGTCTTGTGCTTATTTCTAGTAGAGTTGGGAAGGAAGACAGAAAGCAGTGTGTTGCAGCGCCAGCCAGATTAAGAAGATGAACCACACTGATAAAGCAGCGCCTTTTGCATTTGGCGGAGCGTGCCAAGTTTGAAGGTATCCCATAAACTTTCAGCCAAGAAGCACATGGAGGCTTTTCTTGGCTCTTCTGCACGTGTAGAAGAGTAAGACCAAACTGCTGCTTGTGAGAGAGAAAACATTTCAGTAATTTTTTCGTGTTAGTTTAGTGATAGCAGTGTTACAGCCCATTGTGATTATCTCGCCCTAAAAAAAGTTTCTAACGAAACCCTTACAGCCTCTTGGCTTCCAGAACCAGGGCTGCTTGAGACACCAACTAGTTATTGGTGTTTATACAAGGACAGGAGTGATGCCAGAAGATGGCTATGCACCCTGTGTGCTCCGGCTTGCCATGTGGTTAGCAAGATCAGCGGCTTTAGTCACCTTGGTGTCAGCAAACTCGACATAACCGTGAAAGAAGCAGAATACTGAAAAGACAAGTATTCAGTGGTATCAAATTCGTGCTATGGAAAATGTCTTCCAGGAGATTGAATTCTCTCATATCTGATTGCACGGACTTCTTATCGCACTGCTTCCATAACATGGGCACTGGGGGCATGAGTTCTATTAAATTCATAAAATAATCCTCCTTGTCTTGCAGTCTGCGGGCTCGTGTCTGCTTTTTCACAGACGATCAACTGCATATAATCTGTTGCTTTGGCTTGTAGAATTAAAGCACCAGCTGACAGAAACTGCATGGCGTAGTGCTCCAGTTCAGAGGTGGACTCAGTCGGTGATTAATGGATTAGTCATAAATTTTTTTCCTTGCATAAATCTTGTCTAGTTTCACTTAAAATTGGGTTAAGTTAGTGATTTGAAAGGTTTTATTTAAACCTTACGCACTTTGTTGTTACTACTGGTCGTGTAAGTACTTCATTAAATTAACTTCCTGGTGTTATTCTTCTCTGACTCGGGAAATTATTTGTAGTATTTTATTATGCTTCCAGAAAGTGTTCCTTTGCTGTGGCAATTGGCTGTGTTGTCTGGATTTTCCATTGCTGGTATGTTCATTCAGTGACATTTGTGCTTGTACATTGTTCAAATGCCCTGTTTTGTGTTAGGAAACACTGCACGCGATACCAGCTGCTTGGATCACTGGAGTTAATGATGCCGTTAGTTTTGCTCAGGTCCCCTTCAGTTTTCACTTTTGGTTTCTGTGTGTGCCAGACGCCCCAGTTTTGGATCAAAACTTGGTTTTTAAACTCAAAGCTGGTGCTTGTAGGATGGACAAGTACTGTTTCGGGTTTTGGCTGTGGGTGGAGTAATATCCAAAACCAGGTTGGTTCGTTAACGTGGATGCTTGTGTGTTTTTTGTCTATGTCAAAAGAGCTGCAGCCTTCTAGAAACCAAAAATAAAGATAAGGGCTGATGCATCTGTGTTTTAGATGTTTGTCTCAGTGCAGCTGGGCCGTCCCATCGTAAATAAGAGATCTGTTACGTGGTCTGCAACAGCTGAAAAATGTATCCAGGGCCAGGGTGACCTAAATGTGAGAGAGAATGTGTGGTGGTGGTGGTGGATGATACTTGGTGTGGATTAGGTGATGTATACAAACGTGGGGGAATTATTCAAGCTCTAGCCCTGATTACTTCCACTCAGGTTCAAACCAGCCTCTGCCCAAAGGCCTTTTACAAAGAATTGTACCATTAGCGTACCAAAAGACATGCATCAATGACTTTTTCCATGGAAAATCATTATGTTCCCAAATCATCCAGACTAGGAGTGTTTCTTCATTGCTTGGCTGCCCACTTTTTCGGTGGGGGGGGGGGCTGAATATTGAGGTTGCAGAGAACGCCTGTGCATGCCTCAACAAGAAGGAGCTGTGCCTGTGTGGGAGCCTCCCTGTACGCTTGAGGGAAGCCACAGCTCGGCCAAGCTCCTGCAAGTGCGCTGGGCTTTTGGGAAGAGGCGTTGTGACCACGGATGGAGGGTGACTGGAAGGGGAGGCTGTCAAAAGAGATCCAAGCGATCCTACCTTGAGAAAGCAAAGGTGTAAATGGTCCAATTACAAAACCTGGTAATCGAGCAGGGCTGGCCCTCTCAGTTGCTGTTCTTGGATGATAATTTACCCTTCCAGCTAAAAAACTCCACCCTTTCCCAGAAGTCCAACAAGTCCCAGTTTTCGCCCAGCGTCCCTGAGTCCCAGACACTTCCTCCAGGGGCTGCCAGCCTTCCTGGCATCCTAATGCGGGTCACAGGGTAAAGCCCCTTGGATCTCTGTGTTCTCTGCCTCTTCAGACAGAAGAAATACCAGGGCGAACGTCACAGCCCATCCTACAGGAATTACTTTTGAAAACAATCTTCAGAGGTGAGGGTGGGCAAGAGAGGTTTCCTTAGCTGTAGGATTAGATGGAGCCTGAGATTTCTGGGGAAGTTCATTAGTAAAAATTAAATCGAGCTTGAGGAAGGAAGGAAGCAGGGGGAGAGGAAATGTAGACCACTTCCCTAGGAGTCTTTGAAGCAAACTGAATCCTTACGGTGGCAGTGCAGAAGGTAGGGTCTAAGGCAGTTCACTTTTGAGAAATGCATTTAAGCGTTCCCTTCCTCGTTAGATAGCGAGCGGCCGTACAGCTTGCCCAAGGTGTGGGCTGTGTATGTTGTAACTCTGACTGTGTTGAGAAGGAAATGACTAAACTTTCTGTCAAACCACAGTAACAAAGAACATTAGTTTTACGAAAATAGTCACGGTAGAGAGGCTTGGGAATAGCGGTGGTGCTGCTGGCGCGCCATGCTGGAAAGAGCAGGTCAGTCAGAGATCGTCACTCCTGGGCAGCGTGACTCTCCCGTCCTTAAAGACGGCGTCAATGGAGGGAGACAGACCTGGCAGGGCTGTGAGGGAGCTGAGTTCTGAAAAGCTGCCGGCGCTTTCCTGCCCTTGGAGAAGACTATGAGGAAACTGGGGCCGGACTGTTAACTGCCTCTGAAGTGGGTGTCAAAAAAAGCCGACCAGCTGCGACAGCAAGCAGCTGGCTGGCCGGCCAGCCCCACATAGCTGGGCACAGTGTTCAAATCCCACAGCCGCTGGGCTCTGCATCTCCTTCCCCGCTGCCCGACTGCTGCCTGTGGGTCCTGGCAGCCCGGGCAGTGGGAATCCCAAAGATTTGTGAATCCCAACAACTTGTCAATTCGTGAGCCTCGCCTGGCTCAGCTGGAGTTGAGTATTTGCAATGAAGAGCAGAAGTTGCATCTAATTATAGGTTTTCCATTTCAGCTCTTGGTATTACTTTAAGCAGACTTAAAATAACGCTGTTAAACTTTTTTTTCCCCTAGCTTTGTAGTTTCATACATGACATTCTGCAGTACCCTTTATAGAAACCTCAAATATTTTTTTTTCCCCTGCCTACCATGTTTTGTCTCTTTTTCCATCTGACAGTTGTTTTTTTCCTGTGTTGCACAGGTCTCAGTACATAATTATTCTGTTGCAATAGCCTGAAGTCCTGGTCCTGTGATGGAGTCCGCTTGCATAGACTCATATGTCCCTGTCATTTGTGTTCTGTGTAATTTTTTTTTCCTGGTGTTTTTGTCCAATCTAGTTTAAAAACTGCTCTGAGAAGCAATGAGTACCCCATCATTTGTGTGCCCTGAGACCATCTATTATAAATTTTTAGTATAGACCTGAAACTGGAATTTGGTTTTGGGGGGCTCATCTCCCAGTCATGCATGGGCTGAATTCTCTCTGTTTTAGTTTACACCATCTGAATATTTTCAGTTGGTCTTTGCGCCAAGTCAGACGCGCCAAGACCGACACCAGTCGGTGTGTGTCTCTTTAGCCCTAAATGTTTTGGGGGGCTGATTCTTTGCTTTCTGATGGTGATGTTTGTTTGTGCTAAACGTCTATCAAGTTGGCAATATCTGTTCTTACTCTTGGTGTGATTTTTTTTTTTTTCTTTTTGTTTGGAGAGCAGCATCTCGGTGTGCCAGCGCCAGTGTCCCAGGTGGGGATGCACTGGAGTCGTAACTAGAAGAGTGAGTTACCCATCCACTGAGCGATGAACAGTATCTTTACAGCAGTGTTCCTGGTTGTTTCAGTTCTTCTGCCAGCCACGTTTCACTGAGCGCTCATCTATGAGTTACTGATTCTTACCGTCTCTTCTAATGGGAGCTCATGCAATATTCTAGGCTTGGAAGGTTTTTGTTACCGGTCAGAAGTTTTATTCCCCAAACATCCCCTTTGCATTTCAAATTCAAAGTTTACCCAGAAGTTTCTCCCAGAACAATTTTGTCAAGCTTCCCACACCAGATAGCTCTTATTTTGACCACAATCTGTAGATGGGAGTATCCGTGACTAAAACATTCTGTCAAACCACAGTAACAGAGAACATCTTTGATTTACCAAAATAGTCGTGGTAAAGAGACTCAGGAATAGCTGTTGTGAGCGAGCTGTAGGGTTGGTTCAGTGCTGTGAGCTGCTCGGACTTCCACTGGCTTTGCTTTGTGCTCTGATCAACGTTCAACACCGTGGCGTGCTTGGTTGGGATTTTTGGAGGTCGCAATAGTGAGAAGGAAGCCTTTGCAAGGCATCGTTCTCCTTCTTCATTTTGTTTTATACATGTGTGATCAGCTGGGGAGGTGGAGGGCAAGCACAGGCCAACCGTGTAATGTAGAAATACTGAGAGATAATGTTGCTGGAAGTTATTTGGAATAAACAAGCTCATTTCCCCTTTGTACATCAGCTGTCATCCTTTAATCTCTTCATATTGGCTTTTTTTAATGCTTTTGTGTACATCATCTGCTGTGCTTCCTGTATCCTGTGTGTCACTTGATGATAAAGTTTTATAAGATACCACTGTTAAGTTGCCTCAGACTTTGTAGTGATTAATTAAATTCTTTGTTTCTTTCTCTCCAGTGTCAGAAGTTTTTATGGGTCAGTGGTACTGGCTCAAGAGTGACGGTGGAGATCAGCAATAAGTCTGGTCCCCTGGGTGAGTAGTCTAACCCACCACATTGGTGATGTCTCTAATATCTACATATCTGCTGGTTTTTTGCTTGATACCTTACACAACAGCTCCTTTAGGCTTTTATTTCAAATGTCATTAAAATGATGTTGCGCACAGCTTCCAGCAGGAGTTGTAGAAGAATGTCATGCTGCTTCTGCTTGTATAGGCACCCATTTATTTGGTATCTTTTAAAGGATCACTTAACATCCGAACCCCTGTTTAGATTCAGGGAGGCTTTCCACGTTTTAAAGACAGTGGCTTTGGGGTTAATATATGGACTGTGGCACAGCAATGTAAAATATTTTGATTATCCAAGAAATAAAACTGAAGTGACCTGGCATATGTTCTGTGGCATATGATGGGCTCAAGCAATGCCAGTGCTCCAGTACGAGGCCCACTGGACTTGCTGTGCCTGCGTGATGCATCCGCGCTGTGCGTGTGCGGTTAATCTGACTCAGGAGGTCTATGGCAGTGTGCAGAGAAACTGCCACGAGCTTTCAGATTACTGGCGCAAGTTTATGTGAGAACGCATGCAACAAAACAGACTATCTGTTGCATTACCCCATGGAAATGGCCTAGTTTAGTTGACTTCCAAGGAGCAGCATTTTGCATTCAGTCTAGACTGATTTGATCCAAGTAGCCTAGCGCGTGTCAGAGCTGTCAGTCTTGTCTTGAGAACAGATATGTCTCATCTACTTTGTTTTGGATATTACAGTATGATTTAGCATGACATGGCATCCTGAATTCCAACTGGCTCTTCGTGTGGAGAGCTGGGTCGCATTGCTGCATCTGCATTTCAGCCATGCACCCTATGGCTAGGGTGTGCTCACTCCGTGACACTACCAGTGGGGTCCCTCCTGCTTGCTGGGTCTCTCCTTCTGACTGATGTGTTTTTTTCTGTTTCATACTCTGTACAAACGCTTGCCACAACCCACGTCTACAAGTATGCTGCATCCTTTGTCTTGGCTTGCTGCCCTCCAACTGCTCTTGTCTCTGCACCCCTCATCCTTGTCTTATCACTGGGCGACGAGCACGGTATTTGTTTGTACTATCCTCTTTGAGGTGGTGGGTTAGCCCGCTGGAGAAGCAAGCATACCTCCATTCCTGTCATGCATCTACATAAGGCTCTGATCACTCGTCCAGTACCCATGAAAGTTTACCTATGTTAGCTTGTCAGCTTCTGTCCCACTTCTGTCCCCCTTATTCTCAACTTGTCTTCATGCTTCATAAGGCTGTCTTCCCACTGCAGCTGGGACTCCTTGCCTTTTTGTCTATGCTTTCTGTCGTGGATGGGTTGGATTGCCCTCCAGTTTCCCTGCACACCATGTGTGGCTGGTGCCCATACACCCTGATGTTCCCTGCGCCGCCCCGGGGCCAGCTGATATGGTCAGTGGTGGCTCCTGTTCCTCACAATGTTTAACGGCCTGTGATGCAAGGTGGGTGCTTGCCTTGCACCCACAGGTTTGCTAACAGACATCGGGCTTTGGAAAGGGCAGCAAGCACCTCCTTTGTTACCTGGGACCACTGGTGTGCTGACACTGAGGGCTTAGTGCACTCCTGGCTTTGGTCACTGCTGCTGCCTAGTGCTGTCCCGCATCCCTAGCTGCACTGCAGGCACACGGTATGCAAGGACTGGTGTCTCATTTGAAATGTTATTTCCCTTCTTTCACTCCCTTTCCCTCTCCGTAGCCTTTGGAGTGCCTCTTCTTGGATCTCTGACTGTTCCCACAGTAAATCACTGCGTCTGAGCTCTCCCTGGGATTCACAGGCTGCCTGGGGTCTCACACTGAACCTGGAAAGAGGTGGGTGTTGTTCCCTGTTTATCAGGAACCCTAAATTCCAGTGTCAAATATTTCTATTCCCTGTGTTTTTAATCAGAGGTCTGCTGGCTCCAGAAGCAGTTATCATCTATTGTCTCCCATCCCAGTCACACTTCTTCAGTTTTATTGCTGCTTATCAGAGTTACTGGAATTTGAGTCGGTCACGGCTGTAAAAACATCGTTAAAAGTCTGATGTTGGCTGGCAGCCATGGCCTGCTGGATGTGTGTTTGGAGACTTTCAACCTGCTGGCATCACCATGCAAATGTCTTGCCTTTGCTGGAAGTCTCTACCTCTTTGCTCTCCAGATGCTGTGCTGGTTTCCCATCCCTAGGAGCAGCAGAAGTTTAGGGATCTAAATCTGCTTTGTTTTCCCTGTCACTTGTGCTGCTGCTCCTCGGAAGGGTTGTGTGTCCATGCCCATCCATCCCAGGCTGTAGTAGCAAGCACTCAGTTCTCCTTTCTCCGATCCCGTAGCTCCAGTGCTGGCGTGTTTCTGGTATTTGGAGGCACACTGTTCAAGTCAGACGCCTTGCCCTCAGCAATTGGTCCAGAAGGCTGGAGCTGATTTCTTCAGCTGCTGCTTGCTTTCACCATTAAATAAGTAATGGCCTTTCCTGACAAGATGGCAAGAAATCCCAATGCCTGACTCAGTGTTGACAGGAGCAGTGGTCTGTGTTTCAGGCTGCCCTCTGCTTCTCCCGGCCAGGGGGAGGAACATGGGCTTTCTCGTTGCGTTGCCCCAAGTTCAGCCCAGATGTCTGAGCTCCAGTCTCACCACACAAAATATGCTGATGTGTTTTGAGTGATGTTTCTGTGTCTCTGCCTCCTGCCCCTATTTAGCTGTAGAAGCACGGATTCCCATCCCGTTGTTCCTTCTCTAGCAAGCACCGTGTTAAATATGGTGCTGAAAGCCCAGCCGTGGTCCACACTAAGGCACCGTGTATAAATAATCCAGAAAAGCTAAATAAGGCTTTTAAAATAAGCCTTAGCAGAGAGAGCCGCTTTAGTGTGGTGCCATGAAGGCACAGCAACTCATGTAGCTAGGTTCAATCATACTTCCTGTGTCTGTTGTTCTTTCCTAGCAAATTCCATGCAGGTTTTCAGGTCCTCCTTCACCTCACTCCATCAGCGCTTGGGACTGCTTTGCGTTCAAGTCCGCACTTGGTGATGGCAGATTGCCTGGGTGTCCAAAACTGAAATGGAGCATGCACATGCAGCACGGAAATACCACATGTCCAGTCCACCCTGTTACAGTGCCTGTGTGCAAAAGACAGAAATTAGTATTTTGGGTTTGGTTTTTTTTTTTTTCCCCAGTGTCACATTGAATATAGAAGGGAAAGAATTAGAAGGCTGCTTCTCCGTGCGTCTCATTCTTGTGTTTATTAGCACTTGCTAACTTGTCCTGCAGGGTCCAGCCCACACACAGCGTTTCTTGGGCTTTTAATAGTTGTGCTCAACTGAAATGTGCTCAAAATAGTAATAACTCAAAACATTTCCCCAGAGCCTGTGGCTACTCTGCATGTTTATGGAAGTTGTACCACTGCCCGCGGTTGGGGCGCCGGGGGTTCCTGGGCCACCCCCAGCCCTGTTCCTGCCTGGCTGCTGGAGCAGAGGGGTTGTGGTGTGTGTGCCGGGGCAGGCGTGGGGCAGAGCCCCACAGGGCCTGGGCAGGGAAGTGGTGCCCGCGTGGGGCATGGCACAGCTCACACTGCTGCAGCTTCAGGGTATGTAGGGTGGGGGTATTGCCGTCGTGTTGACGTGTTACCCAAGACTGCTGCACAGCGATGGGTCTAGTGCAAGGTAGGGAGATCCCCTCATTTTTAGGGAATGTGGTGCCTTCCTCTTGCACAGACCTCCCCTTGCCATAAGCCAGTATGTTTGTATTAGGGTATTAAATGACGTGGGGATACTGATCAGAGGTCAGGTTTGATCTGATTTGCTGCTGGATTCGGTAAGAGTTAAAACCACCAACCTATTTATTTATTTTTAAGTTAACATTTCTCTTGTGTGAATGGCACCCCATCCCATGCAATCCTGTCAGCTGAGCAATGATCGTCGGACTGGAGGCGATGGGGAAGGAGAGTGCTGCCCCGGCAGGTGGTGGTGGGGATGGAAGGAGGCAGGATTTTTCTCGTTTGTTTTTTCCTCCCTCTCTTCTGAGAGGCTGCTTGCAGAAAGCAGTATGTTATTATGCTTTTGTTCTTCACATTTTATGTGATGTGGTTTGGGTAATGTTAACGTAACTTAACGTTACGCTCACCCACAGTACTAATGGTGGCTCTCTTAATATACATAGATCTCTGCAGAGAGAGGGAGGGAGCTGTATTTATGAGTAGTTAGCATAGCGCCCTGTTTATCTAGCATGTGACCTCTGTGTGGCACAATGCCTCCCTCCCGTATGGCCCTTTATATTTAATTGACTTTTCCAATCCTGACGGTTGCTTTATATTCAGAAAACATAAATTCATCCCCTACAAAGCTTTCAAATCTGATTAATTTTTTTTCCCGTGGTTCTTTGAGAAATTCTTTTTGTTCTCTTCAAGCTTGAGAATGTACATTTCCCCTGTTCATTTAGACAAGCTTATTTTGTCTGCAGAAACCCGGTCGTATGATATGCTTCTGTGCTTGCATTTATAACTGTGTGAGGTTTATGTATTGGGAATAATCTTTGTGAGCTGGAAGATTGTCCAATCTGTTTTAAGATGTCCCACTTTCTGACTATTGCATCTCATTAGGAATACAGTTGGCTGTTTGCACGGCTTTTTTCTTCCTCTGTATAGCTTGGGGGAAAAAATATATCATTTCATCATCTAGTAATAATGCTTGGCACTTTGTTTGCATCTTCAAAGAACGATATGGCTATAAATTGAATAATTTCTATACCAGCGTGTAGTAGTTTCTTCTTCACTTTCCCCGACTGTAAAATGGGGCAAACAACAATGAGGAGTAAAGTGACCTTAGGCCATGAAAGGAGAAACAAAATCAACTTGAGTTCCCAGCTCCCTGACTTGTACTAGAAGAGCACTACACCTCTTCCTTGTTCAAACTAAAGAAGGGGGGTGGTGGTGGGGAAAGTTTGATTCTGGTTGAGAGCAAAAGGAAAGGGAGAGCTGTTTATCTTTCATGATCTTGCCTAACCTTGTTCATGACTTAGTTAAAAGCATTTGTTGGTAGTGGTTTTTTGGTGTTTGTTTTTAAATACCTTGTCTAACTTACTGATGTGGTTGTCGCTTCTCAGTGTGTGTCTGGAGGTACGGGAGGAATTGTCTGGAGTTTATAAAGGCGAAGTGGCGTGTAAATTGGGTTAGGGTTGTTGGGGAGGGGAGAGTGTCACTCGCTGCTGGCAGGGGCATCTCTCTGCTCTGTCCCTCCTCTTCCCCTTCAAACCAGAAGCAGGGGAAACCGTTTCTGTACTATATGGGAACATTTTTTCCACATCTTGTTTTTCATCTGAGACTGAGATGGGAAAAGTGAGCCATCCTAAATGGGGACTGTGTTAACACATGGCGTATATAGAAACTAATTCTTTTTGTCTCATCTACCACATGCCACGCTAGGATTCTTTTTTCACCTCATGGGCTCAGAGCGGTGTCTGGGATTACTTCATTTGCAAAAATAATTTTACACAACTGCACTAGGCTGTAGGGCTTGATTTACAGCTGCTTAATTACCTGACAAGACCTTCAAATGTGTTGCATGCCATATGGAAAAGGTGAGTGCCACAATTAGTGAACTGCAGAATTACAAACTCTGTTCCAGAGGAAGTCATGGTAACAGTATTGTTGACTGCTTGTTCAAAGTTAGTCAAAACTTCGTTGCAGGAATTTTGGCTTTTTCTAAAGGTGCTTTGGAGAACTGGGCAGCATTAGAACAGTTTAGTCCTCTTGGGGAGGACGGATAATCTGCTTGGTGAAAAGTGGCTTGGTGCAGAGGAGCATGGAGATCATACAAAGAAATTCTTCATCTTTCTTTGGAAAATCCCATGGCTGCTTCTCCGCCCGTTCTCAGAGGTTCTCCACCTTCTGGTTGGCTTCAGATGCCTTGGTTGATAAACTTTCTGGTGAAAATCTTGTGTGAGTTAAGACAACTTTATTCTGGGCATGCCCTGCTAGTGAAGGTGGTGGAGAAAGCAGCTGTCTTCAGCCATGCATGTGCCCCATCTGTGGATGCAAAACTTTGCTGAGCCTTTATTAGGGGATCAAGACCTAACTCCAAGATTATATTTAGATTTCTGTTTCGGACGGGTGGGACAGATATCCTCATGCCTCAGATCAAACCTTCAACGGTGGACAGCAGCGCCAAGATATCATAGCCAGTAGTTTTGTTTTCTTTTCCTTCGAATCTCTCGTGCAGCTGATACCTCGTTTGTATGTGCTCCCTTCCAGTGTGGAGCAGAGCTGTCCTGAGCCACGGCGTGCTCGCAGGGCTCCGCTTTCACCCAGTGTTTCTCATGATGCCCGCATTGCTGACTGCCTGTCAGCTGACTCTTTGAGGAGCTGAATGTGGCTATTCACCATTCGGGATGTTTTTCCCTTGCTGGGCCTGGGGAGCCCTCAGGGCTGGGCTGGGACCTGGACTTTGCAACAGCATGAAAGCTTTACTTGCAGGGTGCCAGCACCTGTGGGTCTTTGCCGTCTCTCCTTTGTCATCTGACAGCTTCTCTCAGAAGAAGCATCAGCAGCTCAGCGTGTGGGGAGCTGCATGTTTGCCTTGGGCTGTTTTGTTGTGGATTTTTTTTTTGGTGGGTTTTTTTTTTTTTTTTTTGTGTAGGTTTATTTTTTTTTAGTTTTGTGTTTTGTAATTTTTTTGAGGTATTGCAGCCAAAAATGGTGGGTGCTTCCAAGAATGCGTTCAGGGTGAATTGCTCAGAACATACTGATACCCTTACCGAGGATTTTTTTTTTTTTTTTAATATCCTTTAGTATCTCTGTGTGTTATTTAGGTATTTAAAATTAAGACAGGGAGGGAACTACCTGCCTCTTTGGATACTTCTTCCTTCTCCTCTTCTCCCCAGTGCAAATTCGCCAAAACTCGGGGAACTTCTCAGCTGTAAGAAGAATTGCATGTCCTTCAGCTTGGCAGAGCCTTGAG
The DNA here is from genome assembly GCA_013400035.1 of Rynchops niger. Taxonomy (NCBI): domain Eukaryota; kingdom Metazoa; phylum Chordata; class Aves; order Charadriiformes; family Laridae; genus Rynchops; species Rynchops niger. Next base: position 57,028 of record VXBH01009224.1, read on the forward strand.
AGTTGGATGCTGTGCCTGGCCTCATGTGGCAACTGCTCCTTGGAGCACCATCGCCCCAAGGTCCAACACGGTAGTCACAGGGCTGAAGAGGACTTTTCCTGCTGTTCCCTGTTTGTGCCTGCAGTTGTGCCAAGCAGGAGAACTGAGGGCAGGGTTTGTTTGGGATTTCCCCCCCGACCTCCGCGCTCCATGCTTCCATCTAACTGTTTGCGAGCAGCGAAGAGAAGGGAGAAGCTGTCATGTATTACGGAATGATCACATATCATAAACATCATGGGCACCCAAGAGAGTAAGAAAGTGTCCGGAGATGGAAGAGGGTGGACACCAGCTTGAATGAAGAAGTGTGAGACGGCAGCCAGAGGGAAACGGGGCAGGTACTGTGTTGGGTACCTGTGCCACTGCAGTTCCCCCTGGTGAACTTGATTACTACCCTTCCCAGTTTTATTGGTGTAGCTAGGAAATAACTACAGTTATTGGTGTAGTATGAAATAACGTAAGGGAACACAAAGTATTTTTTCATTTTTAAGATCTTAAATTTGCAACTTCCATGTTAAACCTGCCTGCCCAGCTGCCCGTATCCCCACAAGCTCACGAGCAAACCTTGCGTGATAGCTGGACTTTTGTTGCCTCCTTTCTTACAGGTTTATTTGTTGTAGTACATCTATAGTAATGTGACTCCAGGATTTAGGGTGGCTTTGGGAAATGGCTAGGATTAGCAGGACAGGTGATGATCTTTGGTTGCAAAATCAAGTGGTACGGGTTGATGTTTAAGGGAAGCCACCTCAGCTGCTGCTTCAGGAGGAAGGTGTGTTGTGCCTTGGGGTGTGCAGGATGCCAGAAGGCATGCGCCTTCCCTTGGGACTGTCTGGGGCATTCCTGGGCTGGGAGGTGATGGCCCAGGTGTGCGGATGGCTCTTGCCCGGAAGAGCTTGGACAAGGTCTTTTTTTTCCCTGGGGTGTCAAAGCCCCATCAGAAAGCACTGAGAACGTTTAAGGTCTTGAATGGAAAACCAGATGTTGTCATCTTTTCAGCTCTCCTTACAACAAATCGGCCAGTTCTCCTTTAAAGGTCCCTTCCAACGTAACACATTCTATGATTCTGTTTCTCCTGTTTTTGAAAGGCTGAGTTGACACTGACCAGGTTTGACAAGTGATAACCAGAAAGCCTGGCTGTGTTCTCTTTTGTGATTAAAGCTATAAGCTGGCCCTCTGAAGTTAAGAAGGCAGTAGCTTCCAGGTTGAGGTATCTGGAAAACATCAAGGAGTAGGTGACAAGGTGTGAAAGGCAAGGGCAGCTCTGAGCGGTGAGACCTCTCCAGAAACCTGCTGGGAGCGGGGACTGGGGAGAGACCGGTGCTCTGCTGGCAGCAATGGCAGCATGAGCGGTGCTGGTTACAACTAGAGATGGGCTGAAGCAGGATCTCCGTGTCAGTTTTCCCCCAGCCTTCTATTTGTCTAAGGTAGGCTCAGACCCATACTGCAAAAAATTGATGTTTGTCTCCGCCTGCTTATCTGCTGGCCAGCCCATACACTCACTCCCAGATGGTCTCTTATCTCAAAACCAGAGATGCACCTGAAACTGTCTTTTCAGGAATTGGAAGCTGTTTTTGATAAAGCTGTCTGTCTGCAAGTGTTTTCAAGGACATGTCACACTTCTGAAATCATGGTATTAAAATAATTGCCTTTGAAATGAAGGGAGGTCATGTGCCCTACATCAGAAATTCCTCTTAGTGCTTATTAATCTGGTATATAAATGTCGTGGCTTACGTCCACAGGGTGTTTATATTGAATTTTTAACGGTATCAGTATCTCTTCAGAATAAATGCCATATAATCTGGTTATGAGCAATATTCTTAATTTAGATACCAAAAATAGGACATAGACAAATCTGAGTTACTGTGAGAAAGTAAGAGAGGAAATAGCCTTGCCACATGAGGGGAGATCAAATTCAGTTGAATCATCTGGTGTTTAATGTAATGGTAAAGCCAGAGAATTCAGTCCACTTCATTAGGATAACACAATGATTGCCATATTTTCTCTTATCTTTGTTTCTTTTCTGAAGGCCAGATTCTCCTCTGGTATACCTGTACTGAGGTGTTTAAAGAGGGGGTAGGTTGGGAAACACCCTTTCTACTTTTTCCTCCCCCCTGAGCAGTTCAGTGCACGCTGATTCGAGGTACATAAAGCAGTAGGGACTTTGACTTATCCCCCACCACCAACCCCCTGGTTTGAGGGAGATGAAGTTGTTCCTCAGAGACCTACAGTGAGCAGCACTGATGAGGACAAGATGCGCATTTGGGGAGCAGAATCATTCTTGCTGGTGGGCATCATCCAAGAGGTCGGATGCCTGAAGCACCTTCCACAAGCCAACCATCCTACGCCTGAGGAGGTTCCTTTTCTCATACCGTTAGAAGCTGTTTTTAAGTAACAATGAAACTAATACAAGCATCAGTAGCTAATAATAATCACTACCCGATAAACTAACAACACTAATATTGCAGGCTGTCCCTGCAGGCTGATGACTGAGTGTCCAGCGTTTTGCTCCTTGCCATGAGAGGCGAAGGCTGTTAACTGTTAGCTGAGTTGTTGTCTGTGTTCTGGGCAGGCAGGTGAGCTTCCTCCCAGATTCCAGTCACTTTGGTGAAGGCATTGCCCGGTCCATTCCCTTCTCCAGGTGCAGCCTGCTCTCCCGCAGTCACAGCGCTCTCATACGATAGAGCAGCCCTTGTTTGCCCTGATTCACTTGAATATTTTTTGTTTTGTTTTCTGTATGGAGTCAAGCTTATGGGTCACGGTGGTTCCATGTAACCTTAAATAAATTTTGTGCAGAAATACCTTGGTAAAGAAATTGCTTTTCTGTGTGATGGTGGTGTCACACAGAACCAAAGTGATCTGGAGCAAGATCCATACTGGTAGAGAACATGTCTTTGTTGCAGGCTTGATTTGAGTTTTGTTAACTTCAGCATTTCCCTTGGGCCCAAATACCTTCCCTTAGGTGCCACCCTGCCACTACCGTAGCCGTGCTCTGGTAGCGCCCCTAAGTGTAGAAGAAAGGAAGATTGTTCGTGTTCAGTTGTGGCAGAGGTCATCTCTGGCAGCTGATGGACTGAGGTCAGCCAAGATAAGGAGAGCTGGTCCCAGAGGGCTGGTATTACTGCAAGCACCCACAGGTTGCACAAAGCTGGCAGGATCTGTATTTTGAGGTTCTGTTTTGGTCACTTAGTCAAACAGGCAGCTGGTGTTAAAATTGTTCCCAGTAGGAGCATGCTTGTCCTCAAATATGGGCTTACACAACTTGCTGATCTCAGGCTGGGTGGGTCTTGCTGAAAAGACTCTGTGCCGACAGACAGACTGTCTCTGTTTCAGGCTGTGGTCCAGCTAGGTTGTCAATCCAATTTAAGGGGGCAGACTATAAACACTGTGAAATGCTGGGCTGGTGTGAAGCTTCTTTGGTGATAAGGAGCTCTTCAAAATATTTGGAAAGTTCAACTCTGCTGTGGGAGTGAGCAACCGGTCCTGGCTGCACTCACAAGGCTCCGTGCCAGGGGTATTCTGGCTGGTTTGCCCGCTTGGCTTGATGCCGCGCAGTCGAGACTTGGTGTGCCCTGGGTGTCGTTGTGCCTGAGGTCCACCGGGCGATGGCAGTGGTAAAGCAGTCGTGGTGGTTCTGCCATCTGGGCAGCGAACAGCCATCTCTGCCCATGTGTGGACAGAAATTAGGGTTATGTATCCTATCGGGTACTGCGGCGTTGTTGGGAACAGTGAAACTGTGGGGATGCCACTTCCTGCTACATCGCTGGCTATTTGGGGGAGAACATTATTGACTGTCAAGGGTTTCAGCCCCCAAATAGTCTGGCAATGGAGCAAAAGCAGCCTGCGGTTGCCAGCTTGCAGGTGCTCACAGGAGCTTCTTTGTGTGTTTGATGCTTTTCCGTCCAGCACCTTGGCACGGATTTCCATGATTGCTGCCTTTCTTTCTTGTTCCTCCCTCTGCTTCTGGTGCTTCTCAGTACAACAGTTTGCCACCGTTTATTGCTTCCTTGCAGTTTTTGGACACTGTTGGAAGTTAACACCTTTGCATCCTGTGAGCAGAGTAGGTAGCCTTGCCCCACTTGTGTATTCCTGCTCCTTTATAGCCTTTCTCGTCATTTCATTTAGGGACTTTCTTTGTAGCTGTGCTCCTGTTCACAAGACCTCTGCCAGCTGTGCTGCAGTGCTCTGAGCAGAGAAGTAGGAGGAGTGATGTACACAGGCCAACACAAATGTGGTGTTGTGTCCTCTGCCTACATAGTTCCTGCAGGCGCTCGTCTGGATCAGATGCTGGGTGCGATGTTAAGGTTATGCTTCTGTGTTCAGTGGGGTGTTGCCAACCAGTGATAATCCCCTGTCACTAAAGATAGGGGCAGCGCTGCTTTGAGCAGCTGAAATAACTACCTGTTGGGAGGATGGGAAAGAGAAGCCCAACGCGTTGCTACACGAGAAGAAATGATTAATGTAGTCAGTTGTGACAGCAAGAAGCTCTGTACGTACACAACAAATAGCAGTAATGAGCTAGGGCTGTCTCTTAATGCTTCTACTGTCTGATTAGTTTTTAGCGTGTGTTAATCTCTACTACTGCAAAATCTGTAGACAGTTCTGAGGTTTGCGTTACTAAGAGTGTGTGTTGTGTATAATTTCTAGTGTATTATGACAGCTGTAGAGAATGCTGTGATCCACACCGTGGTGCCCTGACGTACGGCTGCGTTGCTATCTCCTGTATTATTTACAAGAAGTTCGGAGCTTTGCTGGTGTTACAACAGGAGAGGAAACGTGTGCAGTCATGTTTCTCCCAGTAAGCATTTGCGTATGGCTCTTGGAGCATGGCACAACACAAAGTTGCTGGCCTGCAGCCACACCAGCTTCTTGGGATCTTGTCAGATCTTGCAAGCGAAGGAGCGCCAGGCTGGGTCACGGTTCTTGGACAAGAAACCTCCAAGGAACAGGCTGCTCTTGCAGCGATACTGGAGATGACCTTGTGGTGCCACGTGTATTTTGGCGTGCATGTGCTGGGTGTGTTTCTCTTTTTTTGTTGTTACTTGGTATTTTCTTACTTCAGAAGAGCACTGTACTATTTTCTAGTGTTAATTGGAAATAACACTTGATTCTCTTCTCCCCCATCCTGTGCTCAGTTCTAAATGATTTGCAGATGAATTGCTTGAAATCTGCAGACAGGTATAGTATTGATTATTTACAAGATAACGGTTGCTCAGCCACGAGCTGAATATCCAGCCACACTAAGAATGGCCTTAGTAGCAGTGTGGAGCTGTGATTGAGATTCTGGGATGCTATTTTCATGTGGAGCACCATCTTTTTCCCTGCTGGTGCGAAGTTCCCAAAAGTGAGAAGTTCCCACTGGTGAGAATTTTGCACGGATAGATGAATATGTGCTGTAATCGGGTAAGCTAACCTGGTAAAGTAGCCATGAAGACCAGAGTAATGGGAGTCTCAGCTCAGGTGAGAAACTTTTGACCTAAGCCCTTTAGGATGACTGGTTTAGCCAAGCTGTTTCTTTTGATTTAATGCCCAGTTTACTTCATCTTTATGTCTGTCTTTAGTCAGGTTAGGTCTCTTGAGTTTGGCAGGAAAAGAATATATTTTTCACCGGCTATGCCTATCCTTTGAGTTGGTACACTGCTGTGTAGATGTTCAAAATTGCTCTCCCCACCTAAGCTGGAAGTTTCCTGCCTTGGACCGCACTGCTTTAGTACTAGGAGAGCCTTGGGCCAGGCTGCCGCAGTGCAGGGTGTTGTGTGAGTACAGCGCAGGTGGTCTCAGCAACCAGGAGCACTGCGAAGTACAGCCCGAGGAATGCCTGTGCCATGAGAACTCACCCGCGACCATGTGGAAAATGTTTCCTCTAGCTGGAAGGAGTATTGCAGCTGTCCGGCTGTGGCTTCTCAATATTGGTTTCAGGCCTGAAGAAGTCCTCTGTCCCAGAACCTGTGGGTTTCCCTCCATCCTGCAAGCTCCCAGGGCAGCCCTGTTAGCTGGAGCGCTGCCCTCTGGGCACAAGTCGCCTTGCTGGTCACTCACTGTAGGGTCAGTGCTAAATGTTTCTTCCCAATGCCCTAGGCACGTGGTTAGATCAGATCGGCTTTGTTACCTGTTTACTCAGCAGGCTGCCTTTGGGGCACATGGTGTTGGGGGTGTCCTACGTACCTTACTCAGACCTGTCTTTTCCCAGTTGAGTACACGCTTACGTGCTACGTTGCTTCCCTCCATGGAAGGTCACCTCTTCAGTATTGCCCTTTCACTGCGGGGTCCCCTGTTTCTGATACCTGGATATCCTCTGGCTCTTTTTCCTCCTGGTTCAGTAGTTAGGCGGTGTAGGCAGCGTAAGTGATCTAGTCTGGCCCAAGTGTAAGTTGCAAGGGAACACAGACAAAGTCAGTCTTTGAAAGAAACTCCCGGAACGCTGGTAGTGTCTTTTCCCAGTGAGACTGTTGCCACAGCCAGAACCTCCTGCAGCATCAACACAGGATGCAGGATTTGGCCCGGGGTCTGTCCTTGGCTGTGCCAAGTTGGAAGAGGCTGACCAGAACTGGGACTTCTCTCCAGGGCTGTGGACAGAGTTGGTATTGCAGCATAGCAACAGCAAGTAAAAGTTTCTTCTCCTTAAACAATGACATTTCCATAAATCATAAGCAACTTTTGGCTGAGTAACAGTAAAGCAGGTTTGCAGAAGCTTCGAAATGGGCACAAAAATGTCAGAAGTGTGACTGAACATCAGCACTTGTTTCATTGATAACTGAGGCTTGGTTTAGGAAAACGGGATGCCAATTAAGTAGTTGTCTTGTTCATATTATTTTCCCAAGTCTTTTCTAACACACAATAATGCAACCCAGGGAATTAAACTCCTACTTTTTTGAAGGCTTTTAATTAGTACTGATGCAGGTCTTGCAGTCTGTAAAATACAGCACTTCACACTACTTCATCTTGGATAGCGCTCCACTTTTTTTTTTTTTTTTTTAAGACAATTTAAATAGAACATTATGGGCCGGGGAAAAAAGGGAAACCAGAGCACAGAAATAGCAATTTAGTATTCTTGACATTTCTCGGAAAGCTGCTTAAGATTACCTTCTTAAAATGGCAGATGTCGCCTGCAAGTCAAGTAGAGGAGCAGGAACTGATATTTCATTACAATACTATGAGAAGCCTGAATGTGTTTATTGTCCTTGGGACATTTGCAGGAAACAAGAGCTTGCTATTTGGAACTGTTAGAAGTTTTCACGAAGGGCAAAAAACAAATCTCAAAGGCCAACTGCATGACTTGGACACGTCTGCTACCAGAGATCTGGTTGTTACCACACAGAGATGCCTTCCCTCCCACCCCTTTCTTCTTTTTCTGGGTGTACTTGTGAAACCTTTTAATGTTGGATGTTGAATCAGAGTGTAGATAAACTGGAGTGATGATTGCTCTTATACATTGTTAAATTTGTGGCCACATGGACTTTCTTCCGAAAGTTTATAAAGAAGTGACAAGAACTGAGGAGACCACAGCTTTCTCGAGGATCTGCCATGCGGACAGTGCTTTTTTAAGGTGCTTTCATAGCATTGAGGGTTATTCTGGATGTTTTCTTTTTCTCTTACCTCGCAACATCAAGGAGTTGGGCTTCTGTCGAAGATTCTTTACCTCAGCTTGAAAAAATGAAGTTGGCAAGGTTGTGGGATTGAAAGATAATCTGCTGTGTAAGGTCTGTGACAGCAGGAGCAGTTGTGTAGTGCGTCATTGTTCCACTTTTGAAAGCGCTACTTTGGCACTTCTAATAAACTTGTATTTAAGGCAACAAGTTTAATATTATCTATCTGTACTTTCCGCTCAGATTATGTTGCACTGAATCTTAGACTCAGAAAATGAGGAGGAAATCCTTCTTATAAGTTCCCTACCTTCAGTCGCTTTTTAAGGTAAGGCATTTTCCAATCAGGGGAAATGATTGTTAATGAAATACAACATAACGGCAGTATATTTTGTAAGGCTTTAACACCAGTAGTCTTGCACTTAGCTACATGCAAGCGCTCCTTGTACTTAACGTGGATTTCCACGAGCTTCAGCAGGGCTTCCTGTTGGGCTTGTAGCTTATTTGCACACAGTATTTATTTTCAGTGATCAAGAAAGCCTGGGTAAGGCAGCTGAAGCGTGTAGGCAGTTGCAGGGGCACCTAGTTTATGCAAAATTGAGCACGCAGTTGCAATGGATGGTCTTAAAAGTTTGTCCTAGAGAAGTCCTTGTGTTGTAGCGTTTAAGCACTTAGAGCTTTCTTGTGGTCTTGCTTTTTGGACTTTGCTAGAAAGCCACTAATAACAGTATCATTTCAGTAACACAGTATTTCCAAGGTATTTCAGTACTTGCAAAACTGTAGTGTACCGGGAGTGAATGCGCTCATGTTGATTGATGCATAGCAATTCGTTTGCAAAAGTAACAGAGCTTACCGACAGGACCTGAACCTCTGTGAAGTAAAAGAGCGTTGACAGTTATGTCTTGCCAGCAAAACCTTGAAGTAGATTAATCCGTCTACTTCAGCGTCAGTGTTTCGTGCTGTGAGGAGGGTAGTTACCGTAGCGCTTTTGTAGTGCTGCTGGAAGGGGTGGGTGCAGTAGTGGGCCTTTCTGTGAGCAGTTCAGCACACCTGTGTTGATCTAGAGCTGCCACCGTTTCTGTCTGGGGACAGAAGAGGCAACCTTGCACAGCGGCTTAAACACCTCTGCTGCAGGCTGTTGCCGTATAGTGGTAAGCAAATGATGAGCTGTCCCTGAGAGGAGCTGTACTATGACAGGACCCCTGCGTGAAGATGTATGATGATCTACATCCTGAAATAAGCAATGTTTCTTTTCTTAAACAGGGCAGGAGCTGTAGGTCTATTGTATACGGTAACGTAAACGTTCTTGCCAGTTTGGGATTTTCATTTCCCTTCTTAAGCAGTAGGGTCATTGTAGTTGGGACCTTGGCATCACCAGTGTCTTCTGCAAGCCCAAGCTAGTCTGCCTGAGTGATTTCTTTTCGTTCAGCAGAATAAGAGTAAGATCCTCCTCTGAGGGAGGATCCCATCCTAACTTTAGCCAGGGAAACAAAATCTGCAGTGCTTCAGAGCTAAATATAACCCCCAGAAACAGTCTCTCCAGTGATGGCTCAGTAAGCACATGACAAATAGTCAGCCGCAACAAAGGGAAATATAGAGGCAATAGTTTAAAATAGTTATTTTTAGAGATCTATTATATATGAGGCAAGAATCAACCTTTTAAAACTCCTTTAGTGTTTGAGAACAAGTGAGACTTACCTCTTCAAGGTAACTCCTGAGTCTCCGTGTATATCACCAAGGATTTGGCCCCAGATGTTCCCATGGTTTGCGGAGGAAGCTGCTTAGTTCATGGTGACGATGAGAAAATATAATTATTTGTTTACTTCAGTTTATTTAGGGAGGGGTTTTGGTTTTTTGGTTTTTTTATGGCATGGTAATAGAAGACAACTTCTAGGACCTTCTTTTTTTCTACTGGTCCAGTGAGGTCCTTGGTTGAGGCACAAAGACCTAGTACATCTTGCCAGCCACTCCCTTTGCCTTTCACGGGCAACTTTCACAGTGCTTTGGGAGTCCTGTTGAGTTCTCCCCTTTGCCTTTGAAGAAAACCACTGAAGATGATCAGCTCACCCCTATTAAGCTTCATAAGGGCTTTGACAGTGCCAGTGGACCTTTTGTTTTTCCCATGAATAGCCTCCTCCCTCCTGTGGCCTTTGTGGACTTGTCCCTTCCATTGATCACAAATTCCCTCTTGGTGTCATCAAGACTGTTTGCATCCTACAGGCTAAACCTGTGCTGTTCACTGGGACCAGGATCTTCAGCCACAGGTGGGACTGGGGCTCTACCCTGTTTCTATTTGACCTTTGATACGTGAACTCCTTGTTGGCCAGCTGGTATAGTGAAAATTGGTGTATGGTTAATCTATACCTTTCTACAAGACTGAGTCTTCCCCCCCCCGAAGGTTGGGAAAGTGTGAAACACTTTTAATGTCTGCTTCTTTTAGCATCAGATGTCTAATTTGATTTGTATGTAAGTAGGAAAACTTTGAAGTGTTGTTGAAATACAAAGGGAAAGTACTTCAAAGACATGTAACATTAAAAGTGTATCTGATCCCTTGAGGTTTTTGAAGTTTTATCTTGAGATTATATATGCAGAGGAACATTTGTATGGAAATACTAAGGGTCATTAATTCATCCAAAACATTATGAGTGTTGCTAGTCAGCATGCCTTGAACTATTCTGAACTAATTTTGATTTCACATCATGGCAGGCGAGTAGTCCTTCACCCATCTGTCTGTGTTTCCAGTGTCCGTGACGCAGTAAGAAGTTAACGTGGTCTCGGAGAAGGAAACCACAGCACAACGCTGCTACAGCATGAGACTTGTTGAGTACTGTTACCCCATGGACAGCAGAGATCCCTGGATATGGCCAAATAAAACCACACTGTGTTAAGCTCTCAAAACTTCTAATTTTCATTGGTTGCTCTTCTGGACTAGGGCCATGGTGGTTCTTGGGAGGCAACGGGTGCTGAATTACTGATTTCTAATAAATAGCTTGAACTTTGGGAGAGTTCAGGTCTCGGATCTGTGCTTTTTTACAGTTGGGCATCCACTCCTGTAAAAACATGCCCAGCTGTGCTGGAGGAGAGGGTTGTTGTTTTTCCTTTTGTCAAACAAGGATTCTGGCATCAAAGTTTTTAATTGCAGAAGTTACATTAGCAGTTCCCAGAGCTCAAGAGTGGGTTGGGTGTATGTGCAGGAGGAGCTAATTAGATGTGTGTAAATCATGGGCTAGGTATAGCTTTAAATCCTGGATGTACTGTTCCATCCTTGCTATGTTCTGTTACAGCGGGGCTGCGTTAGAAAATTATGAAGTTAACACAAGGACTGCTTTTTCCTAATACAACTATGAAACAGCAGTGAGGTTACTTTTGGTCTTTCGGTGTTATAAAACCTACTTTTAATTAAAATAGTATTAAGTTACGTGTAGTGTTTTTGAAGCTTTACTTAAATTACGTCTGTAGGTTGAGGGAAGGGATACAGTTAAGCAGTCTAAGCTGTTTTTTTCTTTTTTTTTTTTTTTTTTCTCTACTGCAGACTTAAAAAAATATAGTCAGGTGATCCTGCTTCCCCCGTCCACACCCCTTCAATGCCTTACCATATTACATGTCAAATAAGGGGCTTCCTGTGTTCAGACATTCAGGATATTCAGGAACATCCTTCAGCAGCCATATGGCTCAATAGTATGTTTTTCTTTCTTAATGAAACCTAAGACCCTAGTGGAATTACTTCTCTGTAAGATGTAGAGTTTGGGGGGAGAAATTGGACATTGCAAGGTTTATGGTGTAAAACTGGCTTTCCATCAAAGTCTGTAGACCTTACTGGCATATCATAGTTGTAAACTGGCTTAAACGTACTGCAGAGAGTTAGTAATGCAGAGGGACGGTTCAGCTCTTGCACAGGGCAGTGTTTCTGCTTTACTGTTGTTGTGTGATTTAACCATGCCTGTTTGCTTCAGACTCGTTGACTTGAATCATGGCATCACTGGCCCGGGCAGCACGGGGTGGTGTGTGCTAACCCATCCACTGCTATCCTGTTGTGTGCCCATTGCTTCGGTTAGACGGCTCTGGGTATGCAAACCACCTGGTTCGTGGGTATGTTTGCACTGTACTGCTGCAACTGGATGGTAAACTTTCTTATACCACTCTTAAAAGTTACTTTATTCTCCGTTTTAGTGCATTATAGCCCTTTCTATTAAAGGCAGCCTACTGTTAGTAAGGTCAGTAATAAAGCACAGTTTATTGCTATATCTAATGAAACGGGCATTTTGCATTGTTCTACGCAATAAAAAAAAATAGTTTCACACTTAGCAGATCATCTGTAGTAAAGATGATCTGTAAGCTCCGTCTCAGTAGCCTTATTATCCCACAGGCTAGGTAGGTTTGTAGCAGCTGGAATTCTGTCCCCAGTTGAGCATCAAACGTGCACTGATGCAAGTATGTCTTAAGTTTCTGACTGCTAAATGTTTCTTCATCTCATGAGCTGCATCTTCATCTGTTGTAAAGCTGGCACTTCCTGCTCATCTTGCTGATGGGGCCATGGGTGGGATATTTCCCCCTCCCACGTATGCACAGAGGCTCGGCCACGGGATGGAGCGTGGCTGTTTGCTCCCTTCCATCCCTAGGTCTTCTCTCTTAGTAGAGAAGAAGCAGAAAGAAGTCACCTTTTCCTCTGCCACCTCCTTTCTTCCCAGCTTCCCTCCTCTTCCTGCTGCAGAAGAACGGGAAGACAATTAGGGTCAGGACCAGGTTTGTTTCAAGCTCTGTTCTTGCAAAGGTCAGAGCTCTGGCTTGATGCTGACCTGTTGCCTGCCTCCACCTTGCTGGTGAAAGCCCTCCTACCCTTTCGTACCACCCGGACCCCAAGACTGTAGCCCTCCAGCCCACCCCAGCATTGTTTCCATTACCCTAGGACTGCTATCTTTCTCTTGTGAGCTCCTCTGAGCCCCAGGCACAGCTCAGACCCTGCTTCACTGAGTTTTTTAGCCTTGGGTGGTGCGGGAGGACAAAGGGCACCAGGGCATGAAAACATCTTTCTTCAAGGGATGGTGAGGAAGTGTCAGTCTGACAAGAGGAGGAGAGGTTGAGATGAGATGGAGAAGACAATATCTCTATCCTGAAGAGCCGACTGTAGGCTTTCATGAAAAAGGACTGGGCAACAAAAGAGCTGGTTCCTGTGTCCTAGCTGCAAAATTGCCTTAGCACTGAGAGGCGAGGCTGGCCCAAGGGTAGACAGCCACATGGCTCCCCAGCCAAGCAAAGCCAAGTGTTAGGCAGCGGTGCAGACAGCATATGGCTCCTGAAAGTTGTGTCTGCGGTAGTAGGTTTTGTGGGGGGGGGCATTTGTTTGCTTGCTACTCACCAGTGCAGCGTTCAGAAGAGAAGAGATGGACCCTTTATTCAAGCTTAGAATGCACGACTTTTGTCCTTCATCTCTTGGCACTGAAACTTTGGTGTTGAAAAAGCGAGACAAAATCAACAACACTGTGCCCCCCGGCTGAAAATAAGTAAACCCCTTTGCTTACCATAGCATTACCAAAATCTCTGGTTATCAGACTTGGGCCTGTGTTGTCCTAGGGACTGGAGGTTGTATCCTGGAAAGGGATGTGGGGGACCGAAGCCAGTTGAGAGAAAGCGTGGGAAGGGCAGTGGTTGGAAAAAGCCGTGTCTGTGAGTGCTTCTTCTTCACCCTGGGCTTGAACGAGTGGCTCTGGAGCTGGGCAGCAAACACAGGCTGTGTCCTGGAGGAAGGGGAGGATGCTTTCGGGGGGGGGGGATGGGGGAAAACATCCCGGCAGTGCTGATGCCGAGCGAGAGGCCTCTCCTTGTTCTGCAGCCGGGTAGTGTATTGCACTGCAGGGTCTTCGTCTGTGGCTGCTTTGGCTAGCAATGGGGTAGCAAAACACAGAGGTTACTACGTTCGCCTTTGCTTTCTCATTGATGAGAACAAACGCGCATGTTGCAGTATAACGTGTTTTGCGCATGAACTACTTGGGCCTCTTCAAAGCTGAGAACTGATTCAAGTTTTGGAATGCATAGTACCTACGTATGATATTTCAGGAATCTCAAAGGTAGAACGTCCATTTTTAATAGTGATTAAAATCATGTGCTGCCTAAAGCAGATTATCTTGATGTAGACTCTCAGATTCCCAAGCGTACTACCTAAACATAAGCTGCAGCGTGAGCTATTGGCAATGGGCTTTAGTTTAGGAGAAAAGAAAATTAAAAGGTCCATGTGTTTTTGAGATGAGCAAGAGAAAACTAGAATGAAAATTGGCCTACAGTTTATTATTTTTCACTTATTTCCCCTATATTTTTCTCTTTAAAACTCAGTCCTGTTCTGGGACTCATCCATGTTGAATTTTACCCTGCTTAATTTTTTAAAACACCAAGAGAAGAGAGATGGCAAATCATGCTCTATCCGGGGATTGTTAGTGCATCAGTGGTGCAGTGGTGGTACTGGCAACCTCAAGTTCTCATATATCACGAGTCTTTAAAAAATGGAGGTATCCACACGCACAAAGCGTGTACTTCAGATATCACACTTTTCTTTTACGTATTCCTCCTGAAAAGTAAATCTTCAGATAGCAAAATCAGAGGCAGATAGATAGGATGTAATGCTGCAACTTTATATGTGAATTTTCCCCACGTAGCAGTTGATGCTGCAGCATTCCAAGGTATTGGCTTTTATGTTGTTTTTTACAGATATATATAATGAAAATACTGTTCAAGCCAGATATATTTTATTTACTTTCTGGGCTTTTCATGGTGGGTGCCCTCTACTTTTGGTTTGTGCAGTGCCAGCACAGAAACTGTGGATCTGGAAACTCCTGGACCTGAAGGTCCAAAGTTTAAAGCCAAACCCTTTCAAATCTGGAAGTCTGTGAATCTGATCTTTGGATCCATCCCATTAAAAGAAAGCAGCACGAGCTATGAAATCAGATCTAAACTTGAGTCTGTGCTCAGGATTCGGTGGTTCTTAAGGTATTTTGAAGAACTACCTTTTGGATTCTGCCCCAACAGGGCCTCTCTTGTTCCGTAGCCTGTGTGGCCACAGCGTGTCAATAACGTGTTGCTGGGGAATGCGAGGCATTTCCTTGCTTGCATTAGCGGTCTTGGGTGGAAGAATGAATATGGTAATTGTTTTTCTAATCAGTGGATCCAGGCAAAACATGTGAGAAAATAACATACGGATTTCTCAGATGCAGTAAGGTGAGTAGTTGAAGGCGTTTACTAAATAGCTAACCAATAAAACGCGAACAGCCTGAAGTGAAGTATATCTCTGGGGTTTTTTGTTTTTTTTTTTTTTGCAAGCTTCCATTTGACCTTGGATTGCTCGCGAGTAAAGAGTGAAAGCGGATCTGAAGAGTGTTTGCAGACAGGTATTTGCAGGGAAGGTGCTACTGCTCTGGCTGCCTCTGTGTCATCCAGCAATCACAGAGCTCACTTGTGCATCACAAAACAATATGACCTGTCACCTGCTGTGTTTTTTGAATTTCTTTTAATTAGGAAAAAAAAAAAAAACCCAAAAAGAGCTGCTGGAGAATAGGGTAGCAGAGATAAGCAACTAGAATGACTTCAATACTGCAGACCAAAATAAATGGTTTGTTTTGTAATAGGATATGAATCTAAGCCATAAAACTTGACTCAGAGACTCTGGGTGTTTAGTAAGCTGTTTGCTGTGTATGCAGCTCTGTCAAAGTATCTGAAGGATGCTTATCTTGTCGAGGCTTAGCTTTTGCATCACGACTAAATTTTAAGGCAAAGTGGAGAACGTGACTAAGCTGGTTGGTAGCAAATGTTGTTGTGGGATTTGAGGTAAGTTTTTCCCAGGTATAAATAATTATATCTTGGAAGGACTTTTGTGCTTTATGCTCTTACAATACTTTGCTATGGCTTGATGCCTTTTAACTCAAGACATTTCTTCCATACTGTGGGATAGGCTTTCAGCCTCGGTTTGCTTCCATTCATTTTTATCGGTTATAGGAAATAAATAATGTTTGCTGTATAATAAAAAAATAATGGAATTCAGGGAACAAAGAAAAAGAATAAAGTTAGGGAACAAAGGGACATTTGCTGCTTTTTTGTAGTCGTGCGTAATATGAGAACAGCATTGCTTTGACTAGAGTTCAGCCGATTCAAGAAGAAATTTATTTACATATGTAAAAATAAATAGACGTTATCAGTTTAAGCCTTTGCCGATGTTTGCGTTGCTTTTTATTCATAATAATGTTTATCCTTTTTGTACGGTTGAGCGTTGGGCTCTTGGAGGGTGCTGAGCCTTCAGGCTGGAGGAGCCCTGAACCTGGTCCCACTAGGCTCCCTCTGTGGAGATGGGGCTCCTCATAGCCGTCCTCCCAAAACGGAGAGCCAGCCAGAAGACGTGCCTGGTCTCACCAGGCCTCCTTGCTTCGGCCTATGTAATGGCTGTTCAACCATGGCAGGGCAGGAGAGCATGGGTGCCTTCCGGGAGGAGCTGCCACGGAGGTGTCCCCATGCCCAGGAGGGATCCTGGCAGAGGGACCTGCCTCCACACAGGAGGCCTCTCCTTGGGGAAGAGGGGCAACATCTGAATTACACAGCTCAAAGCATATTTGGGACCTAACTAGTTTCCCGTCCCTGCCTCACACTAAGATATTTCTCTACATTATTCCCATTATGATGTTTCCAGCATTACCAATTCTACTTTCTAAACTTCATTTCTTCTTCCCTTGCAAAACACCAGAGCAATATATTCAACGGGGATCCATTTTCTTTTTCAGTTTCTTCTTTCGGGCCTGGAACGTATGAAATGGAGTCTTTTTTTGTGTGTGTGTGTGCGCGTGTGTTAAAAGAAATGTTAATGACTCCTAGTGTAAATTAGCTGAATATATTTATTATTAAGTGTTAAAATGCTACTGACTGCTGGCACTATAGTTGAGTATCTTCAAAGCATACAGTGAAAAATTGTGCCAGAGATTTACACTGAATTCATTTGAAGCCTATTTTATTTGTGATTGAACTGTATTTTGCAATTAAGTCTCTGTTTGTGTTTCTCTTCCGGCCAGACAGAAGCAGCACACATAAAAGTAATAATGTGTCTGAAATGGCATTTATCTTCATGAAACAGAGATCTACCTTGTAAAATTAATTGCTAAGGGATGTGTTGTTTCAGTGTTGTGAGGCGAGACAGACAAATCCAGAAGATGCTTCAGACCTCTCGCAGTTGTCTCATATGTGTAGGACCAAGAATGCAGGGACATTAATTTTGACAGCGAGGTGAAATTTGGGGTGGAACAGGTTCTCTCCCTCCACCTTCCCTGTAAAAGACGTCTGCAGTTTGTTAGCTTTTTCATTGTATTTTTGTGTTAGACTGCTCTGGGGTAACAGCCTGCTCTTGAGGGGGTCCTTTTTTTATTCTCTACATCTCTCAAGAACAAACCCTAATCAAGATTTTTTCATTCTTGTGTATCAAAATTTCCTAATTTAAGGAGTGTTATGTACGAATGGGAGACCTGGGAAACTCCAGTCAGCCATCTTATTGCATCGTGTTATAAAATTAATGTGTAGCTGATGCTTTCTTTCGAAACGCTGAGTGTTTGTAGAGCATGTGCACAAAGAGGAAGGCAAGCGGTTGCACAGGGGGCACGGTGCGTCCTTTTGGCCTTCGGACCTACTAGCCAGCAGCTGATTCTCCTCAGTTCTGCGAAACTCTGGGTTTGAAAGCATGGTGTGTTTTGCAGGTGGTCATTCAAAATGAGACAACCTCAAAAGAAAATAAAAAAACCAAACAGGCTTTAAGATGTTGTCTCTAGATGCCTGTCTGTGTGTTGTTTGAACTGGAAAACAGAGGGCCTCTGGGTGGGGAAACTATAATTTCCTACATATGTAAAATGTTTGAGCACTTTTTTTTTTTTTAAAGTCTGCCATCTTAATTAAAAATCTGTTTTTGAAATCCATATTCAGGCAGCTTTCGAGTTTGCATCCAGCAGGCTGTAGTTCCCATTCACAAAGCCCCTTGGTTTTTTTCTAGCTTTCCTTGGTGGCTTTTTTTTTGGTGTTTTTTTTTTTTTTTTTTTTTTTTTTTTTTTTTTTTTTTTTTTGTGTGTTTTTTTTTTTTTTTTTTTTTTTTTTTTTTTTTTGCAGGGCTGTGTTTTTTCTCTGTAAGCCGTTTGGAATACATCTTCACTAGCACTGTAGCCGGAGGGTTTGTATGTCATTCAGAAATAAAAATAAAAAAATCTCCACCTACTGAAAAGTGAACAGCATAGCCCTAGCAACCGGCTGGCGTGTTCAAACCAGACGAAGGGACGTGAAACAAGTAAGACCAAATAACGTTGTCTCTGTGACGGCCAGGGATGTGGTAGAAATACCAGCCTAGTTATAAGATTAATTGTAACTGACAGTGGAGATAGCTGCGTTTGTATTTTATTTTTATTTTTTTAATGGTGGATTTGTAAATACAGCCGTGATGAAGCGATGCTTATTCTTGTCGGCACAAGCAAGGTATTCAGCCGGGAGCTCTAAAAGGGGGGATCTGCCTCTGTAAAAACAACACCACCACCACCCCCCTCCCATTTTGCACTGATTGTGCACGCAGGAAGGTAAGTGTTGTCGTTTTCTTGGACAGCAAGAGAAAACTTATTTTAAATGGTCTGTCAGAGGGGGTACTTGTCGGTACTTTCCTCCCATGTGTGTTCTCTATGGCGTTATGCCACAATTTCATGCGTCTGTCACCTGTGTGCACCTTGGTTTCTCATTCATCTGCCGTGTCACAGATCCATCTAGGTTAAAATTTTCTTGTTTTTTTTTTTCTCCTTTCTGCTTTTGTGGATGAAAGGAATTTAGACTGCTTGACATCATCTGAAATATTTAGCTTATTTTCCTAAGGAGCTCAATTGCGCTTCTCCAAGATGGATTTCTGTTCGTGTTATCTGACTGCGTGGTTTTCCTTAGTCACTGCCAACAAAAAAAAAAAAACAAAACAACCCAAGGCCTTGAGTTTTCTCTTAGGTTTTAGTTCTATTAGACCAAAGCCATAAAAAGCAAAGAGTAAAGAAAGGAACATACATACTGGTGGAAGTCTGCCGTGTTAGTGGTCAGCTGAGGCTTCTCTCAAAGTTTGTGAAGTCAGAGGCAGTCTCAGCGCCCTTCAGCAGGCACAGGGATTAATCCGTTGGGTGTTTCAGTATTGTTCTCTTTCCTATAATCTACAAAGGGCTACCGATTTATGGCTTCTGCCTAATAACTGCATTTCTTTTACTCCCTCTGCGTCTCCTATTTATACCTTCCTCCTCCTGCAGTTTTTTGTCTTTTTTTGTTTCATGCAGTTTGGTTCTTTGGTCCGCTGGTGCACGAGGTCTTTGTTTTCCCCCCGTGTGCCGGTGATGGTGTGGAAAGAATAAAAGCGATTCTATGCCCTTGCTGGGGAAGGATGCCTCCAATAGTATTTTTCTACCGCAGCGGTTTTAGTTGCTGATTGCTAGATGGGATGCGCTGTGCTGGGAAGGTGGCCAGAGCAGGATGTGCTGTTCCAGGGTAGTTTTCAATGACCACTTTTAAGATCAAATAACCAGGGAAATGGGGTTTTGTTGCGTCATCTCCAGCTGTTTGGATGGGGGCTTTTTGTTCTTTTTATTTCACCTCTCCCAGTTTCTCAGCTTGGTCAGGCTTGCTAACAGATGCTCCATGAGTGGTGAAAGGGTTTTTGGAGATCAGTGTGTTTGCATGGTCTTGCTTCGCTGAATTTTATCTTAAAATTTCTCACTGCTGCTCTCAGCACAGCTTCTTCCTAGCAGTGGAAGAAGCGCTGGGCAGACTGACGTCTCTCCTTCCTTGGAGGTAGGACCTGGTAACAGTGGAGTAAATGCTGGAGGTCTCCTGGATGCTGTTGGTACCTCTGCCTGCCACTGCTACTCCCTTCAGTAGGGCTGTCTTAGGGATTTTTGATAACCATGGACAAAACCCTTGTTTAGGAAAAGCAAGGAGGGCTTTTTCTGGAAACGTGAGGGGCGATGGTGCCTGGATGAAGTGCAGAGTTGGTGATTTTTCTGTGCCTGTGAGCCATGGCTTTATTGTGTAAACGTGAATCAGGAGTTCCTTGCCCCCAGTTAATGTCTCTCATAGGCAGAATGTGAAGAGCAAGAAGTGCGCTGTGAACAAACGTGATGAAGGAGCACTCTGTTCCTTAGCACGTTTTTTGCCTACGGTTTGGCTTTGCCTAGGTGGCCTCCTCAGTACTGTGTTTAATGCTTGATATAGTGAGCTGTGCTGAGCTCAATGATGGCTGAAGTGGGAAGGCTCCTCAGGAGGCGCCCGTCCTACCCATCCGCTGCCCAAAGCAGCAGCGTCCAGGGCAGGCTGCGCTATGCAGGGTCCAGTCAGGCTGTGTGTGGCTCCAAGGATGGAGACCCCAAAAGGCAACTCTTTCCATTGCTTGCCATCTTCGCGGTAAAGAAAGCTTTTTAAAAAAATTTTAAGCCTTTTTTTTTTCTTTTTCTTTTTAATGCTTAAGTGGAATTTCCTGTGTTTTAATGTCTTACTTGCCTCTTGTCATGTCACTGGGCACCACTGAGAAGAATCTGGCTTTGTGTTCTTTACTCCTCCCATGAGGTGTTTATGACATTGGGGGCAGTCCTGATTCCCAAACGTTAGTTGGCTGTTGTGGGTTCGTGGGTGCTTTGCGTTGTTGGTCCTCTTCCATTTGGAGCTTTGAGGAATTGGTGTTTTGCCTGGGGCAGCAGCAGCCCTGGGCTTTCTCTGCATGCTCTTTGCCTTCAGAGGGAAACACACTGCAGATTGTTCACGCTCTGCGTTCGTAGACACCCGTATTTGGGCAGGGCTTGATGATCAGAGCCAGGAAATCCTCAAGGAGAAAAAACAAGACTGTCTTCAGTATTGTCCAAGTAAATGTGTTTGTAAAAGCTGCATTTTCTGCTCATTTTTTATCAGGGATAGAGGCACTGGACCAAATGTCTTGTAGGATCTGCATATTATGGCAGGTATTGTACTGCTTGAAGTTTAATATTTACACTGTGTTTAAAATCGAGGTCTCCCTCCTTGAAGGTTGGACGTCTTCAGTTACAAGGCTATTGCATTTTTTTTTTAAGATTTGCAAAACCTTAACTTAGAGGTATTTTGACTTTCTAAAGTTCTCTTGGCTTTTCTGACGCTAAACAATAAAGCGACACATTTGCCAAAAGCACAGTAGTCTTTGTGCTGTTGGTCAGAAGTTACCTTAAGGTTTGGACCTACTTCATGTAATAAAAATTTTGATATGGAAGATGAAATGTTTGTTGGCATTTTAAGGACAGCGTTTCAGCAAAGCTAACGGGCAGCCGCCAAGAAGAGCTACTTCCTAGCTGAGCCACCACTACGAAATGGCTTGTAGGAGGGAAAATTCAGTTCATAACATGAATTTCTGGTTTTCTTTGGTTTTTAGTAGACTTTTTTTCAGGACTTACTCAGAGATACTGTGAACAACTTTCTTAATTGTTTATGTTGGGGCAAATGTCAGCAGTGATGCAGCCTAATAGAAAAGCCAAGTGGCAGGGTATGCAAAAAGTTAGAGTGAGTTTTCCTTCCTGGCGTTTGTTTAGCTTTGTTCCCTAACTGTATTTATAGCAGAAGTAGTTTTGTGTCTCCTAGATTAAAGCCATGGCAATCTGGGCTATTTCAGTGGCTTGTGTGTCCACTGTGCTGGGGTGGAGGAATCGGGTACGCCTCTGGCCTCTGCAGCTCCACTTCAATGGAGTACCTAAGCATGTGCTTAACTTGTAGCCCATCGGGATTTCAGGTCTACTACTTCACCTGGCCAGGCAGCACATTAGCAGGTTCACTTTTCCAGACTCTGCTGGAAACTGAGGGGGACCGCTTCTGGCTTTCAAAAGTTTGAGGGTGAGATCAGATTGCATCATTACGGCACGATTCTCTGTTAAGCTCAGAGCAGCGTCTTCGGAGGGATAATCTGTGAATGCACGCTATGTCCAGTGAGTCATGGGCATTTGAGAAATCCTGCCTGTAGGCAAATAGTTGCGTGCCTGGGACTTCTGACTGTCAGACATACACAAATCTTGGGCAAATGGTCAGAATCTTCTTTTTCTATACCACCAGATTCTTCAGGAGAAAAAATACAGGAGGTAGGCACATGGTTTATTGCTGAGTTGCAGCTTCCTTTTGGCGATAGAAGGCCTGTGACTTCTGTGCGAGCTTCCCTGAAGTGCCGTATGGGATTTCTGAGATGCTCTATGGGATGCCCCTTCAGTGGCATGGACCTGCAGGCAGAGCAAGCCACAGACTGACCAACTATAGGAACTGGATCATCGCGTTGGTGCTTTGTTTCTTTGATGCCAGTTCATGCTTGGTGGTGAACACCTCCAAGTCTTGTTTTGGCCAGCGAAAGGCCCCAGTCTTCCTGCTGGTTCGGCGATGGTGGTGTCTGAATTCAGGGAACATGCAGTGAAATTAAATTCTCTTTTGCAGGTTAAATTGGAGACTTGCGGCTCTGGAGCCAACTCACGCTACCAGTATACTATTGCTCCTTATGGTGCAGCTGGAGATCGTTTCTGAGAAGAGAAGATGATGAGTGATGCAAGTGACATGCTCGCTGCGGCTCTGGAGCAGATGGATGGCATTATAGCAGGTGAGTACTCAGGGCATCTCATTCGTTTCACTGTTTTGGTCCTCCTCTCTCATACTTGAAGGGCAGAGCTTCAGCCTGAGAAGGGAATGTGCTGGCGTTTGGTGTCTTCCATTATAGTTTAGAGATTACAAATAAATGGAGTGGGGGGATTGCACAGATTCTCACACACAGACACAGCTAAATGGATTGTAGTTTTTCGTCTACCCTCTATCAAAACACTGCTCGAAGTGGCTGAGTGATGCAGTTCAGCTGGTGCATGCAGGAGCATGAAAGCCAAGGACAAGACCCGTTGCAAACCAGGTTGGGTGTGTTTAAAGAGTTGCTGCAAGGCAAGAAGAGTAAATTTGCCTGATAGCGGTTACTCTGAACTTCTCTCAACTCTACAGAGTTATAACGCAAATTGAATTTTCCTTTTTTCACAACTGGAATGCTCTGGGTCCAAACATTTGCTTTGGACTTGCCTTGAACATTTGAGGTTTTTATAAGTACCTGTAAATTGTAAGTGGACCAAGGAGAGGCATCACAAAATGTCCAACCTCTGCTTTTAAGTTGAGTGTAGTGAGTTGGAAAATAATTTAAGTACACAAAACAGAGGAGCAAAGCAGCAGGAAGCTAATAGTTTAATACTATTGCAGCAGAGCTATGCAAACAGCTACACAAACTGAAAAAATATTCTGCCAGAATAGCCACACAGTTACAAAGTCTTTAATAGTTAAAAATAATTTCCCTTAGGGGAAAAAAAACCATCATACAGTGCATGCTCTGTTTGAACAATGACTTTTCTCTGCAGTTTTCCTAAAGATATTAAGGACACATAGCAGGAACACATGTAAAGTGGATTCATTTGGATCATTATGATCTCTAAAAATACATATAAGCTGTGACTTCAGTAATTTCCATAAGTAGATACGGTGTTTCGATCCAATCATCTATCTGTGTTTCCAAAAGCCTAAGCTGATTATGGTGGGATGAGGTGTAATATAAAAATAAAATGTGGTGTTGGGATGTTTAAGTCACCACAGATTTTATTATTTCATTTACCCATGTGTCTGAACAGACCTATAAAGTAGTATAACGAAGGGATATCAACTCCTATGCTGTTGGGGGTATTTTTCTCGCTTTAATTTTTTCAAAGGGAATTAGCAGAATACTTGCATTTTTGTGACTTACCAGACGAGATGGATGAAAGTTCGTGGAAGTGCATATATGGCATATCACTGTAGTTTCCAAAAGCTGACAGTACAAGTGATGCTTTGTCACAAACACACCTCATTGTGCCGAGGCATTACAGTATTAAGGTCACAAATCAGTGTGCCGAAGTTATAGTTGGAATTAGCTAGGTTGACTTAAATCGACCTTAATCCTGAATTCATAGTTTCCTTCCTTACTTAATATATAGCAACCTTTAATGTAGGTCAAATGTACGTACTGGGAGTTTATGCAAAGAAGAGATTTTTCTCTTTATTAATATGCAAATGTCAATGCTACTGTATCAAACTGCTGGGTTTAAAATTTATTCTTGTGTAGAAGTGATTTGGTTTTTTTTATTTATCTTCATATTTTTCTTTATTCTTTTAAAAAATTTCCAGTGCCTTGGAGTAGCATAACGTATTCCTACATGAAAAATGCAAAGCGCGTTTTCCTCTGGACACCGCCAGTGTCCGACTTGGGTCATGCGATCCCTACAGGGTGACTCAAAGCTTTAGCGGAGCATGTTTCCTCCAAAGGACTTTCCACCTCCAATAGATCCCAGGGAGCAGAAGCCCATCCCATGTCTTGAACCTGTGGGCACGGTTGTGGCGTACATGTCCTCTATCAGATCAGCCCACCTCCTTCCTGCTGGAGCTTCCGTTGACGTAGCCCACCAGCAAGGGCTAGCCCTTCTCCGAATTGCTGCATGGTGCGGGCTAAATTGAACATCAGCGCTGAGTTTCGTTCAGATAAATGCCCGCCGGGAGCAAACACTGCCTAGCATTTCTCAGCCTTGCTGTGTGTCTGACCTGCTGGCCTCGTGCCTGACCCTGTGCGATTTTGCTCCCTTCCAGGTTCAAAGGCGCTGGAATACTCCAATGGTATCTTTGACTGCCAGTCCCCCACTTCCCCCTTCATGGGGGGCCTGCGGGCGCTGCACCTGGTGGAGGACTTGCGGGGCTTGCTGGAGATGATGGAAGCAGACGAGAGAGAGGGGCTGCGCTGCCAGATCCCAGACTCGACGGCGGAGGCTCTGATCAAATGGCTCCAAAGTCAAATGGTACGGTCTTGCCTTGTTGCACCTGTAACACGCTTGTTTTGTGTGTTAGCTGGCCCAGCTCAGGCGGCAGGGCTGTGGTTTATGCAGTTTTAGAGCAGGTTTCAAAGAAGAAAAGGGAAGATATTTTGGTTTGGAGGTGCTTCTGTGGGGGCTCAGAAAAGCTGTAGATATATACACTTGGTACCTCGTGCAGTGGGTTGGCCTGTGCTTTTTTTTGATGTACCAGCATGCCTCGTCTTGGGGAGCAAAAAATGTTCGGTAGTTGGAGTTTCATCTCAGGGGTTTGGGTAAGACATTTTTATAGGAATTGGATGCTTAAATGGGGGGGGAGAAAGCTATTTTCAATATGAAATTTTCACTAAAAAGCATTTTTTGGCAGCATATTTTCTACAGGGACCAGTGTCATTACTGAGCCCTCCTTACCTGGATTATAACAGAAGTGAGTGGTATAAGCTCAGCATCCCTTTAACTTGGAAATCAAACTAAATTTTTATTTTCTGTGTTTGTGAATCTACCAGGTTTTGTCACCCTTGCTTTAAAAATACACCAAATAATACCTGATGAGAGTGTTCTTTCCCCAACCCTCGATTTTCAAAAAAAGTAAAATACTGCTCAGGTGGAGGCTACCTGAAGACTATGCTGGGAAATAAAATGTTGTGCTTATCACAAGGTGAGTTACACAGTTTTCAAAGGACCCACTGGTTTTGCCTCCAGGTGCCCTGTGACTTCCTAACAGGGCCAAATAGGGATCCTTGAGCTAGTGGTCTGTGACTGGGTTTGCGTTGTGGTGTGGGTGTGTGCAGGTTTTGGGGAAGCATCAGCAGGGGAAGTCAAGACTTATTTCTAGAGCCCGGGCTTCAGGGTTTAAGTCAGCCTATAGCTGTAATGACGACAGCAGCAGTGGGAGTGGGCTTCTGCAGATTTTTCCAAATCTGTATTACAGCAGCGTCTGGCTCCTGCTGTCTCATACACTTGGTGTTGGCCAAGGTAACGCTGTGCTGCTGAAATGGGAATGCCGGCTCTGATGAAAGCTGGGGACTGGTGCAGGACACGCCGCCATGGTGTCTCTGTGTTGCACCCGATGCATTGCTGCTGTTGGGACGGCAGCCACTTGTCGCCTGGTCCCTTCACAAGACGGGCATCACACCCCCTCAGAAAGGGGTTCAGTCACCCTGGAGCCACGGCTGACCTTGCAAAAAAGCATTTTTATCTTGATACATGGGTTTATTTTGGTGCTTAGTTGCAGCGTGGCATGCCGCAGCCCTGAGTGTCAGGTGCAGGACTGTGTGTGCCCAACCTGTGGCTGGGGAGCGCTGGCCAGGCGTGGGGCCGGGTGACTGGCCGTGCCATCCTGGGGCACGTGGACCATGCCTGGTGCTGCGGGAAGGGACGGGGACCTGGGCTCGCTTCTGTAGCTCTTGCGGAACGTTCTGAGGGCAGAGCTTGCTTTTTCTTTTTTCCTTGGCTTTGAACTACTCATTTGTTAATGGCTGAAACTTAATGAAGCACATGGGAAGGTTTCCCACTGCCTCCAATGGGATTTGGATCTCGCCCCCGCTGTCAAAGCGTGGCAGCCAATGCTTACATCCGGAGAGGGAGATGGGAGTGATGTTTAAGCCAGATCTTTAAAAGATGCAGAGTTCCTGCTAACATCAGCATTTCCTGCCTGCTCAACGTACAGCAGTGAACATCGCTGTAACTAGTCTCTGCTCTGTGTGGAGCCGAAATTGAGGGACATAACAGGTGTCATGCAAGTATGGCCTTTATAAATAAAAAAATGCTCATATGACAAATAAACAGCCTCGGAAAGTTAACTGCTCCCCATGGTGTGCAACAAGTCGTCCACGCTTGGTGACGCTGATCGCACTGCCTGTTATTCTGGAGTAAAGGAGCCCGGCAGCGTGGCTGGAGGCTGCAGTGTCTGTTAAGATTCATGAGGTGAAGGCCAGTCATTTCCCCTTGTGATGGCAAATGTGTGATTTAGGCATGCCTGGCTGTTAGGATCTGGAACCAGGTCCTTCAGACCTGCATGATGTGGATCACCACATGACAATGAGACAGTAATGATTTTCATTGCAGCCATGGGCCGAATCTGGGAGAGGAAAGACTCTGTTGTGCCATTCAGCTTAGTGCCTCCCAAGCACTGGAAAAGAGGTGCAGGGGTTGCATGTACAAAAGTTTGCAGAAAATAGCTATTCTGTCTCTTCTGCCCCTCAGGCTGCCTCAGATTATTCCCCCTGTGCTCTCTGTCATCCTTAAAGCCCCTAGTAGGAAAGCCTGAACGTTACACTTCGTAATGTGCTACAGGCATGGGATTTGCGGGTGTCACCAGTGTTGCCGGTCCCTGTCTGAGCAGGAAGGTGTTACATGAAGTGCCCGGATGATTTGCAGGAAGGCTTTCGGCAGCTATGCCCATCGTTACCAAGGAGGGGAAGATACCTCCTTGGTGTGAAATCGGTTTAATGCTCTACTCATGAAGAAGTTGTATCTACTGGGTTATTCCAAGCTGCTGGAACTGGTGCATGACATCCCATCCGAAACTGTAAGCAAGTCTCTCGTGTCTCAGAGGAAAACAAAAATAGTGTTCACTGTTGCCAAAGAGCGTGTCATAAGAGAAAAATCTGCTCCTGGGCCCCTGCAGGGAATCCACTCTTGCCCTGCTTAGGAAAAAGGTCTGACAGCGGTCTCCCAAAGTTGCTCACTTCTGTAAAATGGGGCAGAGCACTCAGTTTTGCCGTGCCAGCATCGGCTGCCCCGTGTCCCTGTACTGCTTCTTAGTGACCACTTCCTTTCTGCTCCTCTCAGTGATTTAGAGAAGTCTATGCAAGCACTCAAAAATGGCCAACGAGTTAAAACACCTCATGCTGATCTTTTTTTTTTTTGTTTGTTTGTTTTGTTTTTTAACCACTGGATGCCAGATGGCCACGTGACACCAGAGCACATGTACAGTGCCTGGACATCTGTCAGAGCTCTTTCCAAGAGAATCCATCGCATGGTCCCCATGGGGAGTGCAGAGAAGTCGTACATTCAGCTTTCTGCTGCACAAATAAGCCCGTTTTACTCTAACATGTCATTTCTGGTTGCGTGTCTATAGCTCAAAACTGATCTTTGTGTTGCTGAAAGCCTGCTCAAGTCTGCATGTGCAAATGGAGGGCACGTGAATGTCACCGTTAAAATTACAAACGAAGCCATTTGTTCAAAGTCTGGAAAGGGTCTGAGGCCTTTTCTAAGCTCAGATGTGTTGGGCTGTGTGCTTTCACTGGTGACCAGACCTGAGCTCCATAGCCAGATCATGACTATTATGAGACAAAGTTTTGGAGTCTTTTCAGATTTCTCCTGATCAACAGAAATGTTTAATGTATTCTGATGTGCGCTTTAATAAAACATGTACTGTACTCTGTGAAAGTGGAACTTCTGGCTTGAATATAGACAGCATATGAGTAATCTGTAATATCATCACCAGTAACCATTTTAAATGAAACACTGCCTTTTGCAAGACCAAGGCAGCCCTGTTGTGTCCAGCTGGAAGTTGATAGATCCGTCTCTTGAAGAAACTATGCTCCCAGTCATGCACGTTGCTTTAGTATTTCTGCAGTTGAAACAAACAAGAGACAGTTTTCTTTCTGCTTACTACTTTTCTTGCCAGTGGTTTTCTGGTGGTTTTTTAAAAAGGCGTCTTATGTAACAGCCTTCGCAGAAAGATTAAACCAACTGTCTCTTGTTAAAAAGGAGGCTGAAGGGTAGAAGTGGGTGGACAGTCCCTTCCCACCCCTCAGAGCCAGCTTCCCCAAGCTCCTGATCTGAACTTGTGTATGTGGATCCCGTTGTGCGCCTTCTCCTCTTTAAAGGATGTGCTCCTGGAACAAATGAGCCAGGATAATACTTTTTCTTTAAAACTCACAGCAAGTGCAATTGTGGTTTTAGCTTTGGAAGTGACTTTCTGAATTTGAATATATAGAATCATTGAATAGAATCATAGAATGTGTTGGGTTGGAAGGGACCTTTAAAGGTCATCTAGTCCAACCCCCCTGCAGTAAGCAGGGACATCTTCAACTAGATCAGATTGCTCAGAGCCTCATCAAGCCTGGCCTTGAATGTCTCCAGGGATGGGGCCTTCACGACCTCCCTGGGCAACCCGTTCCAGTGTCTCACCACCCTCATTGTAAAGAACTTCTTCCTCATGTCTATCTAAACCTGCTCTAGTTTAAAACCATTGCCCCTCATCCTATCGCTACGTGCCCTTGCAAACAGCCCCTCCCCAGCTTTCCTGTAGGCCCCCTTCAGGTACTGGAAGGCAGCTAGAAGGTCTCCCTGGAGCCTTCTCTTCTCCAGGCCGAACGACCCCAGCTGTCTCAGCCTGTCTTCGTAGCAGAGGTGCTCCAGCCCTCGGATAATCTTCGTGGCCCTCTGCTGGACCTGCTCCAACAGGTCCATGTCCATGTCCTTCTTGTGCTGAAGGTTCCAGAGTTGGACACAGTACTCCAGGTGGGGTCTCACAAGAGCAGCAGTAGAGGGGGAGAATCACCTCTCTCGACCTGCTGGCCACCCTTCTTTTGATGCAGCCCAGGATGTGATTGGCCTTCTGGGCTGCAAGCATGCATTTTGTTGGCTTCTGTCCAGCTTTTCATCCATGAGTACCCCCAAGTCCTTTTCCGCAGGGCTGCTCTCTATCAGGTCATTCCCCCAGCCTGTATTGATAACGAGGACTGTCCCGACCCAAGTGTAGGACCTCACACTTGGCCATGTTGAACTTCATAAGGTTTGCTCGTGCCCACCTCTCTAGCTTGTCCGGGTCCCTCTGGATGACATCCTGTCCCTCTGGCCTGTCGACTGCACCACTCAGCTTGGTGTCATCGTCAAACTTGCTGAGGGTGCACTTGATCCCACTGTCTATGTCATCGATGAAGATGTTGATCAGCACCGGTCCCAGTACGGATCCCTGAGGACACCGCTTGTCACCCCTCTCCATCTGAACATGGAGCCATTGACCACTACCCTCTGGATGCGACCATCCAGCCAGTTCCTTATCCACCGAACAGTCCACCCATCCAATCCGTACCTCTCCAGCTTAGAGAGAAGGATGTTGTGGGGGACCGTGCCAAAGGCCTTGCAGAAGTCCAGGTAGATGATATCCGTTGCTCTTCCCTTGTCCACTGATGCAGTCACTGCTTTCTACAAAGCCACCAGGTTGGTCAGGCAGGAGTTGCCCCTGGTGAAGCCGTGCTGGCTGTCTTGAACCACCTCCCTGTCCTCCATGTGCCTTAGCATAGATTATAATATTTTTTTCACTCCAGAAGTGAATTTATGAAGTTGACTTTAAGATCTTCGAAGCAAAACAAACTTCATGGCCTCCAAAGGTTTCTTGAAGAGCATTTTCAGCTCATCTGAAGATGATAGTTAACTTGACCTGCGGTACCCATAGTGGCTTGTGTGATCCAGAGTGTTGCTGCTATGAATAGCAGATCTGTCATCTCACAGACAAGCCTCAGATTTTGACGCTTCTTCAACAAGCTGGTTCTTCCAGAAAGTGGCTAGGAGTAATGAGAGTTAATATGAGGGGATATTAGATTTCAGACAGAAGTTTTCCTTGCTGGATAAACATAGTTTGTAATTGTACAGAGATATATTGGCCTATTTGTATGACAGGGTGGTTCCCAAGTCAGGGAAATGGTTTGGTTAGCCAGAAGTAATCTCATATTTCTTATTAGTGGAAGAATCTTATCTTCAAACCAAAGTTTGTTGTTTGATTGTCTTAGTGTAGGTGTACAGTGCATTCATTTGGCTCCACTTGTGCTTATGTTGAGTTTAGCGATTGAAAGATCCTATGGTGGCACATAGGTGTCTGCCACCAGACGTCTGTTTGAGATCCCTCCTCAAGTTGCAATATGAAAGGAGCCTTGTGATACTGTTTCACCTTGTCATCATAAACTGCCTCCTGGCAATACTTTTTGTCCATGAGAGATCTAACTCTCAAAGTTCTTGAATCATAGGACCCTGCTGCTTGCTAAAAGCGATCATCGAGACTGCTGTGTTTTTAACACTGGAATATCACGGAACGGTAGGGGTTGGAAGGGATCTCTGGAGATCTAGTCCAACCCCCCTGCCACAGCAGGGTCACCTAGAGTATAGAGCAGCTTGCACAGGAACGTGTCCAGGCGGGTTTTGAAGGTCCCCAGAGACGGAGACCCCACCACCTCTCTGGGCAGCCTGTTCCAGAGCTCTGCCACCCTCAAAGGAAAGAAGTTCCTCCTCATGTTTAGGTGGAACTTCCTATGCTCAAGGTTGTGCCCATTTCCTCTTGTCCTATAAATAATATGGTCCTGTAGATAATACAGTCTCATTTATAGCATGTCTTGGCATGGCATCTTCATGCATTGGGGATGAGTTCATCGCCAGTAAGAACAACCTGTGCAGTCCTGCGCTGGAGCGTAGGGCAGAGCTGTTGAAAGTCACCATTCCCAATCCAAAATGCATCGGTTTGGCTTAAGAAACACAGCTTCTGCTCCTCTTCTGCTCTGATCTTTTGATCGGAGTTATTCAGAATTCATGTTTTTGAGATTTTTATGTACCAACGGTAGTTGTAAATGTTTCTTTTTAGTAATAAAAGCTGTGGGTTTTGAGATAATCACAGGTCTCCTGGAGCTAGGCTCTGTGGTCAAAAATACTAAGGATTTGTTATGCTGCTGCTGTTACTGGGTAAATCGAAACTTAAACGTGAGGACAGAGGTTGGTTGTTATTGTTGCGTTTTACATCATTCTTAAGTATGACATAAACTTATACCAAGCTGCTTGTGAGACCTGGGACAGTTGAATCAACTTTTTCCTTCCCCTTTTTCTTGGCCCCTACAGGTGAATTACATGTGTTCTTCCAGCCCTTACAAGCAATAGCACAGTAAGAAAATAAAATTCCCTCCTGTTTACCTTGTAGTCAGGGAAAGGGATCAGAATCGCTTTTTCCTCATGTGTTTTTTGGGTTGGATGATTCCCGTGGTGTCAGCAGGGTGCAGAGGAGGGGGTTGCTCTTGCAGGGGGTGGAAGGTGAGGAGCAAGGGTGGAGATGGCCAGCCGCCACCTGAGCGGGGCTGCCCTTACTCCTGGTCAGGTTTACACAGCTCTGCACCCCCCTGCCTCCAGCTTGCTGCCTAGCCTTTGTGTGGTAGGATCCTGGCGGTGTGGGGCACAGGTTGGAAGAAGGGTAGATCTTCCCGGGCTTTGATGTGTTAATTTCCCAGAGGAGCTGCTTGCTCCGCCTGAGGAGTGCTGCTGCTTTGCTGCTCTGCTTTCCACATCTCCCACTCTGCTGCCACGTTTGCCTCCGTCCTTGGTTAGACAAGGAAACCGGCCACCGCTTAACCTCTCCGCCTCGGTTCAGAGGAGCCCTGACGGCAGCGGGTGCCTGTGGTGCTGGGGCTGCCGCTTTTAGCCTCGGCTGCCTGCCGCAGTCACTCGCATCCTTAAATGCATGAAGATAGTCATGACCAGCATGGAGTATAGCTGGGACATTCATGGACACTGCGTCTGGCTAAATAAGGTAAGGCTATCTGTGTTTGCTCTGGCTCTTGCATTTCTCTGAGTGACAAGCCATAGCTGGGCAACACTGGTAGGGAATAAGCGTTTCGTCTCTCTCTTGTATCAAGTACCAGCTGAGCTGCTGTTGAAGAAACTGAATATTTTGAAACGGTTGCGTCTTCCCTATTCAACAGCCGTGTTATTTATATTTAGAAAATGTTTTAGGTAAACTCCTCAGACTGAAGGTCTGTCTTAAGCTGGTTTTCTTTCAGAATTCACTTTTATCGCAGTGAAGCCTTTAAAATACAATGTGGGGGTGCATTAGTGGGTTTGTGTGGTTTTTTTTTCCCCCTGCTCATTCTGTAAGGAGGAACTAATCTGTAAACTTTAGGAAAAGCTTAGCAGCAGGTCTGCCTGCTTGCTGCCGGAGCATGTGGAGCAGGCTGCAGATATTCAGAGCAAGGAGTAGGTAGGCGTGAAATGCAGGAGATGCCGGTTTGGGAGGGCAGTGGTGGGCTCCCACACAAACTGGTTAAGCGCTGGTATGGACTGTATTCAGACAGATTTGAGCAGTATGAATTTGGGACGGAATCAACGCTTACTTAAGGTAAAGCTGTCATGACTCTGTATCACAGGGAAAACGGTGGCGAATACTTTGCATGGAAAACCTGGAGGCTCTGCCCATGGCAGACCAAGTGACGTTAAGCTAGCTGGGGCTGGAGGAGCCCCCTGGCAAGGGAGCCTAAAACTGAGTGAACAAGCAGAACTGTAGCAGCAGTAGCTGTGCTTAACTAAGCGTAGGTAATGTATATTATAACGATCTGAACAATGTAAGCATGTTGATGAGCTCTAATTTAACTCCAGATGGTCAGGAAAGAGATGTCAGGGACAACTCGCCCAACTGTCGACTGGACTATGGTGGTTCAGTCAGTGCAGTCTGCCCTCCAAGAAAATAATGGTGTGGAGTGGCAGCTCCTTCTATACAAATCAGATTGCATCTATGGCGAGAACAGTGATTTGTGCTGCTTATTTTTTCTCAAAAGCAGAAGAGAAAAGGAAGGGAAACGAGGATATCAGCTGCAGTAGGCTAAAAACGAGTTCTGTTTTTGAAAGGAGAAGGCGGCAATTGTGAAGAAACAGATCTTTAATTTTTTTTTCATTACTAGAAAGTATAAATGCTAACTCACTTCCAGGGAAAAGGGATTAAAGACTGAGGGCAGGCAAGCTGTGAAAGTTAGGTGATGCATCTGCTTATTACAGGAATAATTCCCCGCAGAGCAGTGTGTATTTTTACACTTAAACTGATGGCAGACAAAGCTTATATACGTGTTTGTAACAGATTAGCCACAGATTGGTCTTGTAGAGTTTTTAGGTGTACTGGGTCTGATCTTAGAAGGCGTTTTAAGTAAATGCTTAACCTCAAACGTCTGCAAAGCCTCAGTGGCATCGTGACAACTGTTCTTTTGTTTTTAGGATTAAGATCGGTATTGGTACATCTGCATTCTCTTCCTGTACGGTGTTTTGCAATTAATCCCTAAACTGAAAACACATGCACTGTCTAACCACTTATTTGAGATAGATTTTAATTCGCTGATGAAAAAGAGCCTTCTTTGGAAAACTGCAAAGCTTGCCTTACACAGCTAGCAAACTATGTTGATCCGGTATTGACTTTGATGATACAGATTTGATCCAGAACTACCAAATGCCCCAAATATGCTTGCAGTTGCTGTTGAATCAAATATTAACTTTTCTTTTTTTCTTCCCCGCCCGCCCCCGCCAAAGCAGAGCCTTTGCTCTGCAGGGTGAGTAGTTGCCAGGCTCAGTCATAGGGGAGGCTGTGAGTACCCAGCTGGCGAGAAGCTCCTCCTGAAGGACACACAAAGTGTTGCTCACTCTCTCAGACCTCCCTGCAGGCTGTTCCTCCCCATTGGGGCTCCCTCTACTCCATCTCCTGGTGCACCGCTTTCCCATAGCCAGTGTTTGAGCATCTTCCCTCTTAATTTCTCTTCAGTCCTGCCCACTGCTGTCATAACCCTGTTCTTCTTCTCATGTGTTTCATCTTCCGTCTTCCTTCCTCATCTCTCTGGGAAGAAAATCAGGTGCCAACTTTCTACCTTCGAAGACAGTGCAGAGGAGAGATGTGGGAAGGCATCGTGTGGCCATTGCCTGCAGGCCTCTGATCTCTGCACCACTGTCGGAGGTGCTGGGGCTGCTGCTCAGTGAAAGAGCTGCTGTGGCCTTTCTGTGTTGTCCTTTCTCCAACTCTCGTCTTTTTCCCCGTTGAAACCAAAGTCAGTGACTTTCTTGCCTTTGCGTGCCTAAAATGAAGAGCTAGTCCCAGGTATTATGCAGAAATTACAGCACTTCAGGCAAAAAGCAGACTGCTGTTGGGTTGCACACAAGGTTTTCTGGTTTTGGTGGACTACAGAAAGTCTGGTTTCATGCAGATTTTACCAAATATTTCTGACAGCAGTCAGCAAAGACATTTTTGTATTTGGTTTTGTGGGAGAACAGCCTGTGCTCCAGTCCTGTTTGGGGTTCCCGTCGGCTCCTCCCTCTTTTCTTACAGCAATGTGCACCTGCGTCCTGAACTCTGACCCTCTAAAAGCTCCTATTTTAAAGCCAGGTATGACGTGCTGAGCAAGACAGGATTTTTTTGAGAAATGTGAACAGAGTTTAACAAAAAAGGTGTCTTGGCAAGATGCTGTGCGCAATGACTAACATTCTGCTTTAACACCTTGTTGGTTTTCACAGCATTGTAAAGACATTTTCATTGTAGTGTGAAACCAATACTTACCTTGACATATTTTCTTCACACAGGCTTTGGTTTTAGTTAATTTGCGTCTGGTTATGCTGACTAGAGGTATCAGGAGGTTCAGTGGCTAGCATGCTGATGTCAAGTGCTTTGACAAGGACTTTCATGTGAGCCCCAGCAGGATGGAAGGACGTCTTTGAACCTTGGCTGTCTGCTTGTAATGAGTATTGCGTATTACTTTCCTACATCAGAGTCACACACTGGATTGATAAATGTGTTGTATATTACAAAATACTGATGCTGTATTCACGGTGGCTGAGGAAGTGCCTGAGATGTATTGGAGGTCTTTAAATGAGAAGGGAGCTGCAGAATAGCAAAAGTATGCAAAAATCTTGCTTTTATATTTCGCATACAGGTCAAGCTACAAAATTTAAAGCATAATCTGCTAGTTGAGCAGCTAACAAGTTTATTTTGGAAGCTCTTCGACTTCTTTCACCTAAATTAAAACTGTTACAAACCTGAAATCTCACTGATCTTGAATGGAATTCTCTATATCATGAGCTAAATTCTAGTAGAGGTCAGGAGGAAAACTGAGCAAACTCAGAAGTTCAGAGTACTTCTGCCTTGGTGCTTAGTTTCTTGATGGTCAGGAGGCCGAGTAATTTACTGCTAAATAATTCAGGTTCAGAGTATCATTGTAGTGTGAGGTATTGGTACAAATTACTAGGGAGCATCCTTTCTTAGTCTGCTGTAGCTCTAGTGGTGTTGGGGAAGATGTTATGGTCACCTGGTAAAGTTTACACATGTACGCTTGAAAGACACATTTACAACTGCACATTGATTTGCAAGCTGCCAGGACGCAGACTGATTTCTTGGGGAGACCGCTAAGGTGAGGTTAAATACTTTTTGCCCCCTTCTGTTTGCTTTGGATCTAATCTTCAAGTGGCGCTGGTGGGCATTTTATTCCTCTGGTTTCAAACAAGGCAGTTTCTCCCATCACTCAGTCAGGCATGTAACTTAAGAAAAGGAGATTTAGCTGGCAGGTTTCCTGAGGCATCCTCTGCAGTCGGGGGAGACAGGCTGTTTGAGAGGGAGATCCAAAGCAGGAGCACAAGGCTTGCAGCTCCTACATGGCGGTGGCCTCTCATGGCAGGGTTGTACTGCAGGCTCACCGGGACACAAGGGTTGGTCACCCGGTTTCATTGAATCACATATTCAGAGGGAAGTCAAGGCACCTCAGAGTTGGTGGAACTCTCTGTACTGAGGGCACATTATTTCAGAGCAGCTTCTCAGACTCCTTGAAGTGATTTATGCAATGATGGGAACAAGAATTTCTTTTCTGAGCTGAGATATGATTGTGGCATCCATCATAAAGTGCTTTGAGACAGTTTTGAATATGGATTGAGTAAAATCCTTCTCGCTGCTCAAGAGCATTGAAGTTATTATCAAGAAAGTAAGTTGCTGATTCCTCTGAACTCTCTGATAGCATTAACATGTATTCTTGTTTCTCTTTAGCCTCAGGCAGCTTTATAGCATTTAGAATGCAGACATTCACCCATGTGCAGTAAAAATGTGCCTGATGTAAGAGGATGTCTCTTACTGTGTGTTTTAGAAAAAATTGTTTGACTCGCAAGAAGCATAACGCACATTTTGTGGATTGTACGTTGATATTTTTTTCCACTTGCTGAATGTCTTGGGTTATTTGTCTCTTTGCAAGTATGGCTTAGCATAGTACATCACTGAGCACAAATTTTGTTAACAAAATGCTGAATGCACAGTAAGGGAATTTTGCAGAACTGGGTCACCAAAAGGTTCTTCCTTTCTCGTCTTTAAGCTTCTGAACAATTCTTGTCCTGAATGGTGGTCCTGCGTCCTTCATCTTTGCTGAAAGTTTATTTGATTTGTAACCCTTGAGGGGCTGAAGAATTCTTTAAACCTGTTCTTGAACTATGCAGACTAAAAATACTCCGTAAGTGTGTTGATAACATTGAATGATGCTTATGGTACAATAGCTGACAACACAGTATTTGCTGTTTTTTTCAGACTAATGGGCATATATCTGGGAATGGAGATGTGTATCAAGAAAGGCTGGCTCGTCTGGAAAATGATAAGGAATCTCTTGTTCTTCAAGTGAGTAGTCACCTAAATTATTGTTTTGTGCTTTTATGTTCATAAGACTTTTTGATAGTATGTGATAAAACCTCTGAGGATTTATTTGCAGTTGTGTCATCTTGGATAGTGTTCAGAAGGCTTGCTGATACCTGAGACTTAACACAGATTAAGGATAGGTGTGAATTTAGATCGCAGGAAAAATCTAAAGGGCTTTCTTTCTGCGCATCTGATCTGTTTCTGAATCTTGTAAGGTGAACAGGTCTGCAGAGTGACCACGTTCTTACATTCATGATCCTTAAGATCACCATTTTTCATGATCATTCACGTGCTGTCTGCATCAGGTGACATATGTCCTGTCCTTATGGTGACAAAAGCTGTGGGACTGGCCAGCGGGCAGGAGGAGACGAGCAGCTCCTCGGAGGTCCGGCTCACCTGCTGCTGGGTTGGTTTGGGTCAGCCCCAAGTGCTCTTGCCAAGCTGGCTTACTCTTGTCATCAGAGTTGGGACTACTTGGCACCCCTTGGTCTGGGCAGGTGTCCTGCAGTCCCCTGACACAGACCTGGAGTAAGGGCTGGGACAATGCTGAGCTTTGATGTAGGCAGCTTTCCCTGGTTGCCATCAGTTCTGCAGATTTACTCAAAAGAGCCTATTTAAAACAAAAGCTTAATTCAGAAAAGGCAAAATGGGAATCAGTCTGCAGTCTCAAAGGTGTAGTCTTGGTCTTGCCTAGCCTCAGTCCGTGTGTTTTAACCTCCTTTGCTTTTATTCTTCTAAAAAGGAGAAGCTGTACACTGCGGTGCACTGTGTGCAATCACTGGTAAAGCGGAATAAATTGTATGCAGTGAGGTTTAGCTATTTGGTTGTTAAGGTAGGAGCTAGTGGGTTTTAGTTAATGTATTGTCACAGCAAAGGCATAATGGTTGCCTGTAAAATGCAGCAGCCACCCCTTGTGAAAACTTGCAGGACAGGTCAGCAGGGGAGGTGCGGGATTGTCTGCCAGAACTTTGGCTGAAATTTCAGTAAGCATGAGGGGAGAGTTTTCCCTCCTCTCTTGTCACCGTTGCCCCACGTTGTGTCCGCTACAGAGCTGCGCTGTTGCTGCTCTTCCTCCCGTGGTCCCATTTCATCTGTGACCCAGACAGCACTCTTGTTATTTACATATAGTTCTTCAAGTGATACCTGTGGCATTGGTGCAAGGTACTAAATATGCATCCCATTTGCTCCACTGTGCAGGTAAGTGTGCTTACAGACCAGGTGGAAGCCCAAGGAGAAAAGATTCGGGATCTGGAGTTCTGTCTAGAGGAACACAGGGAGAAGCTGAATGCCACAGAAGAGATGCTGCAGCAGGTATTTCACAGGCGCATGTCTGTCTCGCTGTCCGTCTTCATTCTGTCTTAACAAACTGCATTTTGCTTTGGTGAGAGCAGTGCATTTCAAGGTGTTGCACCCCTTGATGTCTCTTAGCTAACTGATAATTTTCTACCATATTTGCTTTAAAGTCTTTGTACTTGATGACGTCAGTGCTGCTTTGTGCTGCAGGAATCCAGTCCTGCTCTTCTTTGAGCCTTTCCCCACTGAACTTCAAAGAGACTTGGATTAAAGACTCCGGCAGGATGGGTGGATTCCCCTCAAAGCTCCTTGCTGCCCAGACCAACTGTGATGACAGACAAGCTTTTTTTTCATCCTGGCAGCCAACCCATGATAGTGTCCCCATGATCTCAGATGCATCCTGTGTGCCTGGATTCTGTCAGATGGGTACTAGCTGTGTTCCTTGCTTCAGAGAGTGCAAGGAAGAATGTGGAGCTTTTCCCCATGAAAGAGGCCTTTAGCTGTAGAAAGAAATTAGTGATTTCTTCCCCTTGGGTGAATAATTCTGTTCTCCTCTTTATCTTGAATCAGGAGCTTTTAAGCAGAACATCCCTTGAAACTCAGAAGCTGGATCTTATGGCAGAGATTTCCACTCTGAAGCTAAAGCTTACCTCTGTAGAGAAGGATAGCTTGGAGTATGAGGACAGATTCAGAGACACAGAGGTGAGTAAAACCCAAGTGAATAAATTGTGAAAGCTGCGTGTGACTTCATGTTACCTGAAAACTTCCTGGAATTTTTCTTTTTCTTTTTTTTNGAAGGGAATTACTCTTTAAGGTTAAAACACATACCACTTAAAATAAAAAGTGTCCTATTTGGTAAACCCTGGTTTTACACAGAAAGATTTCTAAAAGCAGTTTTTGATTCTTGCTGTCAGATCTCACAAGAGATGGTATTTAGGATGGATTTAATTAAAATCATGAACATGGTGCACCCTCCTGTCCCAACTTGAAACTGTCATCATCTTAGTAAGGCATGTCCGAGGCAAATGCTTAAGCCCACTGCAAGTACAAAAAAAGCATGCATGTGCAACGACATGGCACGCTAAAAGACATAACTTTTGGTTTCAGTAACAGAGAGAATGCGGTGACTCAGCGGGAGGGCACTTTGAAGCCTCACTTCAAACCCCAGCCCCACGGACGCCCAGGACTGAGAGGCCAGTGGTTACTCATCTCAGCCTGGCTTCAGCCCAGCGGTGTACAGTGCCAGGCAGAGGTGCAGCCCAGAGCTGCCATCCTGGCAGCACTCTCCTGTGGCTTTTGCCCTCTGTGCACTGCAGATCTGTGTAGCTGAACCTTGCTTGTGTTTGAAATCCTCAGATCAAGTGGGCAAGTCCAGTTTTTCCCAGAAACTCCAAGAATCAAGCCAAGCTTTGCTGCCAGGGTGACAAACCCCATATCAGAAAATACCTTAGCGTCTGCCTAGGAAGCAGAACAAAATTTCCAGCTCTGGGTTCATCAATGAGCTGAAATGTTGGATGTTTGTCTTGTGGATGTTGCAGTTGTCATTCGTTTCGAGAAGGGAAGAAGCCATAATGTCATCACAGGAGACAAAATTTGCCCTTTCCACTTCAATCAGTGGTTTACCAACTCCCTTCCAGTTCCCTACATATTTTCCAGCAGAGTGTCATTCCTCACTTGTATTGCAAGCATAAGAACAAAAGTTAGGCTTGCTTTTGAATTACTTTCTTTGGGCCTTTCAGAAGTAATACACAGACCCGAAGAAGTCCACAGGTTGACAACTACTGACTCAAATCATGTTCAACTTTGAAAGGTGGTGATCATTCATGTAGCGTTGCTGGTGTCCTTCCTGCAGTGTAGCACATCTGTGTGCTGCCAAGCTGTGGACCAAATTCATGTTGCCTCCCATTACCTATTCCTCTAGATTGGTACCAGATGTTACGTGAAGAATCACAGCACTGCCTTAAAAGCAGCTGGTTTTGCAGTCCAGGCAAGGCTGGAGAAATTGGCAGGTGGAAAGGTGGAGGGAGTAGGAGTTGTGTTAAGAGCTGGCTGCTTTTTCATCTGCCGTGAGGTCTCTCTGCCCACACAGTGCTCGGCTCTTTCATGAATCTCATAACGGATAACTCTTCGCCTGTATATTAACACCTGTTGTAAGCAGCCCGAACAATAGATAAATGAATTGACATCAGCAGTAAATAGCTTTGGGGAGGCAAGGTTTGCTCCAAAGGACTGCAGTGAGCGGGTGCTTTCAGAACTGCGTTCCACTGCATCTCCATTTGTAAACAACCCATGGCTTGTGCTTTCCAAAACAGGTAACAAAAGTGATTGGACTTGGGGTGATTTGCTTCTCTCTTTCTATTCTTACTTTTATTTAACATGAATCCTTGATGCATTTTCTTCTGCTCCATCTTTCATTTCCCTCCTGAACTGCAGTCTCTCCGTAACTAAGCAGCACAATTCAGACAGCACACCAAGAAGGGGGATGTGGAGCTACCTCTGTTACCGCAAAAGTGGTTAAGTGTGAGGACCACAACATGCACTGCAACTCTGTAGGCTCAGCTCAAGGCCTAACTGCATGACAGCTATGAAGACCTTTCTTTTGGAAATACCTTGAAATACACTTAATGCCTTTGATAAAAATAAGATGACGTAAATTATGTTTAAAAGCTAACTGCTATAATTACAAGCTATATGTATTTATTTTCTGGATACTTGCACTAGAACTAATGAACTGTTACTAAAATGTTCCTCCCTCTGAAAACCAGAATGATGCGGTTTAGTGTGATGCAAATTATTGTGGTGTTTTCTTTGTTTCAACACTTTATAGCTGTAAAATGGCTTAGATGTAGACACCGAAAGGGATAATATGTCTTAATTTCCATTTTGTTCAGTGGAAAGATGAATGGCTAATTAGTTGTAAGGGTCTCAGCCACATGAATCTCCGACAGGTATTTTGGAGACAGGACTTATTCAAGATTACACAATATTTTGGTTCAGTGTTGATCAAATTATATTCCTGTGCAAAGTAATAGATGATCAATTATTCCAGCACAGATGAGTATTTAAATGGATATTTAAAATATTTTACCATAAAATACATTATGCCATTTACATGTAGTGTTCAAAATGGAAAAAAATTAATACCCAAACTGGGTAAGAAAAGCTATGAATATTGCTTCTGTTTTTATTTAGGGAAAAGAAAGCGAAAATAATAATAAAAAAATTGACTATATTAAAACAACTTTTGTGGAGCTACTGTCTCCTACAGAATTACCATTCAGATTAAATCCTTCATATTATCCAGTTTTGATTTATGTCTGTCATTGCAACTTCCCATTCCAGCTTGGTAGGTTTCTCATATTCACCATTCTTTATCTAAACAGGCGCTTCACTGGGTGTGTAAGCTTTTTATTCTTCTGTGCTCTAGGACTTTCCTGTCTAGATGTTCAAAAATGCACAGCTTTTTCAAAGCTAATTGTATACTTAATAGAGATTTAGAATTGTTCTGTTCCTTAAATCATTCCAGTCTTTCCACTTTCTCAGCAGATACCAGTAGTATTTTCCTTTAGGAGCATAGGTGGTCTGAGTTACTCTGAGTTTATGTAAGAAAATACCATTCAAGGGAGTTTATTTAGGGAGGAATCCATAACCAGATGTGGTCTTTGAAGCAGCTTCAGAGGTTAAACTGGCTCACTCAAGGGGAATTCCTCATAATTTAAACACCACCAGTCTCCTTTGTGCAGATGAATTTCTGAGTGGAGCAAAACTGCAAATGTAGTTTCTGTTCCCAGTGCCAGTAAGGAAGTCTCTGAAGCTTGAATTTATCATTGCTTTTTTGTCCTCCCTGGCCCAGGGAGCACAAATAACACGATGAGGGAAGGAAAAGACGTTGGGAAATACGAGTCTGTATGTCCCACCCCATCAGCTCCATTCACGGACCCATGCAAGGAACAGCTGTTG
Organism: Rynchops niger; assembly: GCA_013400035.1. NCBI lineage: Eukaryota > Metazoa > Chordata > Aves > Charadriiformes > Laridae > Rynchops > Rynchops niger. The sequence goes on from VXBH01009224.1 coordinate 99,174, forward strand.
AGTGTTTGCATGGAGGGACCTGACCCTGGATCAGAAGAGGACCATTTAATGGCTTTAAACCTGTTTTGCAGGTTTTTTAAGACTGGAACATGCATTGTGCCCATGGTAGGTATTTTAATACATTTATGGGTGCATGAAGAAGGGGGTATTAAATGCAAGCAGAGCAGGTGCCATACACTGGCCACCGCGTGGGTGACTGTTTTACTGATGGTTCCTCCAAGTCAGCTAGGGAACTTGGTGGGTTTTTGGTCTGATCTCAGATCCTGCTGAACCCATATAACACCCTGAGTGCCATGGGGACATACACAGCCCCAGCTTCACACTGGTCCCAAAAGCTCCTCAGGTCATAAGCAGGTACAGTGGTTGTCAACTTGAGGTTTCAGACAGTGCTGTGATCTCCTTGCTGGGGCCACTGCAGGAGGGGGCAAGGCACAGTCTTTGCTGTGACAAGTTTGTAGTCAAAATCAGTTGAACAGAGAACAGTGGAAGAAAAGGGTAAACAGGGCAGCAGGCAGGGAAGTGACATATACTGGGAGTGCTAAGATTTCTTAGGGAACTTCAGTGTCTTTGACAGTCTTTACCTCCGGTAACTCGCCCAAAGTTAAACAGTAATTCAGGAGCAGTAATTCAGGCAGCCCTGTTTGGGCCTTTTCTTTTTCCTCTGCTCATTTGTGCAATGATTGACCATCTCTTTTGTACTAATGACAGCCTGTATATGAAACCTGGTGAATCTTTAATGTACTCCTCTGCCTCAAAAAGATGAGAATGAATGTTATTTACAGTTACTGTGTTGTAGATAACTTAAGACGTGAGTTAATGTTGCACTTGCAAAAGAGTAATTGAAAATATTTTTAGGGAAAAGCATGCCGTTAGGATTTGTATTTAGTTCTATTTCATCCTTCAGCAAATGGCACAGTATTTTTGATGACCAGTTACGAGTGGTAAAGGATCCCATTACCTATGAAGCCCATAACAGATTAAGCAGAAGAATTTAGTTTCTGCTCCAAGGTCTTACAGTCATGGATTTTGGTTGCAAGATTGCTCTGTTTTCCGTGACATTTTGAGTGCATCTTGACGTTTCTCTTAATTGATACGGATTGCGCTAACTTTTTTCATAAAAGGAGCAGAGTTTTGGTTTGTTATTCCTTTTTCTCAGAGGGGCCTTTTGAATATGGATAACTGGTTTCCCTCTCCTCCTCTAGTATTTTAAAAAAAGTTCAAGTGATAAATCTGTAGGCAACAACCTAAACAGTTATTGCTACACGTCCTATTTTGACATTGAATCGTGCCAAAGTAAAAGCGATGGCTGCAGGAGAGAAAAGCCCCAGACACATCAATTGTCGTAGTGTCAAAGCTGACCATCAGGCCTGGGAACGTGGTTTTGTTTGAGATCTTGAACACTTGGTGTTGATAAGAAACAGCTCAATTCATGTAGTCATGCAGACTGACAAAATAATAACCAGAGGCTTGTAAGCTTAGAAAACGTGGCATGTGGCTAGGAGGCAGGTGTTACCAGGGACCCATGAATGCCCTCTAAATGTCAGCTGCTGACTTATTAATTTATAAATTATAAATCTCTACTAATTACACACTTAGCTCTGAAAAATTGTGCTTACAGTTGTTAGCTCGGTGTACATCGATGCTTGATATGGATAGGATTTGCCTTACCATGTAGGAAGACAAGCCAACGTAAGTATCATAGTATCTTCTTGGTAGTTTAAAAACCATCATACTGCAGTTCAGGTTCTCTTGTGTTTTCTAGGGTGCACAAGGAACTCATCTTCTCTTTTGAAGAGTTTCCTGGTCATACAGCATTACAGTAGCTGCTCAGAAGCTGCTTTGTTTTGTTTTCTTTTTTCTTTTTTCTCTTTCTTTTCTTTTTTGTTTTTTTTTTTTTTTTCTCGTTTCTTTTATTTTTTTCCCTCCTTTAAATTTAAACACAAACATAACGCTGATCTGATGTCCATACCTAAACTAAAGGTCAGTGAGGTATACACGAGGCAGAAGCTTGCTTGATATCTTTGAGTTGTGCGAAAGCCACGGCCTTCTGGTAATGTGTTCCCCTGCTGAGCAGGAAGATAATTTTCCGAGTAAGCTGTGGCTTGTTCTCTCTTATATGGAGGGACATTTTCTCCTGGGTGTCCCCAGACTTCCTGCAGGTCTCCAGCTGGCCACTTAAGATCCCATTTCCCCGTCTGGAGGACGGGGAGGTTTGGAGAAGGAGTGCCTTGCGCTTTGGTGGGGCAGTCAAATTCAGGATTCATTTGACCACTGCCGAAAGGGTGCTGTAATGCTGGTGGCAGTCAGGGCTGGTCTCCAAACCTGGTAGATCTTTCCAGGAGGATGGCCAGGAGGTCGAGCCGTTCTCCTGAAGAGCTCAGATGTGAGTTGATGGTGGCTCTGAGTTTCTTCCAAACAGGCTGAATTTGCAAAGCTCAGATGTAGTGGCGCCATTGATGCTTAAACATGTAAGCCTTTGTGCTTGCAGAAACTAGCGGTGACTCTTCCATTCAGCCCTCCGTTAGAGGGGCTCATTTGAGTGGCAGAAACATGGATTTGCACTGTAACCATTTCATATTTTAAAAAGGCGGATGAGGGCTGGCGAGCCTGGGGTGTGGGAGGGACTGGCAAGGGGAGGATGCGTCTGCTGTGTATTGAAGGACGGCTGCCATGGTTTTCCATTACCCACTCGTGGTGGTGGACGTCCAAGCAGTTGAGCAGCCAGAGGGGCAGGACGCATTTCTTGGCCCTCAGCACAGGGAACACAACTTCAGTTTATGTCTCCCTTTGTCTTCTGCCCTCTTGCATTCACTACAGTAATGCAGAAACTGAGAAATACAGTCCCTGGATATCTAGAAAGCTCTGAATTGCTTGACTTAGCTATGAATTTGGGTGGTGTGTGTTTGTGTGGAACATGCCTTTTATTGCTTCTGTGTTTTTATGGTCCTGCCAATGGGTAGCTATTGTTCTGTTTTATTTTCTGAATTTCTTTGTTGTTTCTGGTCTTATTTTTCCCCTCACTCAGGATTTGATCCAGGAAATAAACGAGTTGCGGTTGAGAGTGGGAGAAATGGACAATGAAAGACTCCAGTATGAGAAAAAACTGAAAACAACTAAAGTAAGTGAGGCTGAGGGGAAGAAGCAGAGGTGTGTGTAAGTCAGGCTTTAGAAGTTTGCTTTTTTTCCCCCAGTCCTTGCCTGCACCCTGCAAAAACATAAGCATGCTCAGGCCCTGGGGTTTCATGGTACTCACTTAGCATCTGGGGTTATTTCCAAATTTCATGCTATGGTTTTCAGATCTGGGCATTGGTTTTTTTTATGAAGGACAACTCACCATGCAGCTGGCAGTTAACAGTAAATTTGTTACCTGTTTAGACCCTCTTAGACCCTTTAGACCTGTTCAGACACGTATGTGTCAGGAGGCAGCAGCTGCAGTACGTAAGGCGTGTGCCATAAGCTGTCCACGTATTTTCTCCTATATGTGATAAAAATCAGCCACTTCTGAAGAGAAAGCATTCACCTAAGTAATTCTTGCAGCCTGTTTCTCTAAGTGTTTAACTTATCTTTGCCATTTAGCCTTGTCTCTTTTCTATCTTCAGTTTTCTCTCACTCCTCTGTCTCTGTTACCAGTCTTTAATGGCCAAACTTTCTAGTATGAAAATCAAAGTGGGTCAGATGCAGTATGAAAAGCAGCGGATGGAGCAAAAAAGCCAGATTCTAAAGGTGTAGTAGTTTCTGGGTAACATCAGGCCTGTTTTGAATCCTTCATATTCCACCATTTTACGGTCTGTCCTGCATCGTCCTGTCATGCTTTGTTCTTCGTTAATTGCTGTGTGTTGATATGCAGTGTGCCCTTTCCCATTAGACGTGGAAAGCTCTTTATGTAGATGTTCCTTGTAAACAGCTTTTATGTCAGATGGGAGGGGATTTTACTGTGCTGAAATTTGCATAGGCTAATGGATTGGAATATGACTTGGGTTAAAACCATTCCCCTTCCAAGTGAAGATTGTCTCTTCTGTAGCTTACCTCCATTATCCCTTTTTGGAGAAAATTTATTCATGAAAATTACCTAGAAAATAGTGATTCTTTTATATTGTCTTCTCTCCCATGTGTAAATTTACATATTGTGTTACTAATTCAGGGGAGGAAATACACATCAACAACCACATGCAGCTCTAGTTGCCCAGGGGCATAACAGCAGCTTCTCAAGTGACCAAGAGATGGTCTTGTTTGGGAGAAGCATGGGTCCTACACCGGCAGAAATCCCATCAAAATCGGTGCCAAGTTGGAGCACTGCAGGGTTATATTACCCAGCCACTGTTCTGGAAGAGGCTTTGATTTCTTGACAATTTTAAGATTGATCTATTTTTCCAATGATGTTTTAGAGCAAACATGAACCAATTTCAGGAAATTCTTTAGTCTGGGCCATAGTTTGGGTCACAGACATCACTATATATTTGCAAACCTATCTTTTGAGAGAAGCTCAGGAGTATACCTAAGCCACATTTATTCCTTTAAGGATTTAAAACTTCAGTAAATGCCAAAATTATGAGTCTTGCCTTGTTTTGTTTTGTTTAGTTTACAAACAGAACAAATTAAATTTTCAGTGTTGGATACATTTGCACTGAGGGTCCTGTCTTGATTGCACAAGATATGCTTGGACATCAAAGAAACACGTTACTAATCTGGGTAGGATTTGACTCAAATTTTAAAAAGTTAAGTGCATGGATCCGTGCCAGTCACTTGCTAGTGCAGGTGGTTAGATATAACTTAAAATTTGACAGCGTTTATCTAATACACCCCAACTCCCCCAAACACCATCTGTCCTATTCCCCTGAATCTCAACTCTAAGCTTCCTTTCCTAATGCTTGATCAGCAGACACAAACTGTGGTAGGGGTACCACATTTTTGTCTGATCTGCTTTTCATTATGTGTCTGTGTGCTTGATGGTGTCGTGATTGATTTTCCTTTTATAGAAGCAGTTGCTATTTCTGAAACTGTCCTCAATCTGGTGTAAGCACAATTCCATAATTGTCCAGCTTGGAACATGCAAATGTCCTATAGATACCAAAATAAGTGTTCATAAATTTTAGCATTCAGCCTTATCACCTGCACTTTTTCTGTCTCTGCAAGGTTAAATAAATCAGAAGACTGCTTTTTTTGCTTTACTCTTTCTTCTTTTTAAATTTAAATGTAAAATCTCTTTTCGTTTACACATTGAGACCAACACTTTCGGATCATAGGCCCCCTGGTGTTGGCCCCTAACAGTCTGAGCGGTCTGTTGTGGTGTTCAGAGGCAGTTTGGTCGGTGTACCCTCAGCCAGTGTAAATGTCAGGGGGCCTTCAGTCATTTCCACCAGCTGAGGACCTCTCCACTGCACTTCATAGGAAGGAATTTTGGAAATGTCTCAGACGCATGTGGAAACTGTCACTGAGTGATTCTGTGTCTTTTACAGGATGAACTAGCAGCTTTGAAAGACAAACTGGAGCAGAAAGAAGCCGAGGTAAAAAGGTTGCAAGAAAAACTGGTTTGCAAGCTGAAAGGAGAGGGGATTGAAATACTGGACAGAGGTAAGAAGAAGGGAGGCTTTCTCACCTCCTCAGTAACCTCATCTGAGGTCATGCTTCCATGAATGGTTGTACAGGAAATAACAGATAAAAGCCTCAATTTTCATATACTTTCTGTCTTCATATTTACTTCTCTTAATATGTTTAGTGGGTGTTTGCGATGCAACTGCTGAACCTACTGTCATAGCAAGTTCTTGATCAATTTGAAACGAGCCTAAGTAATCCTTAGTTAGCTTTTTACGCGCCTTGCGTGGTGCCTCGAAAGATGTAGTTTATATTGGCAAAGAAATCCTTAAACTAATATCAACAAGCTCACCAAAAAGGTGATACTGAGAAGGAAACTTTCTGTGTGGGTATCTGTGGTGGGCTTTGCTTGTAGACGCCTTACTGGTAAGGAAGGGGAAAACCCATACTGCAAACCGGAGTATGATGTGTACCGGCAAGTCTTCAATGTGGACCTAGCTGTAAGTGGGTGAAATTGAGGACTGGTTCTGGATTTGTGCATTGGCTAAGTCTAAATCGTAATTAAGCTTGAATTAGCATGGAGACTTTACACGTCAGATAATTATTTTATCAGCTTGCAAAGCAGAAACAAAATCAGTATTTATTTGGGGGAAGCTTAGATTGGGGAATTTATTTAAAAATAGAAATTTTTCTTTAAAGCCTCACAGTAATTCTCCACAGGCTTTTTTTGACCTGCTGCAATTTCAATTCTGAATGTGTCTCACTGATAGTTATTGCTCGTTTTAAGATTGTGCTTTTAAAGTACGATTTTTAGAAAAATAAAGCCACAAGAGATTAGTCTCCTCTCCTGACCCGAGGAGGAAAATGCTGTGAGTAGATTGTCACATTTTGTTTAATAAAATGATCTGTTTTCAAAACTCTGCATAAGATCACTAAAAGTGACCACATTGAAGCATGATTCGTTTGTTTGGGGTTTTTTTTTTTATAACATTTAAACATGAACAAGGTCTGACTTTATTGCATTTATGACTATTTATATGGGGCTTTTGGTCCTGGGAGCTGCTGTGTACATTGAACTTCCATTACCCTCTGGTTCTCAGCTTTAGTTTAGTTTTCAGTGTAGCTCAGCAGGAGATCTTCTGCCACGGTGAACCATGTTTTTTCTGACGTGGACCAATATTAAGTAATGCTGTTTACAGATAACACAGGTTATCTGCCCCATTAGCTGAATTGTACTTTCTGAACAAATATGCGTACGTTATCGCTTAGATGGCTTTTGCCAGTAAAGTGTTAGCTTAAGACTAATCTATGGGCATAAGCCTTTTCTGAGGCTTTACAAGTGAAAACATGCAGTTGAAAAATATATCCTTGAGACCGGTAGTTGTGTATGAGAACAGCGAGACTATTTTGTGTCATTATAAATGTTAGGACCGGGGGAGTGCAGGCTGAAGCCATGAACTGCTTGCTTCTACAGTAATAGATAGCTGACTCCTGAAGTATCAGTATTGTCCTAAAAGTTATTTAATGTCGTAACCTTCATGCTAATTTCAAATCCGATGGATTTTCCTGCACAGATGAAAATTGTAAAAAGAAGCTCAAAGATAAAAGTAAGGTTTCTGGTGTCTTTCCACAAGCATTTGCATTTCAGAAGTGCATTTCAGAATAGCTTTCTGCATGTGTTTGCAAAACTGCTTTGATAAACGTTGTTAGGTTGCATAATCTATAACCCTTAGTTACACTTACAGCAAAATTTGAGAATACGGGTGGATATATCACGCTTGAAATAAAAAGTTTTCTGAAGAAAAGCTGATAGGCAAAGAAAGATTTGGTCTCGTGGAGACTCACAGAACAGTTGCCTCTCAATGCAATGCAATCGCAATCCAGTAAAGCAGTTTTTCTGTTAGCATAACTGAGTGAAAGTCGTTGGAACTGGATCAGCTGCGGTTTTATCCCAATGTGTCTAAATGTCTTTTATCTAGAAAGCCAGCCAGGCAGCTTGTTTTCTTCTTGCATTTCATTAAGGAGGAAAATGTTCTGCCTGCTCTGTTTTCTGAGAAATTTTAGGAAGTGGAAACCAGGTAAAATGCTTTCTTGCCAGTGAATTTGGCCACCTGCCTATGTTTGTGACGAAATTTAAAGTTTACTTCATTTATGCAAGGTAGATTTTTAGCAGAAATGGAGATAGTTTCCATTCTTTATGAATTTCTAGTCCACCACACTTCCAAAATCTAACCTGGTTAGAACATACATGTTTCCGGGTATTTATACTTCTGTGTAAAGAAGGGTTGTAGATGAAGCACAGAACACTGATGTCTGTATTTAGGAACCTTTTCCAAGTCTGAACTACAATATGTATTCTAGCATGACTGCTCATCACAGCAAATACTTGTATCATTCTGTTGTGCTGTCCTCGCTTCTACATCCATACTGAATTAAGACTAAGCATCACTGCACAATGCTTTCTTCATCATATCTACATTAATCCTATTGCTTTGTATAGTGGGTTTTTGAGGTGTCGTTTGGGGTCTTTATTGGCTGTTGTAATGAGGATGCGTTTTATTGCACTCCAAATGTAGTATTTTATATTTTGGACTTTTTGTTTTGCAATTATTTGATTATTTGAAAGAGGGAAATCATGAAAGTCAAGCAGTAGTTTTACTCCTGACTTTTCCATTTTCCTAAGGCTGAGGGGGGTGGGCAAGGAAATGTTCCTGAATTTCATCATTTCCATGATAAAAATGTCAGAGAAAAGGTTTTGAAGAAAAAGGGTTTCCTTCTATGTATTTCCATCTAAATTAGAGTTTAAGTGGCTTATGCGTTGTCTTTTAATTTGTAAATTTACTTTCGGTATTATCAAGTTGCTTCTAGGTTTTTTTGTTTTTCTTATTTCCTTACGCTGTCTAATTTAAATTGACTTAGAGAACTGTATTGTGTTTTTAGATATAGAGGTACAGAAAATGAAGAAGGCAGTAGAATCTCTAATGGCAGCAAATGAAGAGAAGGTAGCGAAGTCATTTTTTCAGTAATCATTCGTCGGATTTGAGTTAAATCTCTAAGAAAATCTTCACATATGAACTTGTCACAATTCAATTAAAAATCAAATTTTTAAGAATCAATGATTCACTGTAGTCAAGCACTGCAGTGCTTTTAAGGGACTATAACTGAGCATTTATGAGCTCTGTCGCATGTACATAGAGTCCTTACACTGTTGTGTCATTCAGTTCAGTGGGACGGCAATTTACGGCGTGCTCTGAAAATGTGGAGTTCCGTACAAGTCCCACGAGATATCACAGGCTATGTTTCCAAAAGGGCTTTCTGTAAAGTATGAATTGTTTTCATGCGTGGTTCTGCACATTCATATGCATGTGCATTTTGTAGGGTGTTTTCTTTTGATCAACAAAGCCCTAAACCCTTTGATTACTGCTTTCTTTGTGCATGCTACATTTATTATACTCTGCCTTTGACTTAAAGAGGGAGCTGCTATCCTCTTTCAAGGCTGGGACAATTCTGGTGATCAACCAGATGATAGTTTCTGCTAAATAGAAGTTTTGATGTTTCAAAACCTCTCAGAGTTCTGGGTCCTGTCCCACCCACACTTAACATTTCTTTTAGTTTCACAACCAATTAAACTGAAGAATATCTAGTATTTGTATTTATTTTTTTTTTTATTTCCTGAAGGAAGAAGCACAGTCACAACTTTCCTTTATTTTAGGATCGGAAGATAGAAGAGCTTCGGCAATCTCTGAATAGGTACAAGAAAGTTCAAGACATGGTGATATTGGCTCAAGGTAAAAAAGGTATTGTGCAATCAAAAAAAAAATAAACTCTGCTCGCATTTAAACTCTAGGTGCATTGCATGGTGTTATATTGACTCTTAGATGTACTGTTTTTGGAGGTATCTCTTAGGTAGAGTAAAAGCCAGGTCTTCAACTGGTGTGAACTGGTAAATAGCTTTTTTTGTCCGGGCAGATGCACATTTGGATCCCATTTACGATCTGGTAGTAGTAACTCTTATTGTCATGTTGCTTATTTCCCCCTTGTAAAATCAGTTCGAATATGACAGACTCTCAGGCTCTTTCCATAGCTTCCTGAAATGCCTTTCAGGGCTGGCTGCTACATTAACTGCTAAAAATTGCCGTTCCCCTCTTGCATGTGTTCCTGGGGAGGGAGCTGTAGCTGAGCAGAGCAGTGCCTGAACATGCACATTTCTACAAGCCAAACAAATACTGCCCCAGTGGCTGTGCATGCTGTAATAGCAGTGCCCAAGAGCTGCAAAAATGTCTGGAGCAAAGTGGATGTGCTGCCAGGTCTGTGGCGATGACACACTACATCTTTGGCGTGTAATGAACCAGCAGTAGCTGTGGAATAGTTCTCCTTCCTTACCACAGTGGGGGCTAGGCTAGTTTTTCCTACCAGTCTTTTTTCACACACCCAAAAAAAGAAAAGCCGCCTCTGCCACCAGATAATGAGCTTAACTGTGTGGCTGAAATGGTAGCTATAATAAATATCGTAACACGTCATGGTCCATTCCGTATGTTCCAAGATTGGTGGAGGTTTCCAGATCCAGGAGGTTCTGATCCCCAAAGGTGATAAATGTTGAGGTGGTCATCAGTTTGATGTAATTGAATTGAATACCCTATCCCTCTCCTTTCTCCCGTAAAAGAAAATCAAAAGTAACACATGGAGAACATTACACTGAAATGGTTCTGGGTTTTCAGATGAAAACACTTAGATATTAGAAAATGAGCATCTGCCTTTACAGCAATAATCCTGGCCTGGTGGGTTTTTTCCCTGTATCGTTCTATTCTTTCAGCATTCGGGTTGCATTTTGCAGGTCACTGTCCTCTGAAAGAGCTGTCCCCAACAAATTTTAGATGTTAACATTCTGATAATATGTGCACATATAATACACGCGCAACTTGTAAGTCTGTGCACCGATGTTGTATTACTGCCTTATGGAAACCTCCTTTTGTCTTTGAGTCCTCTGAAGGCCAGAGAAGGCCAACGCAGCCTTCCCCAGAGCTTGAATTGACTCGAGCTCGCTGCCTGAGCCTTCTTTAAGACAGACAAGGCTTGTGGCTGTTGTCGTCTGTGCAAATGTTGGAGGTGGACACCTTCCTAGAAGGGGGATGTAGGAGCCCCCAGGGATCCTTTCAAAGAGTGAAGATTGTCAATAGCCAGAAGTGAGCAAGGAGGCAAAATGTGTGGTTTTGTGTTGGTGAATTCGTGGTTGGGCTCTTGTGTCTGCTGTCTTGGGCCAGGACAGGAAAAGCGGGGGGCAGAGCCCCATTGGGACATGGTGTTGAGACTGGGTCTAAGAGACAGGGAAAAGAGAGGTTCCTGGTGCCCCTCTTTGCTTCTGACTGGCTTTTGAGAGGCCATCCCCGCAGGGAGGTGGTGATTGCAGCAATGAGATCCTGACCTCTGCTCCTGAGGGCGCTGGTTGATTTTCAGAACCACGTGAAAGCCCTTGCCCACAGTCTCCAGCTGCCTGTCCTGCTCCCACACAAGCACCGCAGGCTTGAGGTGAGTGCAACGGTGGGGTCAGGAAGCAGCTTGTTTTAGTCCAGCATCATGAATGTAAGCCTGGATGGGAGCTGGCATGCGCCAGAGCAGGCTGGGTTGAAAACTGCGGGCTTTGGCTCTTGGTATGTCCAAGATTCTCCCTCGAAACCACTGAGGGGCACTAAGGACACGGCTGCATGTCTTCTGTCTACAAGACTGGGAAAGCACCTTATCACTGAGGGAAGAGGAAAGGTGGAGATGAGGGCAAAATACAATGCTGAGTGTTGAAGAGGAGTAGGATTTTTTTAATAGGTATTACTCTTTCATGCAGTGCTATGCTTTCAAAGACAGACGATGTTAAAACAGACCTCGAGTCTCAGGGAACAGTGCTTTATGGTCAATTCATGGAGCATGGACAGAGATTTCAAGCAGTGAAGAATGGGCAAGAGAGTTTTTTGCTGTGAACAGGCTTTGGTTTGTATTTGCATCAGATCTTTGGCAATCAGTGCTAGGTTTCTGCTCACTTTTTAGAAAGTATTGCTTGCCTTTAACTTTTTCTTTCAGTGTCAGTACTCTGGTATCACTGGCAAGTGTGGAAATCTGAGCTTTTTGGTGGTACTGAGGCACTTCAGCAGCAGCAGGTTGCTCATTGGGAGCAGAGGGTGCCAGATGCCGGTGTGGGCTATGGCATTAACTACATGAGACACACTCATTTTGTGGCAGTCTGCAAACATAATGTAGTCACTTAAAAGCTGGTGTTAGACTGCTGTGCAGTGGGCTGCATTTCTTCTATGGGTAACTTGAAGATACCATAGAGACATCTTAAGTTTCAGGCAGACTTGACCCTTGGTCTTTCCCTAGTGAATAAGGGAAAAGAAGTATTTAGTATGAAATTCCAGAACGTGGGACAGGAAATAATCACTCCAGTTTATTCAGCTTGTTGAAACTGATCCCACTAAATGCCCTGACAGTATTTGCTGGACTTTTTGCTGTCAGATGTATGTCCTCCTTCTGCTCCAACCCTGATATGTTGGGGTGGTTGAATTGGGAAGTGACATTTGGCAATGACTCCCCTTATCCTATTGTAGTTTGTCTTAAAAAAAAATAATAATCCTGTCCTCTTCCCTTTTTGGCCCATAAATGAGCACGCCAGCTGTGCCTTGCATGGGAGCAAGGGTCATCATGTATCTAGAAGTAAAGCCAACAAGTTTCCATCTTCTCTGCTTTCAGGCAAGGAAAGTGACAGTGAAGACTTCTTGAATTCAGGGTCTGTTTCCACAGTTTTATTAGACACACCAAGTCTGACTGACCCAGAGAAAAGCCCATCCCCAACTCCAGTAACAGCATCTCCAATCCACGATGAGTTTAACGTGAATATTCATGAAGAGGTATCTTTTTTTTTTTTTTCCTCATTTAATGCCATCGCTCCTTGAAAACGTTGCTTGTGCTGTATTCATATTGCAGATGCCAAAACTCAAGTTTCTAAGAAGAGTTTTTTCTGGGTTGCACGGTTTTTAGTAATGTCCCATATCCTTTAGGAGAATGTAGTTTTCTCGTGAAAGCTGCTGAGGAGTTTCATTTGAGTTCAGTTAAATTTATTTTTCTGATGGGGTCAGGGGCTGTATTTGTCGTGAGAATGGGTCTAAACTGCTTTTGCTATCAAACATAGAAATTACTTTTCATATCAAACATAGCTATTTTCGGAGCTGCATTTAATTTGTCAGGAACTTGAAGTAAACGTGTTGGGATTTACTTAGTATATCCTGTCATATTTAAAAGGATGCAATCATCATTACATCCATTCAGTTAAGTGACAGGTAGGTTGTGGTCCAGTCTCTGATTTTTACAGTCACGTTTTCCAGTAATAAAACTATAGATCTCTTCTCGTAAGGCTCTGAGTCAGAGCAGGGATTTGACTTACTTAACTAAACTGCATGAACACATTACGAAGAAAACTAAATCAAATTAAATGTTTTGGCAGCTTTTTGGTATTCTCTGAGTGGCTGCGGACAGGACTAAACCTGAAAAGTGAACAACCCTTCGTGGGGTCTGTGGTAGAGATTTAGCAGGCAGCTTTGGGAGCCTTGGGAGATTTTTGTCTATGCTGTACCTTATCTGTGCAGTGATTCATGTTTTATCTTCAGTGCCATCTTTCTAGTAGTAAATCATCGTATTACAATAGAAAGGAAAAAAGAACTTTTAAGAATCTTATTTCAGATCCTTCTTTTCCTATTTATCTGTTGCTCTTTTTTAATTTATGACTGCTTAATTTCAGCTCAAAACAGTGTAACACGTATTCTTCATTCTTTTTAGAATTCCTTACAGATCCACACCAGTATTTTACAGATTTCAATCCCTTCTTTTTCATCAACATCCAAGAGCTCTGAAACTGTTGCAGAGAAAGTGAAAACACAGCCGAGGCCGGATTCTGCAAGTGAAATAAGGTATTATTGTTTCCGTGTATTTTTCAGTTTCAAATCCTATATTCTGAGACGTTTAATAACCTATCAGTCAAGTCATTAAGTCACTTAAGTCTAGCGTTCACTTCACTAGCTATAGCAAGCTATACTTACGTTCATGTTATCAAGTGCCTTGATTAAATGTTTTTCAGTAAGCAAGTATTAATTTGGTTGCTGTTGCTTGTAGCAGCACTCATACTCTATACCAGCAGCTTCGCAAGAAATAAACAGGAGAGAAAAACTGATCTAATGTAACAACAGACACAGAATCATTATTTTTATCTAGGTTTACGTCATCTAGGTCTGGCTGAGATAGTGTTGGTTGTGCTAGCACAAATGTATTCCTGATGATTTGCATTTGGACATTTTCCACAGTTGCTAAAGATTGGTGTAAGGCATTGCCAAAACTGCCACAAAAGGATTGTCCAGCTCTAACCTTGAGCTGTTAATGGAACCCCAGAAAGAAACTCAAGCAGCATTTCAAAAGACCAAGAGAAAGAGATATGCTTGCTGCTGTCCCTTGGCATGACGAAAAGCAAGGATACTTCTTCACTCACTCTTACGAGAGCCCTGCCTGAGATTTTGAAAGCGGGGTGAAATTTGTAGGCACAGCTTCCCAGGGAAGCCGGGGTGAGGATGCATGGCTGCACCCCAGGGCTGTGCCTGAGCTGTGGCACCCTGGGGCCATCGTGCTTGAACCCAGTGGCAGCTTCCTGGGTGAGAATTGGCTGACAGCTTCCTCCAGCGTTTCTAAGCCTGCACCCTCCTTGCCCGGGTGAGGAAACCTGGCCCATGCAAATCTGGACTGGCACTGCAAGGAGTACTGAAAAGTGCACCAGACTCGCAGCTACGCAAAGGCTGTGCTGGGGTTTTTTCTTCTGGGTCCAAATCCCTGGCTTTATCTAAACAAGTATCAAATACTAAGAATCCAGAGGCAAGGAAATCTTGTTGGCTTAAAACTGTCATTGATCTTAATGTGAAAATTCAGTGTAAGCACAAGTTGATGTGTGATTTTTTTTCCGGTTCCAGTCAAGGAAAGCATCCTATCCAGAAGACCAGCTCTGCTTGGTTTCTGCGGTGCTGTGCCTCGTGCAGCTCTAGCCATCACCAGCAGGGATTTCATCTATGTCCTGTCTTGGAAAAAGACAAACAAAGCACTAACCTGCAGCAAAATGCCACGCACTACTAGCGACTCACAGGGAGTCGGTGACCTCCACTACTTGGTGCTGCTGCAGACCCTGCACATGCTGTAACCTCTGCAATTATTTAAGCTGAATAGTGCAGTATTGTCATCCACTTACAGTGCGAGTTATCGTTCCTGGGGCTCTTGAGCTCACCTTTGTCCTGTATCTTTTGCAAGACTTGCCACCATAGAGGGGAAAATTTGCCATATGTTAGTACCGTAACAGCTGAAGTGAGAACAGGCTTAAAGCAGGCTGAAATGATAGAATTTCTGTATTAGCAAGGTATTTGGATGGGATCCCCATATGCCTTACTTTTTTTCATATTTTTTTTTTTCTTTTTACAGTGCAGGAAGATCAACAGGTTCCTCCCCAGAAACTCAGCTGTGTGATAGTCCAGTGTAAGTATCATAATCAGAAACGTTTAGGAAACATGTTTATATGTGATTGTCAACTTGAACCCCCCCCAACACACGCCCCATATTTTACATATGCGTGTAAATATATAAACTAATTCTAGCCAAGGTGATATTTAGTGGTTGTAGTTTTCTGCTCATGTCCTGTGTTTTCATGATCGTTATTTTCCAATGCTTTATTTGTGCACATGTGCAGTTAATTTCTTTTACATTGTGAAGCATCTCTACTTGGGTTGTAGACTGTCAATATACTTTGAAATTTACAGTTTTCCATAGGACTTGTGCACGTGATTTGCTTTTTTTCTTTTGATAGTGGAGGAAAGGTGGTCAGCTGACCACAACGAGAAAACAGTTTTACTTTCTGCCACATAGCCATGTTCCCAAGGGAAATCAGGACTATTTATAACTCGTAAGTTGAGTCAAAGAGGTTTATTAGTAAGAAGCCTAAGTCAACAGGGTTTGTCTGGTATACCATGTGAGGCTCAGCAGCTGCTTTTATTTTGAGTGTCTTAGTGCCATGAGAATATTCCCAAAGACAAATCTATTCCCCTTATGTTGGTATGAAGATAGGTAACTTTGTAATATTCAGTGAAATCGCTCTTAATTTATATCTGGTTGTGGGAAAAACTTTAATGGTAACTATCTTTTTAACCAGACTTAAGAGTTCTAGACTGTAAATCCCACCAGAAGGTGGGGGATATCTGGTCCAAATGGAAGATGGACCTGAAGATAAAGTACTAAAACACACATGCTTGACTTCTTTAAGGATTAAATTAGTCAGAAGCCTGTTGCTAAAAATACTGTTTTCATAGCCTTTGTTTATGTCACTTCCTTCGCCCGTCTAACTTCTGCTTGTGCTTCTGAAAATATCATGTTAAATAAGAAGCCAAAAATATCCATAGGTAGGCATCATGTCACTGAAGCATTAGCAGCAGTACTTACAATGTGGAAGTTCTTACATTATCTTATCAAATTTCGTGGGCTCTGATTAGTGCCTTGATTGCCTTAATTCAAAATGTCTTTGTTTTTAGTGTATCTCATCATGTGTTAAAATGCTTTCTTTAAAGCTGATCCCTGAGAGTGTTTTATCGTAGCAAATTTAATTCCAGTAACTTGGCTTGGTTTTTATGTTGTTGTTCCAGAACGTCTTCACTGCAGAAGTCCAGCAGTCTGAGCAGTCTGAGAAAAGAGACGTCCGAAGCGGTTGGTTTGGTCTTTTACTTCCTCTCCTACCCTTAGAAATGGGGCCGATGTCTCTGTTGTGGCAGTGACCCCATGGATGCTCTGTTGCCGCCTTCTGAGAAATTCTGTGTCAAACTAGGGCTCCTCATGCTGTGTGTTAGCAATGGTCACGTACACGTGACTTCTTTCAGATTTCATTAAAGGAGAAAGTTTGTCCTTGAAAACAAAGAAGCCTTTTTTTGTTGTTGTTTTTGCATGAGGCATTTACCTGAGACTATCTTGCTGTGGTTTTCCTCAGATAACAAGGTATTTTTTTTTAGTTGATAGGCTTTTCTTATTTAAGACAAGAAGAAAGTAAGTCCCACTACTACTTCCTACCAGTGTTTAAGGCGAATAATTTTGGAAGGCCGTGTAATTAATGCATTATAAAATACAGTGTGGAGTGACTATATGTTTTAGGTGGTTGGGAACAAAATACTGAGCCTTTGTGTATCTGGTGATGGCTTCAGTTTGGGTCTCTTTTAAGTGACCAAAAGCAGCTGCCCTCTAACAATGTCATCAAATCAGGGCAATTCCTGTGTTCTTTTTTGACAGCCTAAACCAAAAGCTGCTGAGTTCCCTGACACCCAAGTGCTGAGCTGTGCCTTACAGCTCAGGAGGGATAACAGGACTGAAAATGTAACCAGAACTTGTTGATGAGAGCTAGAGTTCATGGGTTGGGGTTTGTTGGGTTTTTTTGTTTTTTTTTTTTTTTTCGTTTGCTTGGACAGCCAAGGAGTGGAGGCTGTGATTGTTTTATCTACTTTGCTTCTACCCTGTCTGATTCCTGCTTTGGGTCCTCTCAGCCGGCTGTGCTCATTAGTGCCTTAACAGACTATATGTCACTAATTACATACACAGCTAATCATTTACAAAGTAAACCAAAGCAACTGTATTTCGATGTCACCTCGCTGACCTCAAAGAAAGCAAGAATTAATCTGTGTGAAATACAGCTCTGAAGAGGCTGATTTTGGGGGGGGGAAGGAATAGGCGGGGAAGGGTATTTCAGTCAGAATTTAACTCAGGGTAACCATAATGAATTGAATACTGTCTATAAACCATGACTTTTTAAATGTCTTTCTTAATCTTTCTCAAACAGGACAGAGACTCCGCACAGAAGCCAACAGAGGTAAT
Organism: Rynchops niger; assembly: GCA_013400035.1. Lineage (NCBI taxonomy): Eukaryota > Metazoa > Chordata > Aves > Charadriiformes > Laridae > Rynchops > Rynchops niger. Next base: position 116,622 of record VXBH01009224.1, read on the forward strand.
GTGTGTGTGCGTGCTTGTGCCTGTACATGGAGAAACAGACAGTGAGTGGGTGTTGAAAGCCTCAATTGTGTGAAATTGTGGCATGCAGTTCCAGAGGGGAAATAGCAGACATGCAGACAAGATAGCGAGGAGTATACGACAGTGGTCACCATCACTTCAGTGTCAGGCTTATAGCGTCTCACACATTCTTGTCATCTGACACATGGATTATATTCCAGTCTGGTTGAGCATAAGGTTGCCATCTAAGCTAATGTTTCCCCACATGTTCTACCGCTGGATAATTAGCAAAGCTAACCATTAAGTATTTTACTGACTCTGTAATTAACTTTGATAAGTGGCTCTTTAAAAACCTTTGGCTTTCCAGATTGTTTTCTGTGAGTAGCAACCCTGTTCCTAAAAAGACTGTCATTGTAGAACAGTTATCCGGCTGTACTGTATGGCCATAGTTTTCATGCAACAGATAATCATAGAATCATAGAATGTGTTGGGTTGGAAGGGACCTTTAAAGGTCATCTAGTCCAACCCCCCTGCAGTAAGCAGGGACATCTTCAACTAGATCAGGTTGCTCAGAGCCTCATCAAGCCTGGCCTTAAATGTCTCTAGGGATGGGGCCTTCATGACCTCTCTGGGCAACCCGTTCCAGTGTCTCACCACCCTCATTGTAAAGAACTTCTTCCTCATGTCTAATCTAGACCTAACCTGCTCTAGTTTAAAACCATTGCCCCTCATCCTATCGCTAC
>VXBH01009224.1:118412-142360 GCA_013400035.1 Rynchops niger
TAACCTTCCTTTTCTAGTTGACATACCTGTAGAAGCCCTTCTTGTTATTCTTAGCATCCCTTGCCAAGTTCAGCTCCAGCCTCGGCCTTCCTGACCTCATCCCTACATAACTGGCCAGCATCCCTATACTCTTCCCAGGACGCTTGATCCTGCTCGAACTGCCTGTGCAGTTCCTTCTTCCTTTTAGTTTGACCAGCAGGTCCCAGCTCAGCCATGCTGGTCTCTTCCCTTTCTTGCTTGATTTCTTACACCTGGGGATCGAGAGCTCTTGTGCTCTATGGAAAGCATCCTTGAAGATCTGCCAGCTCTGTTCTGCCCCCTTGGCCCTGAGGACCATTTCCCAGGGGGTCCTGATAATATCTGTAGGAAGACCTGAGCAGGGACAACATACCTCAGATACTGCTGGTAGAGTGAATGCTGTATCTCTTCAGCAAAAAGAAAAGGATCGTGTTTGGATTGTGAATGGGTTTGCTTCCTCCTTCTTTTAAAGAGACACTGAAACAACCAGCAAGGTTAAAACTACCATTTTCAATTGGTTAATTGATGTGTCTGATGTCTGTCCTGACATTCACACTCCTTATTTGATACTTCCTCTCAGCTTTGGCAGTGGTCAGTCAGTTAATCCATTAGTTCTGAAATGGCGGAGCAGTGAGAGACAAAAAGAGCTGTCTGAGAACTGACATGCTGTGGGGAATCTCATCTCTCTCTTTGCTTCCTACTGCCTCTACAGCTCCCAGTGGGGGAGACAGAAACCCTGGAAGGCTGGAAAAGATCAAAGCCTTCCAGAACCTTTTCCATACGTGTAAGATAGCCTTGCAGAAACTGAGGAACATCTTAAAGAAGACACGTTACTCTTTAGGAGGTAGTGGTAGTAGTCCTGGGCCCTGAACATGTTCAAATGAAGATCTTGTTTATGTTTTCCTTTATGGCTTTTACATTCTGGTTTTTTGCAGTAACAAATGAGAGGGACTCTCCAGATTATCTGTCAGCAGTCACTTTGCAGTCTCTCTCAAAAGACCTTTTGCAGTTCACTGATACTGAATCTTTATTTCCCTAACTCGAGCAGGTTAAACCTCCTGTGGAAGGTAATAATTTTGCAACCCTCCCTCCAAAGTCTCCTTCTCATGGTGGCACAGGCGATGAGGATAGTTTTGGTACCCGGAAAGCCAGATCTTCGTTTGGACGAGGCTTTTTCAAGATAAAAAATAACAAGAGGACCGCGAGTGCCCCCAATCTGGGTAGGTGTCGTGCACCTGCATGCAGTTTCTGTGTATTTTGAAGAGTCTTAACAGCTGCAATTGTCTTAAGAAGCAGGAAGACCACCCCCAGTCTCACTGTGACTTGGTGGCACTTTTCTTAGTAGAATGTTTGGAAAATATCAAACAGCAACAACAAAAAAAAAAAAAAAAAAACAGAACAAAACCCCTCACTGATGTAATAAAGTATTTGATCTGTTTCAGCCTCCGCTGTGCTGTCTCCCTGCGACATTGTAGTGGATTGCTGCTGTTTTGAAATGCTAGCTGTCTGGCAGTAGTTCACACATGGGATTTGTGGGCTTTTTTTCCCCTGGCTCCATCCTCAGTTTATCTTTCAAAAGATTTACAGATGTACAGACGTGAGGCAGCAGCACTCACTCTTCCTCCTTATTTTATGTGTATTTAAGCAGCCTTGCAAAAGAGGTGATGACAACAGGAACAGGACTGACAAGTTATTCAAGCTCACGTTCATTTTTGGACCTGTAATGGAGGGGGTTGTTTTGATACTGTCATTTGATGACATTTGCACATGACAATGAAATAAACAAAATGATCTGCTTAATGCAGAAGTCACTGTTGCCACCAACGGAAATCCTGCTTGCATTTACTGCTCTGAGAAATCCAGGAAGCCACTGTTCCAGTTCAAGCATCAAGTGAGTCTCTCCATCAGTTCATCTAATGTTTTTGGCTTTCTCTTGCACGAGACTTAGGAATTTAGCTCTGTCTTTCAGAAGCCTGAAGCGGGGGATAGCTTCTGCTTTGTTGAGCAGAAGAGTCCCCTGTTCTTACTTACCTAAAGATAATTTTAGACTTCTGTTCAAAAGAAATAACATACCTACACATGCATTATACTCTTGTCCATGTTTGCTTGTGACATATAGCATGGGAATTTGCTAGCTTACTTGGAATTGGGTGTACAGTCTATTTCGGAGGGTCAGACTCTTTGCTTTCGTTTATTTCATGTATGCTTTTGTGTAATCACTTGTTTCCTCCTGAAATGAATTTATCTAACAAAGTGGAGTACTTGTGGCTGTCATAAAGGATTGGAAGATGGGCCATCTAGATCAGGGTCCTGTGAATGTAAGTTATTTATGCTGTCTAGATTTCAGTTTTTCCATCTGTAAAGCTGGTGTCCAGATACTTGCCACCCCACGGGAGCCCATGCGAGGCACCTGTCCAGTGTGTCACGGAGCAAGTGACCTCCCTGCACCAAAGTGACTGCAGTGCTGTTTTACCCTCTTCACCGTAGAGCTCTACTGCATTTCTTTTTTGTGAGAGGGATTAACAGTGAACTGGTAATCTTAATCGCTGTGTGAATTCAGCACTGCGTGTGGCGCATGTGTCTCATGTATCCCTCTCCTTTTGTCTTGTATTTTGCTGATGTAAGTTTTGAACTGTGTTTTACCTTGTCCCTCTGCGTGTTCTCTCCTGTTGTGCTGCGTGTGGTTATGTGCGTTGTTTGGATATCTGAAGATCGCAGTCGAAGTGCAAGTGCACCTACTTTAGGTATAGTAATCCTGCATGTCTGCCTGTACCAGCACTGTGTCGTGACTGCTGCTAACAGCTGGTTATGGCGCAAACTTTTCAATCAAGAGCTAGACACCAGAGCTCTGCATCGAAACTTTTGTCCATCACTAAAAGGAGTTTTCACGTAACATCTGCCCTCTGCTAAAAGTCAGCTGGGCCATTTCCCAGTAACCACTACTAATGAGAGAGATTGCGGGTTAATTTGCAGAGACCTTTGCCATAACTTTGAGCACAAAGTTACACACAGACTGAGCTAGCAGGTGAGAATCACTGATGTTTAAATACCAGAGGCAGCTTTGTGCTGTCATCTGTCCTGGAGCCCCTGGAAGAGCTTAAAGGGTGTGAAGCAGGGAATGAGGTATAGTTCCCAGGCGTTCACTTAGGGGAGTTCTGTGGGGAAGGATACATAATTTCTCTTTTAAGATGTAGTTATATTTATGATATAATAAACAAACGAGAAATAATTGGGGCGGAGGGGGATGGAGCCATTCACGTAGTGAAAACCAGTCTCGTGATGTGAGCACTCCCTTGGTGGTTCCGTCAAGGGCAGGTAAGACCAGCAGGGTCCTGCCTTAGCAAGCAGAGCTGTGTCAGTCGGTGTGGTTGTACAGCCACCCAGAGTGCCCCTCGCTGATGAAGAGACAAGTGCTCTGGGCCCTCTCGGTTTCCCATGTGGCCCCTTAAATGTCAGATGTTCGACGGGCTTGTGTCAGTACATGAAAGGGAGCAAGGTACAAAGAGCAAACGTTGCAATACCCGCAAATCTCTGCTACTAATGCACCCAACCTTGTCCTGGTATTCTCTCTGTAGAATGCTATTTAAATGTATTTCTTCTAAGCTAGCACTTTTCCTTTATACAAGTAAAGCAAAAATCACAAATGCAAAAGCCTGGTTCAATGTTAGTGCTGTCTCTCACTGGCAGGATCCCCTTATTTGATAGCGGTCAAACCAAAGTGCCCAGAAATAATCTATGTGACCTTGTTACTTCACTGCAAGGTTTAACATCTAAAGAATCAGTGGAAAACGGGACATGTTCAAATGTATTCTATCTGAATAATCTGAACTTTGCCCAGCAGAAAGATTCGCTGGCGAAGCCTGCAGTTTGTTGCTGTTCGTGGCACGTTGTGGCTGCCTCGTTGTTGACTCTGTGGCTTGAGGCGACATGTCCCAGCAATATACGCTCTACCTTGATTCACATAACTTCTTTGTTTTTTTTTTCCTGGAAGTTTAAAAGTCCATTTCCAACACGAATGATGGTCATCTAATTATACAGCCATGTCAAAAAATGGTAAAAGTGGTTACAGGCCTGACTGTCTGCCTCCTGCAGGCTGTATTGCCACAGCTGCTTCATCTGAACAGGCTTGTGCTGTCACTGTCCCCCCAGCAAATAAGTGGCATAAACTCCACGTGGTGGTTTTATTCAGCTATCTGGCATTTGCTGGCACATCTCTGCTTACATAGCCTAGTAGATACTGCAGTTCTTTTAGTTTTCTTTTTAAATGTTCTTAACACAGTTTTCTTCTTTGTTAGTTCAGCTGTTGTGACAACTTCCCTTTTGGGGACAGGAGCCCTCGTGTTTGTTGTCATAGAAAACAACAGCTACAGGTCAAAGATTTAATGCTTTTAGAGTGGGTGGTAATGTGTAGGGTTTCTCATCAGAGACGCTTTGTGCTTCACTGAGAAGATATAATTCGGTCAGAGCCACGGTGTTCCTCTGCAGAGGAACAAAATATTCTACAGTTTGCATAACTGAGGGGAAAAGGGCCCTTTTGCTCCTGGGGCAGGAGGTGTTTGTTGCTGGAATTTCCTGGAGGGGGGACTTTGGCAATACTGCAAGTTATTAGGAAAGATGCCTGCAGGGAAGTTAGTTATTTTTCTGTGCCTAAGGGCTCCTGGTTTGGTTCCCTGCCATGGCATTGAATTGTTTCTTGAGCATCCACATGCCTCGGCTCTGTCTGTGAAAGGACTGTAGGAGCACTCCCCAGGGAAGAGTAAACTTGGGGTTTAACTCACTGATTGATTCACGAGGTGTGTTTTCCCCACCTTGGATGCAAGGCGCTTAACTGGTGCAGAGCATTGCCTTGGAGTGTTCCCAGTCAGGCCCATGAGGGAGGGACACATGTTGTTTCTCTGGATTTTCCCATCCCTCTTTGCCCCATTTTCTTAACATGGTGGTTCTCAATAATTTTAGCAAGAGTTGTTCCCAAGTTCAGGAGTGTATCTGTACAGTAGAGCAAGTAGGTCTTGACAGAGCTTTTGTTTTCTGATAGCTGAAACGGAGAAGGGATCTGCAGATCACTTGGATCTGGCTGGCTTGCCCCCTCGCCCGAAAGAAACGGATAGTCTACAGGTGACGCCACCTTCTCCAGATTCCAAGAAAAAGGCCAGGGGGATCAAGAAGTTATTTGGAAGGTAAGTAAAAGATGAGAAATGACCGTTCTCCAGAGCTGTGGCTTGTGCAGGGGTTTGCTAGGAACGCATCTTCCCTTTTCCCCCCTCCAACGTGTGGCTTCATGGTTTACTGTCTCAAGAGCAGGAGCCAGTCTGGCATTTGAGGGAGCTAACAGTAGGTCAATGGTAGGTAGAAGAGCAGCTACAGACACTGTAGGAGATCTTGCCTATATTGGTTGCTGTAGTAGAAGCATGCCCTTCCCTTAGCCAAATACAAATATTCTTTCTTCTTTTAAACTAGACTTAAAAGAAGTCAGTCAACTACCTTCAACCCAGATGACATGTCCGAGATGGAGTTCAGAAGAGGAGGGACAAGAGCAACTGCTGGGCCACGACTGGGCTGGTCTCGGGACCTGGGGCAGTCTCGCAAGTAAGATGAGTGGTGCAAAGTGTGCTGGTGCTTGCCTTCCTGGCAGCTCCAGTCGAGCAATGGGGTCCAAAGGAGAAGCTCAGTGCCCAACTGAAATGTCCCCTCTCCTGGCAAATAGAAACAGGCAGATCCGGGACATTTCCTCTGTTGAGAGATGGTCTTTGCAGGGTTGAGGTTGCTTGGGTGGTGGGGTCCTGCTGCCGAGCAGAGCCTTCCTTGCTCACGGCGTCATTGGAGTGCAGCTGTGAGGCCCTGTGAAGCAAGGCATAAGCCCTCACGTAGCAGTGACAGATATTCCTCCGGTACGTTTCCTGCTGCGCTTCTGGGGAATAAAGATTAAAGTGAAACATTACAGTCTCACTTCAGAGTTTTAGCCACAATAGGTAGCACAGGTGGTTGTTTTCAGTAGTATTAATAGACCGTGTTTATTGTGAGATAAACAGCAGGAGATCAGCAGCAGTCAGCACTTCATGGTGCTAATGGTTCAGAAGAAGACACCCTCTTCTTGCAAGGCTCACCTAGCAGCAGACCGTGGTGCACGTTCTCCCACAGAAATTGTCCCAACTCCCACAAAATGCTCAGGAATGAGGCTTAGATTTTGGTTTTCTGGTTATGTATGAGAATAGGAGATTTGAGCCATCAGTCTTTTTTTGGTAAAATCTTCTGTAGTGAGCTGGACATGCCATTCGCAAAGTGGACGAAGGAGCAGGTTTGCAACTGGCTCCAAGACCAAGGGCTAGGCTCTTACATTAATAACGGCAAACACTGGATACTGTCTGGGCAAACGCTTCTGCAGGCTTCTCAGCAGGATCTGGAAAAGGTGAGAAATACTGGAAACACTGCTTTTAATTAAACGTACAAAAAAATGTTATTTCTATGAATGTAAATCATGTCTGTAAGGTGCATCCAGTAAAAAAAAAAAAAAAANTTAAAACTTTGTCATCTGCAGTGGTGCCAAATCTGTTTCGTTTTAGTTGAAGTTTCATAGAAATGTAATGCTCTGTAATGAAACTAATAATTACAAGTATGTGACGTAACTTCATTAAGCATGGACATATCAATTGGTTAATTTTTTTTACACAAAGAGGAACGAGGATTTGTTACGCAGAAGTGTGATCAGCTTCTTTGTCATAAATCATTATAGAATTGTTTGTCTTGTTTTCTAAAACTAGAAACATTTAAAGAGTTGGTTCAATCTGTACTTTGAATCAACTTTTTGCTAACATTTGATTTTTTAGCTTTTAAAAATCACTGTCCTCACCAAATAGTAACCCTGTTTTCTCAATGAAGGAATGAGCTAATTCAAAGTTGTAGCTAATGCTACAGCGGGAATAAGAAAAGCGTGATATGGACATAGTGACTTGTCATAATGTTATCGGAGGTAACATTAACTACCAAGCGCTGGTGAAAGCGTATATGGGGTTGAAGAGATCCTGGAATGGCTGCACTTGCAACTAGACTGGGGAAGTTGGAAATACTCATAAATTTCAGTAATTCTTGGGACCTTCCTGTGCTCTTAACTAAATAATTCTTTTAACCAGAGGGAAGTAATCCCATCAAGTATTTTTCAGAATGCTAATGTGTTTTATATTGTGGGGTTGTTTTGGCCTGATAGGAGAATGTTGTGGCTGACATTTCCATACAGTTTGGAATCCACTATGTTTTGAAATTAATACGCTACAGCGAGTGGGCCTTTCCCTAGCGCTGAACATGTGCTAAAATTATGCTGATACTCAGCAAATAGAAAATACACCTGCCCAGTCACCAGCGAGTGCTGGGTACAGGGCGACTCTCTGAAACCATTTGTAATTCCGCAGAGGGAGAAATAAAACACAGTATTGTCTCTAGGTTTGCTGCTTTCCTTCCTTTCACAGGAGCTTGGGATAAAGCACCCGTTGCATCGGAAGAAGCTTCAGCTTGCTCTGCAGGCGCTCGGGTCTGAAGAGGAAAACAATCATGGAAAACTGGATTACCACTGGGTTACCAGTAAGATTTAATTACATGCTGAAGTAGCAACTTTTGATAGGAGTTCCTTATCATGGCTAATATGGGGCTTAAAGAGTGGGAATAACACTAACTGGTCCTCAGTAACTTGGCTACCACACTAACATGAGTGTCTGCCTCGGCCTTAGGGTGGCTGGACGACATTGGCCTCCCCCAGTATAAGACCCAGTTTGATGAAGGGAAGGTGGACGGCCGAATGCTCCATTACATGAGTGTGGTGAGTGAATGACATTTCTTTTCCTGACGTCTTGTTTGTGTACTTAGTTTCTCCCCGCTTTAATGCACACTGGTATACCTCCAGATAGCTCACTGAAGACCAGGTTAGACTAGAGGGACCAGATTTCACTGTACCTATTGTTGTGACTGCATAGATACTATATATTCACTTAACATCTTTCTCCTTGCTCCCTTTGGGTCAATTCACCAGAAACAGCAACCTTTTTTGCACCCCACAGCACCAAGATGCATGCCCTACCACGCACCTCTGCAAGCGTCCTTCTCCCCTTCCACATTCACCTCCTCTCAGCCTCCCCCCCAAGCCTTCCCCCAGCGGCAGCCCCAGCCCCGAACACATCCTCCTGCACCTGCTATAACAGGGGAAGGGTGGGAGTCCAGCCAGCGGCTATAGCTGGAGAGGAGGTGCTGCCACCAGCCTCCGTTGCCAGCCTTCTTCCCCTCATCCCTCCCGGGTGAGCAGCCACTGGCCAAATCCTGGCTGTCCTCACAAACAGCCCGCTTGTGGGGTGCAGAAGGGGATCTGTGACTGCTTGGGCAGCTCTCATGTCACAGACAGCTGTTCTCGGGTCCCTTGCAGGCATCTTAAGGGATGCAGTGTCAACAAGGAGCCAAAGAGCTGGATGACAGCGATCTGGCTTGTAGCTTCCTAGAGCAGAAAGTTGGCACCTATGTGGAGGTTGGCAGACCACCTGTGCATTACTCTGAGCCGATGTTGAAAGTTTTAAAAAGAAATGTAGAAGTACCATGTGGTCGCCATCTGCGCGTGTGACTTTTGTCCCAGGTGACTGGATCTACTGAAAGGAAGCTAAGGTTGGGACTTACCCTTACTTGCTATTGCAGCATCACAGAGGCTACACTTACGCACACATCCTGTACCAAAAATGCAGACTTCAACAGCTAAACATCTCGGGTGTCTCATGGGATGTTCTGACAATAATGTCAAAGATGTTGAATGGTTGATAAATGAGGTCTTCACATTTTCTGGATAATTGAGCGGAGAAGGCTGAGGGAGAGGTCAGAGTGTCAGAAGCATTGCTATCACTACAAGGATGAGCCAGAATGCTGTATCTGTCTACATGCTTCATTGCAGTGTTTAAAGGACCCCTTGAAACTGTAGTGGGTGTCCTGACCTTAACCTAATGCTAGTAGCTGTAACCTCTAGAAAACAGACGGCCCGATACTACTACTCACCTTCAAGTATTTCCTGTATTCTTTCCAGCTTTAAAGATACTAAACTAAAGTGGAAGAGTAACTGTAGTAAGCAAGTGCCCAGACTCAGGCATGAGAAATGGGCAATCTTGTGCTTAACAGCCGTGCACGACACTGGCGTGCCCAGGCAGCATTTGTAAGTATACAAAAGTGTGCAAATTCTGTGGTCACAGTTCATGCAGCTGGGACTTTGCTGTTCAGGGTCTTACTAATTCATAGAAGTAGGTGGATTTTTTTTCTTCACTGAGCAGACATTCAGTCTACTTCCTTATTCATATGGATGCTTAGGTTAAGAAAATCCGAGCAATTGCCTTTGAAGAAAATTACAGTTTTAAGAGCCAACTTGTTTGAAAACAGGCTACATTTAGTAGCTTTTGCATAATGTATTTCAAAATGCTTAGCACTAGCATCAGCTCCCCACTTTACTGCTGGTCAGTTGAAGCCAACCCAGCAGGTTTCCTACGTGTAAGGTCTCAGGTAAGATAAGACCCTTGTTCTTCTCTGGAGATGCAAATGCAAACTGAGCATCGCTAATGTTAATTCCTTCTGTGTAACAAAGAAGAAATCAATCACTCTCCTGTTCTCTCAAGAGCCAGGCTATGGGCAGGGTAAAAGTTACCTTTTTATGCCGCATTTACATGTATTTTTTATAGGCTTTACAATAGCACGAGGAGGAAGCCTAGGGTTGATCCATCAAACTCTTCTCCTGAAAGACAAGCACGGCACTGTCTGCTGGCATGACTTTGCCGTTGAGTCCATTTGGGTTAAATGTTAAATACTCACTGCTTATGTAGTGGGGTTTGGTGTTTCTTTACTTCAGTTTTTTTGAGTTCAGACATGCATATAAAAGCAGGAGGCAGTTTCTTGCTTCTGCTTCTTAAGTTCTTGGAGGTCTGATGCCAATAGTCTCCATTGAGCTCGATCTTCAGTTGGGAGACTTTACTAGCACTGTATTTAACTGGATGTGGATTGAACGCAGCTAAGACGCAGCATGGGCTGTAGTGTAAGGGAATTGGTATTACTCAACAGTCGGTCTTTTTTGTGTTAAAAAAGAAAGAAAAATAAAAGGTGGGCGGAGGAGGGATGCATAGCAGGAACTTTGCCTTTTAAATAGATATTCTTCCTGTCACTTCCGTTACATTGTAGATCACTAGGGGCATTTTTAGACAGATTTTAATAATCAAATTATCATGACAGATTCGGTGTAAATGACCAACTAAATACAGCTGTATCCAAAGTATGAAAGAAGTACCTTTAGAAATCTTGTGGTTACACTGACTCAAAATAAATAATGGCAAATATTTATTATTTTATAATAAATAAAATAGCAAACCATGACATAGAAACTCTACTCTTGGATTTGTCATAAGGTTAGCCGAACGCAATGAAATGTTTGGGTAAGCGAAGAATCTCGTCTTAAATATTTTGACAAAATAGAGTCCAGTGTTCGTAACACATAAGTAATACTAAAACATACTAAGCCAGGTTAACCCTGGCACGAGGATGCATAAATTTATCTAAGTCATTCAACTTGCACCAGCAGAGACCTGGACTTAAGAGACACTTAATGGCATAGTTAGGACTGAATTACAACTGAAGAGCCTACGTCACAGAGTGTGACCAGTTGCAGTGCAGGGGATGTTCTTCTTCTGTAGCACTCCTCTGGAGCGACAGCAGCAGCAGGCGAGCTGGGAAGTCTAGCCAGGCCTGTCACATACTCCTCCATACAAGATTTTTTCATGGCTGGGCTTCCTAAATGAGAGAGACTCTGATCATTTTGTTGGAAGGACAACATCATCTGTTGGAAGGACAACAGCAGGGCACAAGAAATCCAGGAAGTTCCTGGAATGTGTCAATGACAACTTTCTTCTTCAAATGGTAGAGAAGCCAACAAGGAGAGGAACTATGCTGGACCTTGTCCTTACCAGCAAGGAGGGGCTCGTGGGGAATGTCAGGCTCAAGGGTAGCCTTGGCTGCAGTGATCATGAAGTGGTAGAATTCGAGATCCTTGGGGCAGTGAGGAGGGTATGCAGCAAGCTCACTACCCTGGACTTCAGGAGAGCAGACTTTGTCCTCTTGAGGGACCTGCTTGTCAGGGTAACGAGGGAAAAAGTACTGGAGGGGAGAGGGCGCCAAGAAAGCTGGTTAGTATTCAAGGATCACCACCTCCAAACTCAGGAGCGGTGCATCCCAAGAAAGAAGTAGTCAGGCAAAAAAGCTAGGAGGCCTGCATGGATGAATAAGGAGCTCCTGGACAAGCTGAAAAGCAAAAAGGAGGCCTAAAGAGGGTGGAAGCAAGGACGGGTTGACTGGGTCGAATACAGAGAAACTGTGGCCAGGAACCAGATTAGGCAAGCTAAAGCCCAGGCAGAATTAAACCTTGATAGGGACATTAAGGATAACAAGAAAAATTTCTGTAAGTACGTCAGGGATAAAGGCAAGACTAGGGAAGATGTGGGCCCTCTCCGGAAAGAAACAGGAGACCTGGTCTAAACCTTCTGTCTCCTTTGCTGTTGTCCACCACATGTGTCCTTTGAGTTGAGCCCCCACGGGTGCCAGAAGGCTCTGTCTCTCCCCTCCTTAGTGGTTTGAAGGAGCCATGAGTACAAGAAGAAGAGGGAACTTTAATGGAGCCAAACTGTAGTCATGAAGGAACTAAGCTCTCCTGGCTCTTTACAGCTAAAAGCTACCTGTCCAGTTGAAGGCCTGTGGTCAGCGTAGAGAGGAGCACTGTGAGTCACCATCTCATTCCTTGACATGGCACATATTGTCCTAAGGGATCCCTAACACTCCACAGACACTGGTGGGAGCCTAAACAGCCGGTCTGCGCAAGCTATAAAATAGGTACCCTGTGAGATGAATGTTTAAGTAAAAAACAATGCGAGGATTGAGCTTTTCTTGGAGAAAGAATCAGCTGCTTTTGTTAGTATCACCGATGCATTGCAGGGTTGAGTGTGGCCATGCCTTTGCAGGCTTTTGCCCTGCGATGTGTGAGAAGTGGCTGGTCCGATGCTGAAAATGGTGTGATGTAAAGGCACAGCCAGGTTGCCTTGCGGTGCCTTGTCACAGACCCAGCCTTCAGGCTGCCTGTGTGTCCAGTGGGCTCCCTTGGCACGTGTGAGGGGGAATTGGTGCTACTGGCCAACCTGCCCTCCTTCCCTCAAACTGTAGCAGGTGCCAGTGCAAGGTAGGAGCTACACAGTGCTGGTGAGCTGGGTGAGCCTCTTCATTGTTCCATCTCTTATGACAAGCTTTTAAAAAAGCATTTATCATTCGCAGTTGTGGGAGACCAACCCGACACACCTTCGTATTTTTCTTCTTCCATCTTTTTTTTTTTTTTTTCTCATTCAAATCAAACAGAGCGCCTCAATTTTCAGAGTAATTTATTGTTTTCGGTTAAACTTAGCTGGATGTTTGTGGTATGAAAACTTTTGGCAGGACTAAGTGCAAATTTCAGGTGAACCTGATGCACTGGATTTGGAAAGCTGTCCTGGCTCTAACAAGATCACTGAGGATGCGTCATCTCACCTTCCTCATTACCCGAGGTTTCTTGTGCTAAGCTCTGTACCCTGTGTGAAGAGTGTCGCCCAGGAGCTAGTACAGAGCAACACAGAAAGCTTTTCTTTTGGGACAGATGGTTTGACGTTAATCACCTGTCTCACCTATTAAAATCTTACCCCAGAATGTGTCAGGTATGTCATTTTAAGACAGGGTCCAAAGCAGTCTCTTCCAGTCGGGTGCTGGTTCCACCAATAAGCATGTTTAGCATGTTTACTAACTTCCCCCTTCCTTTTCGACAGGATGACTTGTTGTCCTTGAAGGTTGTCAGCGTCCTCCACCACCTCAGCATCAAAAGAGCCATTCAGGTTTTGAGAATAAATAACTTTGAGCCCAACTGTCTGCGCAGGAGACCGTCTGATGAGGTACTGCTTTAAGATGAAGCTGTGAAGAGGAATCCTCTGGGGTTTTTCCCTGGTATTTCTGATTATTCCTGCTCTGCCACCTCCTTTCCTCCACCTGTCATGGCCCCAGATTCATGTCTCCTTGCCAAATCTCCTGCTCCTCTTCCTAGCCAACAGCTGGCTGTTTTGCCTTAGTTTCTTATGTACCGTGTGGAACATGAATCGTCTTGAATTCAGTGCACTGTCACTGTAAGTCTTGTGTAACTCTCTGGAAAATTGAGGTCTCCGTCAAAATTTTCTGTGTTAAAGGAGTTTGGCACTGTTACCAAACACAAGAGTGCCATCAGTTTTGGAATCCAGCATATGCTGGATAGGGCAATGGATGGTAAAGCAACCCAGACTCTTGGATTTAGATTCATGATGTGTATCAACAAGAAAAGCACAGCAGCTCATGGAGCTAGTTACGTTTTCAGTTCTACTGGTAGAAATTGCAAGTAGTCCTAGTGCCCAGCAGGATAATCAAATGGCATGAAGCATAATACAGACCTGCCCACTGTCCAGACCCATCTCCACGTTGGTATTGCTCCAAGGTAGCAATCCAAAAAGAGGGGTTTTTCTCAAGTGCAAAGTGGGCTTGTGTTCATTGAGGGCAGTAGATGTTTGTTTTGGTAAAGACTGGGTCTGAGACAGCTGAGTCAGGAAGTCTCCTCAACTGCCCGTTCCTCCTCTTCACAGAACAACGTCACGCCGTCTGAGGTCACCCAGTGGACCAATCATCGCGTGATGGAGTGGTTACGTTCCGTTGATCTGGCAGAGTATGCACCTAACCTGCGGGGGAGCGGTGTGCATGGGGGACTGATGGTAAGGTTTTGGTCTAGCTTGTTCCATTTCATTTAAAAAATATGTCTGAGAATTGCTAGAGCAAAGTTCTGACATTATTTTTGCTGCACACACCTTGTCTTCTGCTTAATAAGAAGTCGCTATCAAAATGTATTAACTCTGTTTAAAGTAAATGAGTGTCTTGGGCAGAATTAGCGTGGGCAGCAATGGGTTTGATTGTCTATATTCCCCTCACAATTTAATTTGGGTAGGGCCTTCTCCACCTCCTGGGCTGTGATAAATTAGAGCAGGGCAGGTTTAGATTAGACGTGAGGAAGAAGTTCTTTACAATGAGGGTGGTGAGACACTGGCACAGGTTGCCCAGAGAGGTGGTGGAGGCCCCATCCCTGAAGACATTCAAGGCCAGGCTTGATGAGGCTCTGAGCAATCTGATCTAGTTGATGTCCCTGCTCACTGCAGGGGGGTTGGACTAGATGACCTTTAAAGGTCCCTTCCAACCCAACACATTCTATGACTCTGTGATTCCATTCTGTGACTCTGTGATGCTATACAGTGGTATCAGACTGTTAAACAGCCATTATCTTCCTTCCTAGACCTGGATAAGTTTTTATTTTGTGAGGAAGGCTTGTTACTTCGGTAAAATTTGTGATTTCAGTGTCAAACCAGGATTGTTTTTAGTTGCTCTAGCATCAGATACTCCAGACAAGAGACTTGTAGTTGCAGAATTTTGTTGAGGTAATTAAGAAGTATATCCCTGCTCCCAGCATTTTATGTGTATTTATTTTCCATCATTCCTCTGGCTACGTTTTCCAGAATTAAAGAGGATGGTGGGTAAACATTTTGTGTCAGCTTCACACGTTACGTTGAATTAAGGGTGAATTTATATTTTCCTTTCTTCTTACCTGCCAATTTGTTTCTATTTAAACTCAAGAAGTAAAGCCTGGAGGTCGCACTTTATGAATCTTTTAACTAGTTAACTCTTTTTTCCACCTCTTTGCTGAATGTTTCTTCTAAAATACAAACATAAACCCCAAAGCAACCTTAGGAAGTGACCAAGATAGGTGTGCCTCTTGATATCCTTGAAACCTCATCGGACAGCACTGACTTCAGCTGGATTCGCTGTGTTTTGATCAATAGGTTTTGGAGCCTCGTTTCAATGTAGAAACCGTGGCACAGTTGCTGAACATCCCACCGAACAAGACACTACTGAGACGGCACTTGGCGACTCATTTCAACCTCCTCATTGGGCAGGAGGCCCAGCAGCAGAAACGCGAAGCCATGGAGTCCCCAGACTACGTCCTCTTAACAGCAACTGCCAAAGTAAAGGTAGGTCACATGTTCCGGGTGAGCGTGGGAGCTTCCAGGCAGATATTCGGATCTCCTGTTTTATGCATGATTGGAGGGCAGTTCAGTAAGGTCTGAGAAAAGGGACTGGCTGCTAACAAAAGAAGCATGAGAGCAGGACTCAGCAGATCTGGGTTTGACACTTGTGTCTCCTGTGAACGCACCACATCTCAGCCTCTCATATGCACAGACAAGCGGTAGCACTCCTGTGTGCTGTCCTTCCGTCTGTGCTATAAGACGTTTGGGAAGGAGACTGTCTGTTATTGTTTATATGCTCTCGGTTTAATGCCATGGGATTCTGATCTCATTTGGGATCCTTTAAATGGTCTTGTCTTACAGTGGTAGAATGATGGGCCACATCTTGTTCTTTCAGATGCCATTATGGTGAAATACAGCTGTTGAGAAGATCTTTATTTAGGAGAGCAGTGGGCTTTTGACCCTTCATCATTGAAACACCAGTGCCAGAGTGAGAGATCTGTTAATTCTTTGCTGATTCTCTAACTTCTTGTCAATTTTCTTTTCGCTTGTAAGCCAAAGAAACTTGCCTTCAGCAATTTTGGGAGCCTGAGGAAGAAGAAGCAAGATGATGTGGAAGAGTATGTGTGTCCTATGGAGCTGGGGCGGGCATCTGGAAGTGGGTCAAAGAAGGGTTTTAAGCCTGGCCTGGATATCCGAGTATATGACGATGATGACTTGGACAGGCTGGAGCAGGTAAGCCAGTTCTAGCAGTTGGAGTCCTTGACTGTGCTGTCAGGTTTGGTGGAAAACCTTCCTTTTCTCAGGGATGCTTTCCTTTTGCTTTGGCTCGTGAAGGTCCTGACTTCTTGCAGTCACGCAGCATCACTAACAAAAGCGTCTCTTGGCCCAAGGAGGCTCAGGCTGTGAATGCAGCGCCTTTAGGACATAACTTTCCTCTCCCGATAGGGCACGCTGCTCCCGTGCTCTGACCATGTCGGGTGTAATCAAGCAGTTACATTATGTGCTGCGCTTAATTGCCACCCGCCACACAATGAATGTATTACTGGTTCATTATTCATTTTCTGGTTTTTGCAGATGGAAGATTCAGAAGGGACAGTGAGGCAAATAGGAGCATTTTCTGAAGGCATCAACAACTTGACGGTAAGGCTTAAAAGCGGGCTCTGTGGAATAAGATCTCTGTTTCTGCAAGATGGATACAAACCCCTTGCCAGTTGCTAGTACTAAATAGCAATGCTATTTAATAGTGGTGCTATTTAATACAAATACACTATGTACAACTTTTCTTTGCTATTCCTGGCTCTGTCAAGCAGCTGAGTTTTGTAGTTTCGGGGGCAATTGTTTTGACCAATTTCAGTGCATAGTGGGACCTAGTCTTTGGATAGAGTGAAGCACCACTAGTCTCTGAGGGCTAACGTATATAAAATATCGTGCAAATTACAGGTATAGTGAAGCCTCATCAGAACTAGTGGTCAGTTGAGGTCCGTTGGTTTTTTGTACAGGAACGGAGGGGAAAAAAAAAATGTAGTGGTTGAGGAAAATACCTTTCCATCCTGGCTGGGAGATTCCCCCGGTTGGGAGTGGTGGCCCATGGTCGCCAGCCCTCTTTGCTGACTCACCACCCTCCAGGGAGGGCAGAGGAGACGGGATTCAGCTTTAGGCCAGTGGGTTTCCCTTGGACAGTGGGCTGCCAACAGAGAGAGGGTCATGGCGTGTTTTCTTGGTGGAAGCCCAACCCCAGCCCGCGCTCCCCTGGCTGTCTGGGCCAGCAGAAAGGGGACTGAGTCGTGAGCTGGTCAGGAACCAGCACGCGTGAAAAACGCCCTCGGCAGAATGAGGGGGTGGCTGGCAGGGCTGACGGCGCTGTTTGCTGCCAGGCGCAGGACCGCACCATCCCAGATTTGAGTTGTGAGGGCCTGAACCTTAACTCTTCCCTCCTTTCCTTCCCAGCACATGTTGAAGGAAGATGAAATGTTTAAAGACTTTGCAGCTCGCTCTCCTAGCACCAGTATAACAGATGAGGACTCCAATGTGTGACAGTAACCACCCGGCACTGACAAAGGCTCACTTTCCTGGGTGCAAGAAATGTCATCATTATACGTGATGGGCAGCAGATCATGTACATAACGTTGCTCTTCTGTTTGTTAGAAATAATATTGGGAGGTGGAGAGTTAAAAAAAAAAAAATACAACAAATGTGCCTACTCTAAAGTTGCCATAAGAAACACCCAGACACTCGCGAATGGCAATTGTTTTTACTATCCTTCATGTACAAACTGGTGATATGTTTCAGAGTTATGCATTTAAATCTACATGGTATCATAGTGCTCCTTTTGCTTATTCACAGCCTCAAATAATCCTTTACACTGTTTCAAAATAACAGAAGATGTTAGTTAGAAGTATTGTGTCTGTAGATGTTGTGCATCAGCTTTCTCTAGGCTTTCAGCTGAAAAAAAAACAAACGTTACAGCCCTTTATGAAGTGCGTTTGTTCAGCACAAACACCAGTTCTGCCCTTCCTACAGGATCCAATGTAGGATTTTAGTCATCCGTGTCTTGCATCAACTCCCCCATAGCTCTTGACTGTTGCTCTTATTTTTATACTGTTTTATTAAAAAAAAAAAAAAAAAAAAAAAAAAAAAGGGTAAAAGGAAAAAGAAGTATATGAAGTACATATAGAAGCGAAAATTTAAATTTTGTGAGATAAAGTGATGGAAAGTTTGAGGTGTGGGTGAAGGGGTTGTAAAAAGATTATGCCAGTTTGCATACCAGCTGGTTACTGGAAAAGGCAGGCTGACCTTTGGAACTGTTTGCTTTCATTGCTTTTTTTACTAAGTGCACAGTTTAATGATCTTCCACTTGGGACGAAACGATTATAAAGCATGTTTCTTCTAGCCGTGACTCTTACAGAAACTCTGAGCATTTTAAAGCATCTTCTTTCTTGTTCCCAGCAGCAGTAGTTATAGCAATCAAACACGATTATTAACACTTCTGTGACTTAAAAAATTTCCTTAAAGTTGAGAGTACTCCCTTGTGAATGGAAGTGATATTTCTGTGCTGTGACTAGCGTAAAGATGGTGTAGTTGCAAAAAAAAAAAAAANAAAAAAGTTATATAGAGAAATGTATAGGAAATATATTATTTCGTAATATTAAACCTAAGGGAGGACTTGTCCTCAAAAATTGAAACATCAAACATGTTGCTCATCGTTTTACCTTCTTAAACCACAGCTCCTCTGCTTTTGAAGATCATCAGATTTTAAAAATCCTCACTAGCCAGTGGAAATCTTTTGTCGGCCTTTCAGGACTGCGAGGTGCCCTAGCCAAAAGCAAACAAAAAAAGTAACTCTGTTGATCACAGTGGTCGTCCGTATGGTGTTGAACATTGCATGTGTCTTAGCACCAATGGCATGAAGCTTCTTTGCTCTGGAAAGGCGAAACCAGTACAGCTGGAATTGCTCCTTGTGGTGGTGTGTTGCTTTGCCAGCGTTTGTCACTCATTTCATCGCTCTCCTTGCTGGAAGTGCGACCATTCCGAACACGTTGCTGGTGCCGTGCGAGGGATGCTAGATTTGTGCTGGCTTCGTGCGTATTTCTGAAACACTACTAACAAAGCTGGGAAAGGAAGAAGGGTTCCTTCAGGGGCTTCCAGGGAGCTCCCATCGGATGTTGGGGTAGATGGGAGCATTATATTATTGTAACCTGGTAAGCTATTACCAGTCTGGTTCTTTGAAGGGTGTGCAGTGCAGGCTGTTATTTATGTACCAAGATGAAAAGTTTGATGTGGACCGGTTGTGTTACACGTAATATCAAGCGCTGCCATTTTCTCCCCAGTAACTGAAGCCAGGCAAACAATCCGTAACGTATACATAAAATAGTTTGTGCTGCTTACCATTTGTCTACAAACAGACCACAACTGATGCTTTATTTAGCGTTGCTGACTAATTCCTGTCCGCAAATAATTTGCTCTCTGTTGTTTCTTCCTCTGCAGTCTTGGGGGTGTTTGAGCGATTTTAGTCGGGCGCAAATAAATACCACATTGTTACGCCTGCTGTCAGCTTTAGGCTGCAGATGCTTGGGACGTGAATTCAGGGCTCGCTTTCTGTGAATAATACGCAATATGGTTATTATTTACATGTAAGTTGACCCTAAGAGCCTGCTCTCCCAAATGCTGCAGAAGCCCTGGGAAGACGTGGTGCCAGGCTTCTGAGTAAAAGTTATTTCTCCAGATGCGCTCTAACTAGACGCTGGCTAGTGAACACGACTTGGATATTCCCAGGAGGAAAAAAAAAGGACTAGGGACACGATATTTTGTGCTGAAATAGGCACAAACAAATACTCTCCAACTGCTCTTCAGTACAGTGCTATGAGTAAGCATATCAACAACAGCGGCTGATGGTTTATTTAAGTCCAGTGTAAGCAGCATTCTGCTCCGAACAACCCTTTTCTGCATTCACTGGTTGGAAGCCCGGTCATGCCCTCGAAGCTGCCTGTCGTCTGAACCTTGGTTATTTTATGGGGGTGGACTTGAAAGCAAGTGATAAAGTCAGGAAGTTTATGTGCGAATGGGCACACACTTGATACCGTTGGGGTTTTTTAATGTGTGTGTGTTTGAAGAGGGCAACATAACTACTGTGTATTGCCGTGTAAAATCCAATAAAGTCTATGGAAAACGCCAAGTGTTTCTGGAAGCTGGTTCCTTTTTAATGTATCTGCTTGGTTTTCCTTTTTATTTTCCTAGGAAGCTTATTTTGTCCTATTCAAAAGAGAAAGGAGGGAGAAGGGGCAAAATCACACATTTTTTCGTTGAGCCATTAGTTTGTTTGTCGGTAGTGCCTGCAGAAGGACTCAGCGAAGAGCTAGGAAATAACTACCCCAGGTCTTTTTACTTATTTCTGAGATCCCGATTTGAACCGTCTGGGGTTGTCTGGTGTGGTGTGATTAGAAAGCGTTCCCCGTTGCTCGATGTGTGCTCCTGGGCAGGGTGATGAAGGAAGGACCAGCTCTGGCCCTTCTTGCTGTAACAGGACAACCATCTCTCTGGTCCCAGGGGTCGTTCCTTCCCCATGCCCTTGCAGCCCTCAGCAGCCACAGGAGCTCCGTCTACTTTGCCAACAGGAGTTGAGCTTCCCCAAACTACATTTTGTTGCTGGGGTGCAGGTATAAATGATGATCCTCGTTTTGCCCAGGGTAGCCCAGATAACAGAGCAGAAAATGCGGAACACCTATCTCATGACCTTCATTTCTGTGATGTTGTTCATCAGCTCAACATCCCAGTGGGAACACTGAGGATAAACACTTTGAAACCTAGAGCACAGAGAGCTGCCTGTTCGTTTACAGTCATGAGGAAAAGATAAGGTGTGAATGGACCAAGAGCCTATGGAGATTAAACCAAGCTTTTTTCTGTTCGCTTAAATTACTGATATGCTTTGGAATGGGGAAGTAATCCAGAGTAACCTCTGGGCTGACTCTTATGATTCTCACTAGGTATTGTTGCATCCCGGCTTTCCATTTAGGAGAGAAATTGCACTTACCCTGCCTGCATGCTCTTTGTACCTCGCGCTGCTTTGTTATTAGGAGTATCTAGTGCATACTTCTGCTTCACCTTAGTATTTTGGCGTTTTCATTTGCAGCAAGGACTTTTTCCTGGTGAGCCGCTTCATCCTCAGCTGGGGGGAATAAGATAGTGCTCTTTGAGGCAGCTAAGAAGCAAAAACCCTCTGAGTTGCCAGTAGATTTGGAGCAGTGGTCAGCAAGGAGAGAGTATTAGGTGCTGGGGAACCCTTGAATAAAAAGGAAATGAGTGTTACGGTCAGCAATAAAAGGAGAAGCAGCAGCGTGCTCCCTAATCGAAACTGCGAGAAGGTCATGAAGGAATGGAGATGGGCCCATGACACATTTGAAGGCCTGTGGAAGAAAAGACACGTAATATGTAGGTGATAATCTGTTTCTTCTAGAGAGACTGACCAGCCCATGCACGTGAGAAAGCGTTTCCCTGGAGTGGCAAGAGCATAAGAATTATCTGCTGGCAAAAGGAAAGATCAAATGAAGATGTTTTGAGCAATGAGAGTAAAGAGTACCGAGAAAGACAGCTCCTCAATACTTTTTTCACTCATTTGGAATGAAGAGGAGGAGGAAGAGCAGCATTCAGCAGGACAGAGCCTGTTTCTTGAGAATGGTGGTGAGATCCTGGACCAATGAGGAGACCATAATGGTGCATTTGGCACCAGCAACGTCCAGAGCTGAACAGGGGTGGCTCCTGCGAACATACGTTCTAGCTTTCGCAGGTACGGAGACTGGATTTTTTTTTTAAGGGTAGGAAGCTTCTTTATTTGGATAGCTCGTTTTGATAGCCATGCATGGTGGTGCAGTGACTGTCCAAGCTTCCCTGAGATACGCCAGTTACAGGAAGCAATAGCATAAGCTGCTCAGCCAAACCAAAGGTTCAGCTGAGTCTGTGTGCATTACCGCGGCACAACTAATGCCACTGACAGCACCAGCAGTTAATATTGGGATACAGGCAACGGCCCATCAAAAAAAGACCACCGTGTCATTTCAAGCACCCTGTAGAAGTCTTCAGGTTTGGGTGCATACCCTTCTCTGGGGAATTAAAAGAAAAAGGGGTTTTTTTTTCATCTCCAGGAAACACCCAGTGCCAATAAAATGGCTTCTCTGCGATAATCTTCAAAAGGAGCTAAGATTAGACTGGAATGAGATAGCATCAGCTAAAGAAATGGTGCCAGAATTAACAATAAGGAAAACAAGCACAGGTGAATTCAGTAGGTGTGAAAGTTACTGGGCCTATCGGGCTGGTTGCTGCTCAGTCAGCTGCGGAGAAACACATGGAGGAGAAAGAAAGCCTGTCTGCCCCTCAGGGTGGCAGCCTGCTCACAGAGCTCGGCTCTGCTGCTGCCGTGACCTTCATCTGGAAGGGCTGCAGGTAACCACGTGCATGTTCAATAGGTCTGGCTGAGCCCACTGCCTACAGAGTCGCTGCTGGAAAATTAAGCGACTTCCCTGAGGCAGCGTGCGTGTGGAAACAACCTCCTCCTGCACAGAAAATGGGCCAGGCGGTCTCACACGAGGACAACTAGGAGAACAAGGCTGAAACTCTTGTCATCTGTGAAGTCTTCAGCCAAGGTGTGGTCCATGAATCTCAAAGGCTGAAGGACTGTCTTGGTTTCGTGGATCCTCAGAGCAAATTCCAGACAGCCACAAACATGCTGAGCGAGATCTTTCTGCTCGACTTCATCAACTTCTGCATGGAAAAGGAGTGGAGCAAAATGACCGAGCCGCAGTCCTCCCTGTTCAGAGTGGACTGGATCTGGGCTCTGTCTAGAGCTGACAAGCAAATCCAGCTTCCGACTGCCGTGCCGACTTCACAGCTAGCTGAGCTTTTCTGCAGCGAAGGTGGCCCCGCTGAGGTGGTGGAGGACCGCTGCCAGGAAACCACACTGGCAGATGAGCACTTCCAAAACAGGAACAGGTTTGAGAAGCTGGTGGAGTTCTGCTGCCTGGTGGGGCAGGACTGCCTGGGCTTGTTCATCGGGTTCGGCGTGGCAGGGAAGTCCAAAGATCTCCGCAGAGTCATGCCAGAGAGCGTAGCCAAGGAAGAGCAAAAATGCCACCTGTGGGCTGCAACGCTCTACAGCAATTTGTCATAAGTACTCACAGCTTCCTGCCCACAAAAGCCATGTTGGAAAACTGTCTTAGCGCAAAAAAAACAGGCCGAAGGCAATGGGCAATGTGTACATAAACTTTCTGTAAGCCACCGGTTAACTGCCGTGGCCCTGCACGCCAACACCAGAGGCCGCGTGGGGCCCAGCTCTGCCTCTCACTTGTCTTCTCCCACGCTGTTCCCTCCAACCCTTTATTTCCCGCCCTCTCCTCCGCCCGTCGGGGTTCCCTTTCCTCCTGCAGAAGCCAGGCTGAGTCAGTCTCTCCAGGTTTTAGGCAACCTGCCAGAAAAATGTGTTTATCCAAGGCACATCAGTTTTCCAGAACGTTCTGTTCACCAGACGTTAAGTCGTAGCTGCAGCCAATGAAAGCTTAATCTCCGTGAGCCTTTGGAAAGTCGTGTTAGGCTTGACTCACAGCCTTTGTTTACTGTGTGGCAGACTTTTTTTTCCTGTAAGAAGAAGAGGTTGAGACTGTAATAAAGAAAATGTACTGGCACTGGCCAGAAGCTTTGCACTGAGGAGGAAGGACCATACCAGGGCTTAAAAAAACCGGTGGTTTGGAGGCATGAGGTAGTTCACAAAGAGGAAAATACCTTCCCTTGCAATAGAAATGAGCTGTGTGACACACCTATTAATTATAGGTGCCAGGCTACAGAGGGTCTTTGGGGCTGTGACCGAAATGCAGGGGGCCAGGTTTGAGCCCAGCAAAGCCTGCTCTTGCCCAGTGGCTGCATCGGATCAAGGTGTGNGGCAGAGAGCAAAAGTCTGGAGGAGGCAAAATTACTTCAGGCTGACTTTGTTCTCAGTAGCTTAGAAGCTGGTTGCATTAATAGACTGATTTAGTCCAGTTCCCTCAGCTTTTACCGGCCAAAGTGAGACTTCTGAGAGTTGCACAATTGTAATTAATTACTTTCTTGCAGCTACCGTTAACCAGTGAACCGGCNGCAGCGCTCAGCCACTCATGGCAGAGAGCAAAAGTCTGGAGGAGGCAAAATTACTTCAGGCTGACTTTGTTCTCAGTAGCTTAGAAGCTGGTTGCATTAATAGACTGATTTAGTCCATTTCCCTCAGCTTTTACCGGCCAAAGTGAGACTTCTGAGAGTTGCACAATTGTAATTAATTACTTTCTTGCAGCTACCGTTAACCAGTGAACCGGC
>VXBH01009235.1:0-56417 GCA_013400035.1 Rynchops niger
GGGCCATATCAGGCCAGGAAGCTCCCGGCTATATCCGTAACACGGGCCCCACATGAGTGTATATATAATACTCATGAATAGCTGTGCTGGCCTACCCATCTCTGCAACAAAAGTTACTGTAGCATGATCTCGTCTGCTTTTTGTTAAATGTTTTATATCGAAACCAATTTTTGACCCCTGCCTTATCTATTCACTCTGTCTGTTTGCCTTTAAACAGTAGTCACGGCACTCTTCCGAATATTTTCCAGGGATGAAGCTATTTTACCTGGTGCACTGGTGTTCAGTAATACTCTCTGGTCATCCAGTAATACAGTATTTTTTGAAGCGGAATCACTATTTTGTGCTGAGAGGATCCCTGGAATATAATAGAGTGGAGTCCAGTGTGTCCATTAGGTCTTGCACCTTAGTGCTTCATGAACACAACACTGTGCTTTTTATGTTCTGTTCTTTATTATCACTGCAGAACATCTGTGGGCTCCAGAAGGAGATGAAGAGTCCGCTTTACTCACATATTGTGCAGACAAATAACAACAATACAGGTTTTGCTGAAGAGTGTACACAGGAATGCCACCTACCTGCCCGCTTTTCTGAAGGAAACGTATTTGGACAACTCCACCTTCTGATTTGGATATTTCTAGGAAACCTTTATTGATATTTAACATTTTCTGTAATTTTTTCTGTGATTTTTTTGTAACAATGTCTCTTCCCTTGCTTGTCTAAGCAAAACAAGCAAGAAGTGGTTCTCAACCTTTTGTTTTTCTTGAAGCAGTCAACTGTGGGCATTCTAAAACCATAATTGATTTGCCTTTTGGTATTTTTGGAGTTAAAACAGAAAGTGCCTTGATTCCAGCCAATTGCCGAGTTTGGGAAGCCTCATTCACTCATTAAACAATTTTGGCAGAGTGTGGGAAGGGAATCTGAAGTATGGCAACGAAGGATACCTTTGGAGTGGTTTCTGGTTTCTGTATAGAAGTCCCATTGCAGACACGTGTCCTTACACAAATTTTGCTAAATTGCCAGAATGTGGTTGCCATCTAAAAGCTTGTCTGGCTTTGAGTGTATATTGATTTCTGTTTCCTCACGTAAATCCCGAAAGTTTAAGAGCGCAGAGTATTGATTAGGCTGAAAAATCTGATGATAATCCAATATAGAAAAATAAACTGACTTAAATATTAACAATAAGAAGAGATCCCTGGTCTGTTTCTAAGCTAGCGGGACGGGAAGGCATTCTCCGTGCTGAGTAGTAGACTTTTTCCTTCTATTCTTCTTTGGATCAGGCAATATACTGTCATGTTCACACAGCTCTCATTTTAGCTGTGCCTGGTGGTCGTTCCACCTACAGTGTCAAACCTTGAGCGTTGAGCTGGACAGAAACTACACTTCATTGCAGTTCTTGGCGTTGGCACTTGTCTTCACAGGGGGATCTTAGGCTGCTATCGCCATCCTTTGGAGGAGTGTCAAGAGGTATCGGAGGGTTGCAATCACTTCTCCCCTCGCATATTGAGAGGGGAACCTTGGCAAACCAGAGAGAAGAGGGGCCCTGTTATGGGAAAAGCTGTGGGTAGTTGTATGTGCCAGCACCACTGCCTTCCCAGAGTATGCTCCTGCCTCGTGAAGGGAGGTGCCTACAACGCTGATAAAAGCACGGCGGTGGTGCCATTGCTTTGCTGCGGTGTGTCGTGTTGTAGCTGTGGCACCTGGTGATAGATGAGTGTGTGCGGGCTGTTGCTATGCTGAGGTGTGATTAGATATTTATTGGGAACAGCCACTCTGGTCCAGTCTAAAGGATGTCTGAGGCCTCTGCAGATCTGTTGAGAAGACTTGCTCACAAGTGTGCGACATCCGTATGTAGGTTGGTGTTTCCAGGCACTTGAAGGCTCACTGATGGCCGGCTTTGTTAATCCAGCTTCTACAGAGACGTTAATAGTTCCACACACCGGGAGTTTACCAGCCCTTGTACACGAGGATCTGGTAATCCATTTTCTCAGTTAAGAAAGAAGAGGAAGAAATCTTCCCCCCATCTGTCATTCTAGAGCAATTGCTTACAGTATTACATGATTTGTTCTTTCCTGCCAGCCAGAAACATTCAGGGATATACAGTGAATGTAAGTTTGGGGAATAGGCTTGTTTCTTCTTAAGGTACCTTTCACATATCTTTAAAGCAGAGCTAAAGACTGCTGATTGAAAAGCGTTGCTCTAGAGAGCAGAATGGCTAAATCCAATCAAAGAGTTTATCCCACAGGTATTTGCGTACCTCCCTCAAATTTATGGAAATGTCAATAGCACTGATATATTGACTAGAAAATTTCATTTTTTCTAATTAGTGAAATTACAATGTGGGCCAGCCACAAAGTTTTGTTGATGTAACCCTTATCCACCTTTCCTGCGATGTTATGGCTGCTTGCGCTAATCTAAATGAAAATTGTAAGCTCTGTGGGACAGGGTCTGTCCCCTGCATCTGAAACATCACTCTCCCTTCCTTTTGTGGTTTTAGTTTCTGGGGTTTTTTTTATTATTAAATGTTTGCGCATGATCCTCAGAGCATAATGCCTATTGCTTGCCTTACGTACTTCTTGATGATTCCTAAATTCATGTCCTTAATCAAGACCACTCGTGACCTCCCTTTTTGACCATGAATCAAGAGTATCTGCAATAAGCCAGCAGCACAGAACATATTTTAAGATCTTTACAGCATGTCCCACCAGAGCCTCCTCATTCCCCCCATGACCAGGAAAAATGAGTTGCCTGTGTGAGATGTCTGATGATGAACAAACTAGAATTGTTTGGGGAAAAGAAAAAGAAATGGGTGGGCGGAGGGAGTTACAAGAAGCCAGAGAACACCCTGCAGTTCCTTCTCCCCCTCTCGCGAACGGAGGTCCTGTTCCAGCACAGCTGTGGCGGTGGAGCCTGGGCTGGGAGAAGGCTTTCGAGTGTGTAGGCTCCCGGCCGTAGAGGGGTTTTATGGGTCAAAACCAATACCTGTATGTTACTGCGTGTAGATAAATCATACGCCTGTAAAATACATGCTATAGTTTGCTGCTGGGTCCTGGGGGAGCAGGGAAGTAATTTAGCGCAGCTGGATGCTTGTTCGTCTTCTAAACTGTTTTTATGGTTTGAAAGAATAGCTTCCTAAATCGCCGCCTTATGAAAAAGCGGGGTGTGGGGCTGCACCAGAGCGCAAATGCACTGGCGTCACTTTAATTAAAAAATCTGCTCTCCCACTTACCTTCCAAAACATCCCCGTTCCCTCTACCGAAGGAATTTTTACCTAATCCGAGCGAGCAGCTGTTGTCTGCCAAATGGCCAGCCTGCGCCGCTGGCCCAATCCGCTGGGGCGCGGGGCGCTCCCCGTCTCCCAGGCTGCGAACAGCTCTATGTGAAACCTCTTCCCTCAACTTGAACTCCGGTGAGGAATCCCTGCGGCATACGGAGACTGAACTAGTCTTTACAGCAAAAAAATACTCGTCTACCAGGTGCCCAAAGACCGTGTAAGCGCCTAACACAACCTGAGGGGGGGACCCGTTGGAGATGTTGGGATGCCAAGCACATGGTTGCGTTGGTGCTAACCTCTGTGCTTAATGGGCCAAGTAATTTCTTTACCACCACCCTCATCGTGGAAAAAAAAAACCCAGGCTTTTGTGAGCCCAGTGAATGCTGTATGAATTATTTGAGGGGCTTTGAAGACTGCAAGTGTGGAATCAGTGCTAATTATGGAGATCCTTCATCTGAAGGCTTTGTCGCTGTGATGCACGTAAGGGAGCGACCTGCCACACACTGGGTGCTGCAGCCCATGGGCTTCGAAACTACGGTGAATGGGCTGTGAATATCTGTGCGTTCAGCTTGGCTATCTGAGGAAAAGTGTGAAACCAGTTCTGGTGTTTGATCTACATGGCTAGCAGCAACCAACCTAGCAGTTGCTCTTGACTGAAAGGCTCGCGAATGCCAGCCCAGCCCAACAAAATGTTGTTGTGTGAGCGCTGGCAGCGCCAAAGATTTGGTTCCTCCCTGATTTCTGGTCTAAAAAATGCTCTGGTAGGTTCTGGCAATGGGGAGTTAGAAGAAAATGGTATGGCCCAGGGTACATGGAGAACGTGGGCCCTTGTCAGATATATGCCCCCTTTTAAAAATGCAAATTGATGAATAAACACTGAAACAATAGGCCTCTGCTAATCCTTTTACAAAGGGCAAATTGCTAATCTGACTCCCCAGCCAGGATGGCTGCTTCACCTTAACAATAGCTGCATTTATACCTTATGTTTTACTTGTAAACTGACATGTAGTGAGTTGGAAAGGGTTTGGGCTCACCTGCTTGGTTGGGGGAGGGTGGCTAATCCTTTCATGCCCTGCGTGCTCAGGGAGCAAGGCTGCCATTTGATCACGCTGAAGCAAAAAAGGCCAGCGCGGTGCTGCCAAATTTTCAGCCACGTTAGACTTGGTTGTGCTCGTGCTTTAACAATGCTGCCAGTGTCTCCGGGAAGGGCAGAGAGAAAGGTTTATTCATGTCTTTATGTCGCGAGCACCCGAGGGCCTCATCTTCAGAGGCACTGGGCACCCCCACGAAAGGGTGCTGAGCTCGCCAATTTTCGGCGACTCCAATTTTCCTCCCTTTGCAGGCGCGTTAAGTCCTTGCTAGTGAATGTTGGCAGCAGAGCATGTGTGTGCCCGTTTTTAACGGCCTGCTCCTGGGTGACGAGGCCGTGGTGGAAAACCAGCAGGAATGGAGAAGGGTCCAAGCGCCCTTGTCCACCAGGTTGCCCTGGCTGGGGACCGGGAGCTTGAAGCAGAAGCTGGGTGGTGGGTTACCAGAAAGGTGGATCGGTGCCAAGGACTTGATTGATGGGTTGTGCGAGTCTTTGCCTTGCCTAGCATTCATGCAGATTTTATTAGTTTAGCAGAATTGCTTGTGGTTATATTGGGTAAGTCCTGGCTTGGAGTTTTGTCCTCAGCTGCTGCAGCTTCTCATTCTTTCCTACCTGCTTTTTTTCCCCTTTTCTTTTAATTTAGTCTCCAGCATTACATCTGATCCAAAGAGATGGAAATAAGATTTTTCTTGCTGTGTTTGGTGGTTAAGATGTCTCCAAACTCACGAGCCTGTTTGGGAATGAAGGGAACGTGGACAACGCATAGCTGTAGAACCACAAACTTAAGGCAATTTAATGCAGAAGGAGGATTGAACAGATGTATCTCAGTAGGCAACAGACCTATGAGGTACTCTCTTCCACGTAACCGGCTTTATATGAGAATAGAAGAGGAAAATCAGGATGTTTTCTATTTTTTTCATCCCCGGAGGGATTATATTTGTAATCTTCCAGTGTCATGGGAGATTAAGCTCAACCTGTGTGTTTCCCAGGAGAAATTGCAACTGGCATCTGGCAAAGCAATTCGTGCAGGCTGTATTTAAGGGAGGCAGGAGCAATCGTGGGCCAAATGTACCAGAAAGACTGTGCAAAAGAGCCGGAGGGTCCTGGTTAGATATTGCTGGTCTGAGGTCTTCTCCTCATTACCAGGAGTGTTAATGCAGCATCAGCTCTAAGTAAAGTCTAGCCAAGTAAAGGACACTGTAGTTTTTGCATCTGTTAGCAGATTGAATTAAAGACTGTGGGCAGTGGGTTGTTAGAACTTAAAACCTACTGGCTCATAAAGACCTACAAGTTTGATTACTTTTTAAACACAGATTTTTACCTCAGATAGCTCAAATTAAGAGTGCCTGTTCCTTTTGTTTCGGTTAATGAAGGCAGAGCTGGCACATATAACACCAATAGAAGAATTATAGAAAGAAGTTGTTTTATCTTCATTTCTGCCTCACAAAACTAAGAAAAACTCACACATGAAATTATTGGTCATGACTTTTATTAGAACTTTGATTCAAACTATTGATTTTGAGAGTTCGATGTGTGGTTAATGAACAGCAAATGTAAGTACCTATATTTAAGAAGGCAGTGTTATGGGATTTTAATACCTACCCCCTTGTCCATCCAGCCTCAAATGCTAAAAAATATTCAGTACTGATTCTGAGAGAAAGAATTATTAAATACACACAGGGAAGTGACCAACAGGAAAAAAAAAGAGCAAAAACTACTCATGACAGGCTAGCAGGGTTGTTTCCTTTTGTAATGTATTTATAGGTAGAAAATACAGATTTTTTTCACAACTATATTAAACATTTATATTTTAATTTTTAATCTCATAATGTTTGAATTATGCTGAAATTATTATTTAACATGAGTAAGGAACTGGCTAATAAGGCAACAGCAGTGACTTATGTGGGGAAAAAGAAATAATAGACTTGAGGGACTTTTCTTGTCAGAGTTTCATAAAAATAAATCTGGTGACCAAGTTGCATTAATATTTTCACCAAGTGTCAATATAGGACTATGCTGATGACCTGGAGTTGGGAAACATTATCCATAAAGAGCGGGATTTGGATCTCCACAAGGAGAACGAAATAATCACAGTAGCAGAAGTGACGTGAAACATCATGCTGCAGAAGATAAGATCTCGCAGCATTTAGGGAGAAATAATGAACACTTTGGCAATGAACTGAAGCCAAAGGTGCTCAGAGGAGGCGAAAGCCGGGGTGCTGCAGTGAGTCACAGGAGTTTGAGTTGGATGCAGTATCGGTGCAACCCTTTCCAGGGAAAAGGGGAGCATTGGAGCCTGAGAGAGACCTCGTGTGAAATGCTGCTGTACGGCTCTGGGCAGCTGCCTTTGTAGGAAGAATTTAAAAAAAAAAAAAAGAAACAGTCCGCAGTGAAAGTAGGTGCAGCAGAGGGCTAACAGAATAACCAGGAGGCTGGAAAATCTGTCTTGTGAGAGGCTAAACCAGCTTCGCTCACCCTCAGTAACTAGAGAATGGGAAAGGTACAAAGAGTAAGGAGAACTGAAGGACAGTGAGTATAAGAAAAAATTAGTGTAAGTGAATATAAGAAGTATACATTAGTATAAATTAGCATACAGAGCCATGAACTGTAGATTTAAGAGTATGGGCTGCAGTTTTAAAAGGAAATTCCCACCATTTGAGCAGTGAGGTTCTGGATGAGCCTTCCAAGATGACCACCTTAGACAACCTGATGAACGCTTGAAGTGTTTAGTACGTGGATTATCAGATTGGCAAAGGCAGCAGGCAATGAAGCTGGCAGCAGGCAGGGCAATATTCATTGTAACACTGGCCTGTGTTTGAGGGATACTTGGAAAAGAAGGGCAGGAGCAGCCACGAGCCAAATGAACTGCGCTGGAAGGACGGAAAAGATGTGGAGGCTTCAGGTCAGATAACAATTGTCTGAGGTTTTGACTTCTCTGCCAGGACAGTGGTATTAGACAGCTCAGAATAAATATAGTCAAGTTTTCTAGATGGTAACTACTTACCTGGCGGTGAAGAGACACTTGTGGGAAGCGATGGGGGAAGATGGCAGATTTTATTTCTATGTTGTTTCTGTATTATTTTATACACACAAACACATATACAGAAATATATAGGTTTCATGAAAAGCCTTCATATGTCCGGGCAAGGAAGATATTCCCGCTTCAATAGGGGACTTCAGTTCCCACAAATGCTGCCTTAAATTTTGCAAATTAAAGGCAAACCACCTTGCCTTTTTTTGTAGCCATCCTTGCTTGCAGTATGCAGGGGCAGGAATGAACTCTGGAGCTGATGAGAGCAACAGCCCTTTTTGCTCCTGTTGGGAGGGGTAAATCTCCCTGTGGAGTAAGGTGAGAACCAAGCACTGGCTGAGCCCATGCTGGAAGCTCTGAGACTTGCAATCTGCCCAGCTAAGTCCTCCTTTGGACTGGGAGCACAACCGCGTTGAAACCTTCGGTGAGACCCACAAGACTCTTGCTAAAAGAGCAACTGAACAAAGGTCAAACCCAGAAAGGGAGAAAAAAAAAGCCCCAACAACAAGAAACTCTAAAACCTGTGGGAACAATCACGGAAGGAGAGGAAGGAAGAGTGTTTCCTGGAAAATAAAGAGCCTCATTGAACTTTAAATCTAGCCCAGACACCCAGAGTCGGCCCTGTTGTGTTAGAAAAGCTTAATCCAGCAAAACTGGGGAAGAGAAAGAAAAGAAGTTTAAACGCTGGAGGAGTGCATGATAACAATTTACCCTTGTGGCATGCTCCCTCACATCCCGACCGTGCTGCAGGCCACCGAGGGATGCTGCGTGCAGCGATCCCTGTGACCAGGCTGCTTTGTTTCTAGATAGAGAAGAGAGGGGAAATGGGTGCAGGGAGCTGAAGTGTCTTGCTCTGGATCTTCCAGGAGAGGAGGAATGTAGCTCCGGACACGCAGCTGAAGCTGGCTGACAAAATGCAGTCCTTTGGCTGCACAGGAGAACCCCCGCTCTGCAATCCTAAGTGTACGCTGCGCGCAAGTTGAAAGCAATGGCGAGAGAATTTTAATGCCATGTTAAATGTTGATTCATGTGTGGCTGGAGCCGGTGTGACCTGGAGGGCTGGTGTTTGATCCAGCTCCAGAGTGATAAATTGATCTGTAACTCGCGCCGGTTCCCGTGTGTGGCAAAAGCCATCTGATAGAGACCAGCGGTGAAGGGTGTGACTTGGAGCCAGGAGCCACGTCCTCCTGGGTGGGTGTGCAGTGGCAGCCTGAGTCACTAATTGCCTTTGGGAATAGCACAGGAATGTTATCAGCACCTCCCCTGCCCGAATTGTTCCCCCCAGCAGACACCAGTAGCATCGCTGGCCGCTAACCGCCCGGAGTTACGTGCCTCTCCGGTTTCTTCTGCTTGAGAAAGGAGCAGCTGAAGGGCTTCAGCAAAGAATTGCTCCCAATCTGGTCCACGCCAATGGTAAACAGCTTTTGCCTCTGATCACAAATGGCATCAAAAAAGACTACCCTGATAACTTTTTTCTTTTTTTTTTTTTTTTGCTGTTGTCGTTTGCTTTTGATCACTCAAAAAATAAAGAATATTTTTTTAGGAAATAGATGGAATTTTAAATATAGATCAGATGTTTAGGCCAGATGCTTATTGAGTCAATGAATCATTTGCAGTTGAGAAATATTTGCTCTCTCCACATGTTACTGACATCAGGAGTGCTTTTGTTATGGAGCATATGGAGGAACAAGTCACTCTCTGAGCAACGGAGTGAACTGAGTCGGATTTTCATCAGCTTTCGCCGGAGTGGATTCTCTGAGCTCCGGCTGTTCCATGAGTGAACCACGCCAGTCTCTGCTGGTCTCTCTCTCTCACTTTCTACCCTTCTCTCCCCCTTGTTCGTCCCTTTCAATCAGCTGTGTGTTTTTCTCAAGCTTCTATGGAGGTGGTAATTTTGAGTTCAGTTTGCCAAATTTGGTTTGCCCGAGTTTCAGTTCCATAGGATGCTGAGCTAAATACAAAATGGTGTAAACCTTGCAGCTGATTTGTGATTGTTAATGTAAATAAGGGGGGTTATCTTGAAGACTGTGAACATTGATGAGAATTGGGAGATCTGTGTCACCTCCTAACCAGCAACAGTTCTTGTGAGTAACCAATAATCACTATCTGCCTTGTTTTCCCACACCTCTGAGTCAAGGGTAATATCTACAGAACCTCAGAGGTGCTGAAGTTATAGTCTATTTGTATTTATAAAATATTTACAGGTAGACAGTTGTACTTCATGAGTACATTAGTATTGTCCTAGCAACAGCTGCAGAGAAAAAGAACGGTTTTTGAAAGATTCAAATAGCAGTCTTTACCCCAAATTAATGTTGGAAATGAAGCAAGTAAAAAGATCTTAAACTAAACTGTGTGGCGTTTAATGGGTTATCCATGTAGACTCAAAATGCTGTCATTCCTGTGAGAAGGAAATATACTGATGTGCTGCATCCTAGAGGAAATATCACTATATTTTTTTTATTTCTGATACACCCATTAATTTCTATTGGTGGCCTTTGAGAGTCAGTAGAGCCATGGCTCTTTTGTGCCCCCTACTTAATTGAAACAGCTGTAAAGTTTTGCTTGAAATTTGCATTTGGGTAATCAAGAATGCAACAGCCTGAACGACTCTGGCAATGAGGAGAGTGACAAGTGTTGCCTTTATCTAGCTTGCTTATTTAGTTCCTTGATGCTGTTTGGGCAGTAGGTCATATAAGCATTTCCCCAAAGCTATCTGCCCAACAGGAAGTCATGAAAGTGTTAGACATGTGCCAGCCGAAAATCCCCCTGCTGAAATGCTGCGGGGCTTTGCTATGTTTCTGCAGTAGGTGCTTTTCTCTGAGCTCACGCATTAAGAAACCTCCTAGACTGGAGCTGGACCAGAAAGGAGAAGCTAGACAATGTGGCAAAGTTGACATTTTGAAACTATTTCCACTTATTTAAAAAAATCTATTACCTGTTTGAATACCTGGAAGTACTCCAGAACTTCAACAGTTTATAATTTTCTCTTGTCTAATTCCCCTGGTTTATTTTCCCAGGCCTCGTAGCTGCTGTCTTGAAATGTTCTCACTAAGGAGGCAGAGAGGTCCCTGTTTTCACAGTCTGCGTCCCTGCAATAGCAGGGCTGGTATTAACGGTGTGGCCGCGTTACGCCTCCATCCTAAAAGTCCAATAATGTTCAAGATTCAGGTCTGCGGGATGGGAACGAGGGCTCCGGGCTGGTGGTGAGCAGCGGTAAGGGTCCTCACCCAGAGGAAAGTCTATAAAATCTGACTATGGCGCGCGTCTATCAGCACAGAGCTGGGTTGCCTTCTCGGTACAGGGGAATAAGGAACTGTTTGAGGGGTCTCGCTCCGGACTTTTAGAAAGGATAAAACCCAATGCTTTCTCAAGCAGTGGCCGGGCAGGTTATTGCTTTGGTCGCAAGGGGAAATTGCCGAGGCGTGCGCTGGTTAGAAGGATTTAAAAGCAGCTTGATATATACACACAAGAGCTCTGTGGCATAAGCAGCTGTATTCCTCTAAACGCTGCGAGGGTTGACAACTCCCCTTCCTTTGGGCTATAAACCAATTTCTTGTTGTACCTTTAATTCCCCTCCCTTCGCAATAAAAAAAAGATCCTGTTGGCCAGGTGCAACGTCAGAAAGCAGTCCCTGTCAAGCGAAGGCATTGGCCAGTGTCCACGGGACTTTATTAAATAATGGAGTACCACAGCAAAATATGACAGAAGTCCAACTTCTCTGACCGCAAATAAATAAAACACCAGTCTTTGACCACAGGGAAAACTGGAGCTATTTTGCACACAAATCTCTGGCCCTTGAAGAGGCTGGGGGAAGGGAAATTTAGTTCCTTTCATAATGTTAACCAGACCTCCTTCCTCGTCAGCACTGAGCTTGCCATTTTATCTTTTCGGAGCGTTTTTCCTGAAAGTGGGAAGTGAGAATCCAGCTTCAGGGTCAGGTTTGCAACTGAGCATAGTGGGCAACACTTTCTTTCCAGCCTTCAGCATTTAGGGTTTCTTCTGTTTTCCCTTTTGCTCAGTTGCAGCCTGTACTTCCCATACCTTTAGGACAAAGCTCAGCATCAGAATCCTACACCCTGTCTTCTCCTACCCATCTGGATTAACAAAACAACTTTTGATATGCTTTCCTCCTCAAGTCACTTTACCAGTGATGTCTCGCACATCCTCTACCAGGTGGGAATGGTGCTGCTATTTTTTGTTTTCCTGGGTTTTTTGGGTTTTTTTGTTTGTGAAGAAGGAATAAAGTGTGGTTGGGGACAAATGTTTCCAAAGAAGCTGATGGTTTGAAGTAGCTCTTTGCTGAGATACCAGGGCAGGCATTTTGCGACAGATTATTCAGCTGCTTAGATGGTGGGGACAGAGGTGCCTCAATGGGCTCTGGCGCAATTAAAAACCTAAAGCACCACTGACTTTTGAACATTTGAACCGAGACCATAGGAGAATGGCTGGATTATACTGTTGGAAGTCCTAATTCCCACTCTGCCCTCTACCTCCATGTCAGATTGATTTCCAGTGTTTTTTGCACCTCCGTATATTCTATAATTTGTTTTTGAGTTTACACTTTCCAGTGGTAGAGAAAGTCTCATATGTCCTTTAGAGGCACTTTCCTATTGCATTTTAGCTTGGCATTCCTCATCTCAGCACGTTCCTTCATTCAGTTTCTGTGAATGAGGAGACACTTTCCTGCAGAGGAACATCTTCCCCCACAGCTTGAGCCATGCCAGAGAAAGACACCTATCATTTGATTTGGATACATCTCCATCCGGGTGATATTGCCAGAACAATACAGATATTTTCTTTCCATTTCTATTGATTATAGTTGGGTCCCACGGTACGGTGATATAAACCCGATCTTGTACATGCTTCTGATGTGCTTGCCTGACCCACTTTTCTTGGTCCTGCTTTCACAGTCCTTGAAGAATGACAGTCACCATTTGTCAGTATAAATGCAGACTCCATGGATCCATGTTCCTTGATGTCCATTTGTATTCTTGCTCTTTATTTAGCTTGAAATGTCCATAGCGCTTAAAAAGCTTGAGCACTTTTGGAAAAATACAGTCGTTATCACATGCCTTTGCCCACATCAGGGGCCAAAGGACGTTGCCTGATGCATAAGATGTGTGGAAGGAGTTAATGGCTTGCAAAATAGATGGAGACATTACAGCACAACCAGAAAACAGTTCCTGGCAATATCAGAGTTTGCTTTTCCTGCTTAAAACTCCATTCCCTTTCCTTTCTAAGCTACTCAGCTCTTGATCTTCTCTTCCTGACCAGTCACTGTAGAGCTCATAAAGGTTTGTAGAGGCCACACTGGAGAAGAAATCATGTTCTGTTTGAAAACCACTTTTATTTGCCTTTTCTTTTAAATGGTATGTAGAAAATTAGTCAGTCATGTGTGAGGAGAAAAGCTAACATCCCTTGTAACCAAGCAGTTGAATGCTCTATATACCTGAGCAAACAGGTTGTAGAAGCTGCAATTAACCACCTTTGACTGTATAGTAACTTCAAGTTTTCAACTTTCGTGGCCACTCGTTGGTGTTTGCAGAGCATTCCTACAGCATATGGTAACCTTTAGCCCAGCACAGACCTTCAGGAATAAGCGCAAAATCTCTGTCAATCCCATATGGGGCATATGGTTAATATTACACTATGGCTTAACTCTTGTTTGTTTGTTTGTTTTTGCTTTAGGTACATCTTTAGGTACTCCTACAATAGGAGTCCACCAGCTCCCATTCAATATCAGCTTTAGGGCTGCCTGAAAGACTACGTCGGTACTAAAATACGAAGCATCTCATTTGCAAGACAGTCGCACATAGGGTTCTCATTATTTCAGGCGCTGTACAAACATTTTAAAAGAAACAGTTCCTGCCCCACGACGTGCTCACCATCTAAAGAAATGCAACAGAAAAAGGGGCAGGAGGCAGAGGCACGAAGTAATCCTGCGGTGTCTCGGGTGAGATGACACAGCCAACGACTGATGGGGCCAGGAATAGGACCCAGAAGTCCTCGCCCGTGTTGCCTCTCTCACCCACTACGTTCCCAGGGGGGGTTGTTATTTTAAATGTTTGTGAAACATCTGCATGTATAAAAGACCAAATCATAAACCAATTGCAGTTTTCCGCCTTTCTGTTCTGTCAGAAGCATTGTTTTAGGGCCAAGGAAGAGGGACAGAAAGATCTGTTAAGCAACATCCCACAAGCAATATAAATCTCCTGAGAAAATAATGCGTCTTCTTCATCCTATCTGATTCCTGAAAGGCTTTCGTCCCTCATAGGATGGTCTACGCTTGGTGTCCCAACATGTTCCCGAGGAGAAATACTGTGCTGGGCAGGCGGCGGAGCCCAGCTGTGATCCTGGCAGGGCACGAGAGGAGGGATGAAAGACAGTGGGTGTCCCAGCTGGCTTGCAAGCGTTTGGACACTGTCACTTCTTTTCCTGCAGCTTAAAGGAGGCAAGGGCAGCGGTATGGGAAGTTAAGTCTCTCTCTCATTTCCTCAGCCTTGAACAGGGTTGTTGCCATACCTGTGCCTCCTTCTTTAAATTGTTGACTTCAAGTGACAAGGGGTAACTTTGTAGAAGGAGGGGTAACGGTTTTAAACTGAAAGAGGGGAGATTTAGATTAGATATCAGGAGGAAATTCTTCACTGTGGGGGTGGTGAGGCACTGGAACAGGTTGCCCAGGGAAGTTGTGGATGCCCCATCCCTGGAAGTGTTCAAGGCCAGGCTGGATGGGGCTTTGAGCAGCCTGGTCTAGTGGGAGGTGTCCCTGCCCATGGCAGGGAGGTTGGAACTACGTGATCTTTAAGGTCCTTTCCAACCTGAACCATTCTATGATTCTGTGTTTTGCCTCAGTGTCTGACAGCTGTTTATTTTGCTCTTCTGTCCCCCCTGAATAGAGCATGTGGGTGCTCAGATAGGTAGTGCTATAGAAGACCGAGTCTAGGCACAGTCTTTCATCCAGGCTTATAGCACGGGACAGAACCAGGAAGGCTGGGGATGAAGTGACCACCACGTCTGGGGACCGTGAAGGGCTCCAGCTTGTGCCTCAGACGGGAAAGACCTCGGGTGGCCAAAGCGGTCAATGGGGTCTGCTCTACGCGTTTCCCCAAGGTGCCTCCTTGTGGCAGAGGCAGCGACGGAGATGTATCTCAGTCAAAGCAGTTCACAGCTTGCGGTACTGGAGCAGCCCCCCTTTTATCAGCAGCCAGAGCCCACAGGGATGTTGCCCAGGTGGGTGAGCTCATATCCTCCTGCTGCTGCCCCAGTGCAGGGACTCAGCAACCGCTGGGACAGGGGAAGTGGCAGTGGCAGATGATCGTGCTTTGAATTGCTGTCTGTCTGCTCAAACGCTATGATAGGACCTTCTGGCTGCAAGTTTTTTGGCTCATTGTGAGCACGAGTGACCTAGTCTCCATGGCATTCCCACCAACCTGGTATGTTTTGTCCGTGCCTAACATGAGTGGAAGCTCTGGGCAACTCAGAAAGTCAAGCCACAGGTGTTCAAAATTATGCACCCGAACAGTGAATGACCAGAATTTAAAAGATTCTTTTCAAAATCTGAATACTAACAACTTCCCCAAAGCTACAGTGAACCAGTGGGAAAGTCTCCCTGCTCCACGGCGCATGGAGGCAGGTGGTTGTATGCACAGAGGAAAAGTCAATGCCCCTTGTAGATAACTTTAGCATTGAAAAATTGGTGGTCCTTGAAAATACATGTCCAAAAATGTTTCCTACGTCGTTCAGAGGTGTCAACTCTTCAAGAGCAGATTGAACGAAGTACTGTTGGGAGGCAAACTGTAAAAATCAGACCAGCTTCTTTCCCTGTTGTCCCCTCTGGTGACCATTTAAGTTAGGATAAAAGCTGAGTCCAGGTTACCTTTTCTGGGACTTTTTTCAGTGAAGGCTTTGATATGAAAGCAGGGTAAATGATGGAAAAGTATGCAATCAGAGAGATTGCTGAAGGATCTGAGGTGTGGGTAAGTGAAGGAAGACAAACTGTCAGTGACTGATTATTTTTTCTTAATTTCTAAGCCATGGGGAACACAAAAGTCTGCCTGATTGTGACCATGCTCTAATTTAAAACGTTAAGATGAGCAGTTAAAAATGGGTGCCTAAATCTAACCCCCTTAAATGTATAGTTAAGCATCTAAGTCTGTGGCAGGAGACCCCTTTGCTGCAGAGGGTTTGCTGGACTTTTGTAAAAGCCCTGAGCATCTGACAGCTCCTGCTGAAGTCCAAGTTGAAATATTTTTCCGTTTCTCTAAAGTGCTGAATTATGGATTTAAGAACCCAACTCTAGGCACTGTTTTTGTCTGTGTGAAAGATCTTGTTACAAGTATAATATAATAAATTGTACTAAAAAGATTTATGGCTTTTTTTTGCCTTTTTTGCTGGTGAATAGATGGAAAAAATCAGATTTTTAAATTTTTTTTTTTTAAATGTTTCTCAGTCAGTAGGGATTGCACTGGGAATTGTGCTAGGAGCTCTCGCCTCCCAAGCTGTTCTCCAAACAAGGCTGTTTTCCTTGGGCTGGCTGAGCTGGTGGGCCCACTCGAGCATGGGCCCTTCTGGCTCTGAGCACGCACCGAGGACGCGTGGGGGATGAAGCTGGTGCTTTGTGCCAGCAGGAAGTGGTGACGAGCCGTTCCAGCCCTCCGAGATGAAGGACGTGTTTGAAATCTCCTTCCTCACATCCTCCTCTTTTCAATTTTCAATCTTGCCCATCCAAACTGTGCCCGGAGTTCCTCAGCTCTTCCCACAATGAATGCCATTTGAGGAAAAAAAAGACAAAACGCAGCAAAAAAGCCCCCGGCCACGGCAGATCTGTGAAACCTTAAGGCAACTTTGCTGACAGTAAACATTCTGCAACTTCAGCGAGTGGCTCTGGTTCCTCTGGCTGGAGCGCCATGTTTCATTATTCCTAATTAATAGCAAGTCGCGGGGCAGGAGAGCAGCGTGGTAGGTAAGGTACCGAAGTGTTTCTTCTGCTGACGCCCCCTCCATCCCTGCCTGCCACTTTGTCCCACCTTTTGTCACCATCTGTACATGGTTAGCTGGAGAATGTTTATTATATAATTTAGTTAACTTTCGAGCTGTGAGCCTGCCCGTTTGATGTGCCCTCCTGTTAATGCAAAGCACACCATTACTAGTTAATGATCATGAACTGTCATCACAGTCACTTTGAAAAGGTGACAGTGATGAATGGAGCCGGCGGCTCCCAGGGAGGTTGATCACTGAATGGACGGTAAAGTTTATTTAAGCCCCGGCCTGATAATGGCTCTGCATATTTCAGATGGGTTGTTTCCACTCACTTCTGGGATAGCAGACATTCCCAAAATGATGCATCCCGCTGCCGCCCCCCACCCCCTCTCGCATCCCACTCTCTTAAGGTAAGAAAAATTCTCCCCCATTTCTGCATCTGCTGCCCCAACTTCTTCCCTGGCCGTGCTGCACTCCTCTGGCCAAAAAAAGGGGAAACCCTGCCCCAACTGCTTCCCTGGCCATGCTGCACTTCTCTGGCCAAAAAAAGGGGAAACCCCTGGGCAAAATTTCCTCTGAGCTTTGAAGAAAGGAAAAGCCCCTTTCGGAGCTGCTTCCCGAGAGGGTGCGCACAGCTGCTGCGCAGGCTGGGGAAGGGAATCACCCCCCGACTTAATTTACCGGGGCTTTTTTGTCAGGGTTGCGGCTGCTTACCTAGCATGAGGGCTTGTGGATGGGACTAAAGATAAAACCTGCATCTTGTCGGGTGTTCCTAAGGGGGGCCAGCAGCCAGCGGCGGCAGGCCTCGGAGCTGGGAGACAACCTGGTGCTTTCGGGTTGGGAGCCTCGAGGTCCCAAGATAAACAAATCTGCTGGTGAGAGTGACCAGCGTTAGGTCAGGCTAAGGGTCGCTCGAAGGTCAAGCCGCCCCACAGCTTGGATATTTCGGTTGTGTATTTACCTTCCCAAAACGCACGGTGTGCTGGAAGGAAGGCTCCTCACTCCGGGTTGTGAAGCCGGCATCAATCTGGTGGTGGTGGGGGGACATGCCTGGGACATCTCCAGGGAAAGACCCCTGGGAGAGCAGGGTCTTGGTGGCACGAGTCGGGAGAGGGAGGGAGAGGACCTCTGAAGGGCGATAGCTCTTGCGGTAGGCAAAGTCTCTGTGTATCTGTGCGCCGGCGGAAGGTGCACGGGGTGATTTATGTTGGCATGCCCGCTTGGTTGTCATTTTAATGTGTGCCGTGTGGGAAATGCTGGTGGCAAAAAACCAGACACGGTTTTCTCAACGGTGTTTTCTCAAGCTATGTAAAACCTGGAGCCCAGGCTGCCAGATCGCACTGCCAGAGCCTCACACATGTAGTGATCAGGTCTGGCTTAAAGACCTGGAGACTCTTGGAAATCTGAAGAAACAGAGAAAAGTCCAAGACACTCCTCATTTTTCTCTTTCTGACTTCTGAGTCTGTAGAAGATTGGGCTTTTGATCTTTAGTGTGCAGCTAGAAAAGCTAGAAATGCCCTCTTATATTTACCAAGGTATGAAAGTAGAGATATTTGATGAAAGGACTAATTGAAGCTGTAGGGAAGCCATACGAATATCCACTAAGGTTTGACAACTGGCAACACTGCAGAAGCTCAGCTGCACTGACCCTCACCCCAATACACCAGGAACAGTTCTTCTTGGGACTCGGGTCAGGGCATGCTGCCTACAAACAAGCCAGTACTTTCTCCAGTTATCATGATTTTAGTGGATAGTATGGCAAAGATACGCATGCGGTGGATATCCTGTGACATATATGGTGGATGTCCTGTGAATGCCTAGATGTTCAGCTTGTTCTCCTGGTTCACCCGCTCATCAGGGATGGTCCTCCTCTACCCCACACGGCTCTCTGGGCAGATTCAGAGGAAGGCTGGCAGGGTGAGATGAAAAAGGAAGGAAGCACACATCCATTTTCAGAGAACAAGTAGTCCTCAAAGCTTTAATATGGGTGATCAGAGGAGAGGAGGGAGGGAACCGAGGGACACGAAAAGCTGCGCTGGGGACAGGAATGACTGTGTTGAAGCTTTGGTAGAGTCACAGCCCAGAGGGAAAGGGCTGGGGAATTTCTACAGACACACACACAAACATCTGAAACAATGACACTGAAAGCATTTCTTGCTACATAATTTTTGATCCATTCTCCATTGCAGTCACAGGATGATATTTCGAGGCTTTATTCTTATTAGAAGGATGAGAAGGAGCCTGTCATCCAACAGGAGCTTCTGGATGATCTGCTGGTATATAGTACTTGTATGGCATGATCAAAACCAGGAGGTGTAAGGTCTTAGCTCCACGAGAAAATCATATCAATTTAAGTAGGTAATGATTTGTCTAAAGTTTAAACCATGTCAAGCTTTACTTTCAGAGCAAAATAAGGACACTGCCACAAGGGAGCCACATTAACCAGCCCATTTACAAACTGACAGGGCTTTTTCTGGTAGACAAGTCTATAAACCACTTTCTGGTATCTCAAATAGCAAGTTATCATGCACATTGAGGGGGTAACAATGGGCTTTTAGGAAAAATAAATCAATGGGTGGAATTAATGATCTCTTTCATTGTCAAAATAAATGTTTTAAGTGAGCCGCGGAGACGGAGGCAAATTATTCTCATGAAGTTCTGAGGTTTGGGGGTGATGCCAGGGAGCTGACGGTGGCGGGGGGCTGTCGAGCCCAGGCAGAGCGGGTGTTCGCAGCAGTATTTCAAAGCAGAGCCACGTCCTTGGGAGAGGGATGTCCCCGTCGGCGGCACCCGGGGAAGGCGGGAGGCCATCCATCAGCGGTGGCGCTGGGCTTCACCGCCCTGAGACGCCTTCCTCCGACCTTCCCGGCACAGGGATGGGGCTGAAGGAAAGCCACCCTCCTCTCCCTGCTGCTTCTCAGGCCCCCGCGCACCGAAGGGAGTCGACTGTCCTTTTAAATTTGGGTTGAGACATTTTACCCCAGCGTCTGCAAACATTTAGACATAAAAACTGCTGCTGTTAACTGCCAGCCCATTGTCTGCCGGTGACAGTTTTCTCTGAAAGTCGCTTACCAGGGGGTGAATGTTGATTGAGCAAATGAACACAAAGCGGGGAAGCCGCTGGCTGCGAATGGTGCTGCTGTTAGTTTAAACAACTTGAATAGAAATGCCATTATCCCGGG
Source organism: Rynchops niger (assembly GCA_013400035.1). NCBI lineage: Eukaryota > Metazoa > Chordata > Aves > Charadriiformes > Laridae > Rynchops > Rynchops niger. Next base: position 19,554 of record VXBH01009235.1, read on the forward strand.
TGAGTCAGGGGAGCCGGGAGGAATATTCACAGAGAGCAAAAATTACTGGCAGTGACTCGCACAGCGAGATAGATGGAGGGAGCATTTGGCCTTGATTGAGCTGTCACCCTGGGTATGCTTATTGTACCCACGCTCCTCGCCTTCCGATGTGATTTAATCTGAGGCTTCTCCCTCCCAGCCTTCCTCGCTCTGCAGCGTTGAACCTGTGCTCCCTCTTGCCGGCACAGCGTAGCCAAACCACGCGCAGCCAAGGGATCTGCTCAAGTCTCAGCTCATACATTCCCAGCCCTGTCTGTTCTGCCTGTTTATTTCCCCCTTTTTTTCTCTGGGACCTGCACCAGGACGGTTCCTACCTTCTGCAGATGGTGTTCAGGACAGCATGGCCAGCTGCTCAGAGGAGCTCCCTGGGTTCTAGCAAAGCTGGGGCAGAAGTTCCAGCTGAAATGTGGCTGGCAGGCATCCCTTCACTGGTGTGATAACACCCAAGAAGGTTAGGATCAAAGGGTCTCTGCTCTATGCAAAACACTTACTGAAGCCCTCCCAGCTGATGGAAGAGCCGTGGGGATGGGGGAAGAGAAACCACTGCCCATTCCTCGGCTTGGCCACTGTCACCATTGCTGTGTGTGTGTGCGGGGAATGGTCGCACAGGCAAGAGGAGTCTCCAAGATCTGACTCACAACGCCATTAGTGTTACTTTGGACAAGAGCAGCTTCGCATTAGCTGTGTTTGTCACATCCTTTTCCTGAGTCCTTTTCCAGCCTCTGCTGCCGTGCTGGCTGCCACTGTGAAGCAGCACCCTTGGGCAGAGGGGTCTGTCTCCACAGGGGTAAGGAGAGGGCTCGGAGAGGATGCTGGTGCACGGGTCGGGCAAACTCTTTGGCCAACAAAGAGGAAGGAGAGGAAGGAAAGCCCTGAGCATTCAAGAGGGTGGGGAGACACTCACCCAAATGAAGAGGTGGATGTTGCCCTATCAAATGGAAGTGAAATGAACATTTAAGTGAGATGAAATACCTGATAAATTAACATTTGCATTAAACGGGATCTGGTCTGGTTCCCACGGCTGGGTAATTTGTGAGTGTGAGGTGTTGTGGCTGCAGATAGAGGTGAGCAGGATGCATTATTCAGATTATTTTCTCACTTGAATTTGCTCAGAAGATGAGGCATCTTCCTGCCTCGCAGCCCCCGTGGGGGTAGCAGTGTTGGTGCCCAGCATCTGAGTTTCACAGGGAGCAGGATATTCAATTACAGGAGACAGACGACGGTAGCTGATGCCATTAGTGCTGTTTTCCCAAACCGGTGTGAACTCAGTAAAACAAAGACTGTATAAAAGCGAAAGTCTTCAGTGCTGATTTGGCTTGCTGTGGGAGGAAGGTGACATCCCACAGCTTGTAGCTCCATCCTGGCAGTAAGAGGAGCTGCCGAGCTCCTTGTGGAGGCAAGTGAGTCATATTTCATGCATAGTTAGGTCTAGCCACCAAGAACCTCAAGCTGTGTCCCACCATGCTCTCTGCTCTGCCATGCACGGGCCCCTTACCGAAGCCATTGCATGGCCAGATTTTTGGCAAGCAGCCGGAGTGCTGGGGCAAGGGACAGGGAGACAGCAGTATCTCTGTCCCCCTCTCTGCAGGCGCTGTTGGACAGCCTTATCCTCCATGCAGAGCAGGTCTGTTCATGGAACGGGGTGGAGAGGAGAAGGTCTCCAGGCTGGGAGAAGGGACTGCACCAGGGACACCTCGTAAGCCCCCGGGGCGCATGGGGAGGCTGCCATTTGTCTCGGCAGCACAGCATAGCCATGGGGCACAGCCTGTTAGGCCTTCACGCAAGTCTGGGTAAAATACTGCTGCTTGTTAACACCCGCCTGCCAAGTATCTGCACCAGCCCTGAGAGCCGGGGGTTGCCCATCTTCAAGGTTGCCCCTCTGCTTGCTCCAAGCCTGGTGCTCTCTGAGGCACGGTCCCCATATCCAGCTGGTGGGAGGGACCCTGACCCCCTGCCTTGTGCCAAAGCAGTTAACCAGACCAAGCTGATCTCTCTAGCACCAGCCTGGCCTCTCGTGGCCCTGGTGTGAGGGGTCAGGGCAGCAGAACCTGCCTGAGTGTGAGTGACGGTCTGTGTGCTTTGGCTGCTGGGTCTGGACTTGGAAAGCATCAGTACAGGGCAGCTCAGGGAGCATCCATTTCAGCCTGTCACCCACACCCAAAGGACCAAAAAAGGGGAATTTTTCCCATGCTAGCAGGTAAAGCTTCCACGTCATCAGCAATATCTATGCCAATAAATTAAACGAGGCCAGGATGTAGCTATTCTATATCACTGAGTTGTTAGCACTGTACCTGCATGGGTTTGGCCCACGCCAGTTATCCCTCGCCCCGAGATGAGAGTGTTTCAGGTGTTTGCAGAAGCTGTATCCACCGAGCACGTCGCTTGCGGCTGGGGTGTTTTGAGACCCACAAGAACTGCCCATACAGCTGTGAACAGCACTGGGCTAGCAGGCTTCACAGTCAGGGGCTGGCCCTGGAGCATTTTATTTACTTACAGAGACGTAACCATCCTTTACTTCCCTGCCGCAGCGCACACTCGGCAGAGCTGGGTCCCCGGGGTGATCCTGCAGCAGGCTTGGAAGAGAGCCCTGGCTTCCAGGAAACTTTCAGGGCTCCAAACCCTTTGGTTTTACCCTGTGTTGGGTGTTATCCCCTTGCTGCTCCATCATCATCCCAGAGCAGACCTTCTCCTTTCACAGCGCCCGCTCCCCTCTGCGCCGCCCACATCCCAGGAGCTGGTGCTCAAACCTTCCCGCGCCTGCGCTCCCCTCTCCCTCATCCCCACACTTCATCCTTCTCCTGACCGACTGTCCACACCTACTCTTGTATCACCTCTTTATGAAAACACATCCCCTGCACTGCTTCGCTGCTCACGAGAGCCACACACAGAGCCATGCTGCCACGCGCACCAGCTGGCACGGCCGCACTGACCTCTTGGGCAGGAGGACGGGCAGGGGACATGGAGGTGTCATCCTCGCTGCCGTCCACACTGACACTGAGCCCGACAAAGTAAAGTGAGCTTAATGCTGTTTTCGTGGCAAGGCTTTCATTTACACCTCAGCTGGTATAAATGATGCCGGGTTTTAGCAGTCAATTTAATCCTTTTACTTCTGGTGCAAAGGAATGTGCGCTCGTCGGTGGGGACTGCCCCACACAGACCCATCCTCTGCCACCTCCTTTGCTCCTGGAGGTTAGAAGTTCAGCGGGATTCTGTGTGCAGATGGGTTTTCAGCATCCCCATCTGTCCGGGGAAATGGTCGGTGCAGTGAAGCATCCTCGGGCGCAGGGATGCAAACGCGCCCGTCCCGGGCTGGGCGGGTGTAAGCTATACATAGCTCCGGTCCTGCACTGGCGGACAAAGGGAGCCTGTAAAGCTGCTGGGATTTGTGGTTATCAGCGGCCGGGGCAGGAAACGTCCCACACCACAATAACCTCAACTCCACCTTATGTCAGCAAGCCCCACAAACAGAAGGTCCTGGCTGCGGGCTTTTGCACAGCCTGGTACTGTACACCGGAGCCGGCTCACATGGTGAACGGACGGAAAAACAACACGACTGGCCTGTTCTGATGGCAAGCAGATAAACCCTCGCTCTGCTCAGACGGGTATTGTTTCCTTCCCACCAGCCTTCTTGCTGCCACCGCCAAGCACACGATAAAGCTTTGGCTTTTTATAGGGCTTCTGTTTGAGTTTGTGCTGATTTCAATGCAGTCATTCAAAATGAACATGCTCGGTGAATTGTTAATTCATGCGCCCTGGAACATGGCAGTGAGGAAAAAGGTAAAGATTAGTATTAACTGGTTAATTCTGGGTGTGAATTCCCACTGCTGCTTGCACTACAGTTAGAGTTTCTTCAGCTTTCCACGGCAGTTGACTTCAAAGTCAGGGCTGGCAAGGAAGGGAGGGAATATGAACGGATGAAAAGAGCTGTATTTTTGGTTCTTAGGCCATAATTTTCATCAGACTCTGCTGATATTGCTGTTTCCCTGCTACCTGAGGTGGCTGGGGTCGTTGCTCCAGCCTGGATTCCAGCAGAAAGGAAACCAGGCGTTCACATTGGCTCTGTCAGGGTCTACATCCCAGCACATCCACATATGGCTAGAGACAGGAAAGACCTATGGGACCTTTAAGACTTGGATCCTTGTGTTGCTTGTTCCCTGAAATACTGACGATGGGTTCAGACATTTTGCTGAATACTTGGTGCGTTACGGCACCCCCCAGCATCGCCATCCTGGTCTTCCTGCCGATATCCTCTCCCCGTGCTGTGATACCCAGACGGCAGCCGGGCACCTGGGCACGCTCAGGCAGGAAGGGAAGGTGGGCAAACGCCCTGCGTGCCTGGGCAAGAGTTTGGGTTTTTAGCTGGATGGTTTAATACAACAGCCTTTGGGAGAAAACATAGCACAGGTAACTCCAACAACTGACAGCCCGTTTCCTTGGATTGCAGGAGTGTGGGCGTTTGCTTCCTACACTATTTTAAGGTTGAATGCTCTTTCAGGAAAAATAAATGGATAACAAGATCTTTGCAATACAAGGCAGTATTATTAAACGCTTCTCTCCCACGTGCAGCTCATACGTAGCCCTTTCCCTCAGTATGTCTTCCATGCCCTCGTCTGTCACACTCTGGGAAACACTGGCATCCTTTAAATATTTCCTGAGAGGCTGAAGTGACTTCTGTTGCTACCGGGGTCACATCTGGCTGTGTGTACCTGCAAGCGTGTAGCTCTCTAATCCTTCAGACCCGCTTTGATTTTCATCTGTCATGTGCTGCACAGGCTGTTGAGTCTTTTTTCCAGCTCAGGTAGTTCTCTGCAGCTGGTCCATGGGGTTTTTTTGCCCCGAGTTATCTGCAGCAGCTTTTTATGTTTCGTCTGTTTGTGAATTGATTTGTTTCTGCTCTGCTCCTCCTTGCCACATCCACTACGCTCACCATAATTCTGCCCACACTAAATCTTCGCCTCCTGTGAAGAGGTCAGTTTTGGCTGAGTGAAAATATGCGGTGGGGACATGGAAGAATCTCCCATGTCCTTGTAAGTCATGTGTTCCTCCTCTTTTCCGAAGCCAAACACCACAATACAATTGGAAAAGACACAACAGCCTGGGCTCGGGGTGCAGTACAAAGCCTCCGCTCCGTCAACACAGTCAGCGGTGGTACTTGTCAACATGGAGTGTGCCCAAAGGTTTGGTTTGCTGCTGCTGCCGCCACTGCTCAGAGTGGAGAAACAGCCAAGACAGCTTCACTGCCCTGGGAATGGGCAAAACTCAAGCGAGAAACAGTCCCTGGCCCGAGGAACTTGCAGTCCTCTTAGACAAGACCAATGAGGAGAGGAGGCACAGAGAGATGGGGGCCAGAATGAGAAGTGATTAAATCCAGGTTCCTGCTCGTGAAGGGCTGTCCAGGGCTCTAAGTTGCCCACTGAATCAGCCACTGACACTAAATAAGTTTTTATAGCCTCTTTTGCTTGATCAGTGAATGTTTAAAACAATATGTCGGCATTCCTGCTTTTATTTTTTTCTGTGTATTTCTGGCAAGTTTTTTTTTTTTGTTTGTTTGTTTGTTGGGTTTGTTCTTTTTTTTNTTTTTTTTGGTCTGCAGCACCAACTCTATTAATAAATAGATTATTTAAGCTGATCTGATATCTCCTGGTTGTAAGGTCTTTCTTTGGACACACTGTGATACAACTAAGGGGTGGCTTTGCTCCAGCATCGTCTCAAACTCTCAGGCTGGCATATGCAGCTTGTGAAAGGTGCTGAGAGTCCTTTGCCTGAGAGCCTAATAAAGTTAAACACTGTGACAATTGCTGTGGTTGGAGCAACATCTGCTTCCTCTGAAGTATCACAAGTGTGGAACATACCAGGCCAGAAGGGACAGAATTTTGGGGGGGGGGTTGGGAATCTTCTGAAATTAAAAAAACAATTCAAAAAATACTCTTCAGCAGCTACAATGTGCCAGCGGTACGTCCTGGCACCGAGGCTGGCCCAGCCACGGGCACGTGCATCCCTGCGTGCCAGGAACACCGGGCTGGCCAGCACTCGGCCCTGGGAGCCACACGTGGTTCCTGAGGACCCAGCCGCTGCCTCATGTCCTTGCCACTGTGTGAGGACCCCCTGGGGCTGGCAGGGCAGCAGGATCCCCGGCCAAGGAGCAGCTCCTCGTGCATCAGGTCCTCCCCTGTCGTACCAACCTCATCGGCGTGTGGGGCAGGACCCAAAGCATAGGGACTGTGACTGGTGACACGGAAACCTGGGATTATGTCTGTTACGGGCATATGGGCACATAAATACTAATATATATGTGCGTGCAGACTCCAGTCTCAGGTTGGATTAGTTCCATAGGGTAAAGTTGGGTCCTATGGATACTTCTATATCTCTGTCGCTTTTGTTGCCCTCCACAGGAGGCACGCAGTGACTCCTCCTGCACCTCCAATCCTTTCCCCTGCTGCAGGAAGGAAACATTTGGAAAAGTTTACAGCCTGATCCTCCTCCTCCTCATTAAATTGCGCACGAGCTTGTAAAGCGCCATCAGGAACAGCAATTACAGAGCTGCACGTTTTTGTTCATGGTTATCTGCAAGGTCAGAGAGAAGTACAGCCTGTGTTAGTGAAGGTTCTTCACTTCTCATGCAGTTTAAACACAGAGGAGTACATTAAAAACAAGAAGAAACCCAAAATGTGTTAGTTAGTCCTGACAAACCTAAAGCCTTTCCTAACTCGCTTCCCAAAATTGTTCCTCCCATTTGCAATATTGATTAAAACATAATCAGACATTTAATGGCAGTTAGCTTTGATGAAGGCCAGGAAAGTCAACGAACAACCTCACACTTTGCAGGGCTCCCAAAACACACCTCCATCTAAGTGGGGATCTCCCCAGGAATCTCCAAGTGAATGTCATCCCGCTTGACAGAGAATGATGCTAGAGTATTTTCATGCTAGGAGTGTTTTATCATCCTTTGTTCTTTTTTTCCTCTTTTTCTTTTTTATTCTTTCCTTCACCCTTTCTCCTGCCACCCCTTCGGCATCACCCTCCTTTTCCTTTCAGTCCTCTCTTGTGCACTGTCCCGGCTGCTGTGCGTGGGTCTGGGGCCCTCTCCCGACCTCATTCATTGAGCCTCCTCTGTTTCAATGACAGACCACCTGTGTCCTCACCCTGTCCAGGCTCCTTTTGGTCCGTGGGGCTCTGTCTTGCCTTCACCCTGGTCTCCCCCTCCCTCACACCAAGTCCCTGCCTGTCCATGCCTCTGCTGGAGGACAGCCCAGTGGGTGGTCCTTCTTCCACTGCCATCATGGTGGCACCACGTGTGGCAAGCGTGGCAAGAACAAGCATTTTCTATAGCATGAGAAGGGGAAGCAGGATGGCACACCAGCAGCGTTGCTGATCACCCCCGGGGACAGCCAACACCTCCCTCAGGCTCAGCCTGGCTTTGACTTGCCATGGGCATCTCTTCAGCCTTCGTCCCATCTCATTCCCTCTGTCTCCCTCTCCCTTTTCTACCCTTCCCCTGCCTCAGTCCACGTCATTTCCATTGCAACTGGAGTATGCTTGCTCTTTCTTTTCTTTAATGGACCCAGGCTGAAATGTGTCTGAAGGGTACTTTCAGCAGAAAGCTTGGCAGCCTGGCAGCCCTTGGGCGTTTTGCCACATTGAGCAAAAAAATGTGCATGGGCCCGATAAGAATTACAATGGGGTGCTTGGGGGGGGCGGGCCACAAGCAGGGAGTGCCCCACCAGCTGCCTACCTGCTCCATGGGGCCAGGGAGGGTGGTGTCAGGCCTGTCCCCAGCCCGCGCTTGCCCCTCATCCTGTGGCCTGCCATGCAGAATGGCTTAACGCACCACTCCCTGGCCTCTTGTATATGTTTAAAAGTATAGCAGGTGGGGTTCCTGGGGAAACCATGGGAGTTAAGTGGAAGAATGCTGTCACACAGCTGGAATGGGGGGATTTTCTGGGTGCAATGGTGCTGCAGGCGATGTGAACGCAACACCTTGTCCCCAAAAGTTGCCTTGACGAGTGCAGCAACCCCGTAAAGACGGGGGTGAGCACGGCTCAAAATATCACAGCCTGAGGGTGGCTCCTTTCCCTCTGCTTCGTCCCTTCAGTGGTGGTGAGGCCGAGTGTGAGGTGGTGGCCCCCTCACAGGCACGGGGCGAGGGCTGGAAGCAGGCACCACTTGCCCCAGTGTCGTGGCTGGCACGGCTTGCTTGGGGCTGTTGTCTGCTGATGTGTCAGGCAAAATATTTGCAGGTAGGGGTGGCCTGCCATGGTGATTTCCAGCCACAATCAATACGGAGCAATTGCGGGTTTTTAATCTGAAAAATAAATATCGCGTCTGGCTAATGCTTTTTTAATGTCTAATTTCCCCCTCACAGTTCAAGGGTCTACATCTTACTCAGAGAGATGGTGACAATGTAATTAAACATCCCACGCAATGCATGAAAAAAATGCTGCTTTTTCCAAGCAGACAATTTTGGGGAAGGGGGAGATCATATAAGCCAACGCACTTTGTTCGTTTATCTAGCTCCTGATCACCCTAGCTACCTCTCTAGTCAAGGAAGGGAGAGAAACTCCCTCAGGAAGTATTTTCAGGGGTAACACAGATGCTCTAAATACTCTTCAAATAGGCCTATCTTTCCTATCGACACCCCAGGGGGAGTAGTTGGCTGGCCATGTCAGGGACCTGGCAGTTGTGACGACCTTTTCCAATCCACACTGTTCCAACCAGACCTGCAAGGTCTGGGCCAGGCAAGCGTGATATCCGTCTCCGGACAAATGGCTCCGTCATCCTTCTGTGCAAAGCGGATTAATTTCCAAAGGAGCGGTGCCTGAAGGCAGGCGGAGAGGGCATTCATTTGGTGCTGGGTTCGTAAGGGTGGCTGCTTGCCTGCGTGCATGCGAGGGGGCATCCCATGCCTGGAGCAGAGAAACAGACAGATGGATTGGAAGAGGTCTCCAAAAGCATCTGTCATCCCAAGAAGTGACAAACCATACACATTCTGTGTTGTGAAAGATACTCTTACATTACTCTTAAGGACTCCTCTTACCATGAGAAAGGTTTCTCATCCTGCCCATTATAAACAGGGGAGCAGACTTGTTCCCCTCTTCGTCTATGAGCTGGTTTATGTAGCTGAGGATTATTACTGCATCCCCATCAGTTGTCTGTTTTTTGACCTAAGCTGCCCAGTTTTTTCAGCACCCCCTGTGCAGGTCACATTTCCCCCGACCTCTGCTGTCCCTGGGCTCTCTCCAAAGGGTCCACATCTTTCCTACAATGCATTGCCGAAAACTGGCCATGCTATGACAGCAGCTGCATACTAGGACTGCACTGAACAAAAGGGTAATTTCTTTGTACAGGCAAATGCTGCTTGTTATTCCTTCCAACATGATGTTTGCTGTTTTGTGTTTGGTAAGAGTGTGACTTAGAGTCTTTTCTATAGAACTACTGCTTAACCAGCCTTTTCCACTTGATATTTGTTCAGTTGATTATTCCTGCCTAATTGTAGATCACTGCACTCTTCCCCACTGAGTTATGTCACACTATTCCTCTAAATTGTCAAAATAAGGTCTTTTTTTTCCCCTTTCCCCCCTGTTTTAAATTTAAAATTCTGATCCTTTCTCCTAAATACCTCTATCTGCCAGGTTTGGGGTCACAGTCTGTGTTTGCTCATGCTGTGACAAATGATGCCACGTAGAGCCGGGCACCAGCCCTGTGTCCCTCTCCGTGTCTCTCCCCTTTTTAACAATAGACCACCAACAGTTACTCCTTGGACTGGGCTATCCAACCAGTTTTGCATCGAAACTGCCTTTTTCTGTTTTGCTTCAAGATACGTGAGGCAGCTTTATGAAGCACGTGAGACGACACCAACCCCACCTCCAGACCGTGCTGAACAGAGAAGATGCTGCTGGCAAGACAGCTGGGAGGACACCCTGGCACAGAGGGTTTAGGGGTTTTGCAACTCAGCTTGGCCGTGCCTTAAGAAGCCAGGTATATCCCAGGTGTCTGAAGGGCGCAGTGGCACCCAGGCGGAGAAGTGGAGCACCCGGCCTTTGTACTTTGGTGCCTGTGGGACCGTTAAGGTTTGGTTTAGGTACCCAAGCCTGTTTGCTGGCTCCAGCTCTCGCAGCACAGCTCTCCCGCTTAGGCCAAAGGGCACAAGCGCACGTCAAACTGTAATGTCTCAGTCAACCACGTTCACCTACTTGGAGATACTGTTCTGCATGACAAAGGCTTTCAGTGTCCATGAACTGAAGTTTTTCTTTCGGAAAACTTCTCTGTCCAGGAAAATAATGAACATTGAGTATTTTTATCCCAATTTAACGATGAGAACAAATGTGCAGATACTGGAAAGGGCTGCGGCCTGCAAGATCCCAACTCTCGAGCAGCTGCTGGATTTTCGTTGCCATTAGTGGCATGTATTAAAAGTCAGTGGGTTGCTCCACAAGCTGGGAATTTGAGTTACTGTGAAACCTGCATCTCACCTTCCCCTCACCCCTTCCCAGTATTAAAACCTTGAAGAGCTGCAGCACACAGAACAAAGGAGAAAGCAATAGGAGAGTGGCAAGGTCACACATCTGCTGCTTTCCACACTTTCTTATCTCTGACATCACGGCCCTCAAGGTCTTTCTTCTCATTAAAACAGCTGAGTAATTGCGAACTGTACACAAACTGACTAAACCTGTGGCCTTCTGCCTTAGTCGTAATATGGGATGTCTGGCCAGCAAAGATGTTTCTTGGTGAGGCTGGGTGAAGGGGCTGAAGAAATATGCAGCTCTGTGCAAACGTGGCGGGAAGCCTTGCCTCTGCCACCGTCCTTTGGGCTGACAAGCTGCAGGATATCCAGCCAGGGCAGCGTGGTGCCATTGACGTTGCTACTGAAAGCACCAGGATGTGACCCCATCCCACGCTCAGGACAGGCAGGGCCAGCTCTTAATTGACTTTGCGGAGCACTGATTTGTAACGACCCCACCAGTACTGCCTCTGCTTGAGGTTCACTTTGTTAGTAATGAAGAAAAAATTATAGACCAGGGAAAGGATGGGGAACTGTGGACCAGGAGAATGGTGGAAAAACAAAGGATAAGGCATGTTATGGCTGAGGATGTATTAAAAAAGAAAGCAGAAATGGAGGAAAAAGTACCCTGAATCAACAAGTCCCACACACATGTTGGATTTGCTCAAGCAATGCCAACCTAAGCTCACCTCAGCATCTGGTCCTGTCTCTGTCTTTTGGACACTCGCTTCTCAGGTCTGACCATTGCCCTGTGGCTGCCATACCTCAAGCAGCTGCTGCTGGGGCTTCTGAAAAGCACACCTGTGACCACCACCCCACTAGTCCTGGTGAAATTCATTAATGGCAAATCATTTGTCATGACATAACATAGGATGTAAAAGATCTATTTCTGGTGGTTGTACATGCCTCCGTGCTTGGTGATTAGCGTTTAGCATCTGGAAATGCAACTGTCTGGACAAGCTAAGGGGATAGCAAGCAGATGGGGGTGGTCTGGGCTGTGAAAAATTATATGTGCACTGAAGTAAGTAGATAAAGATGCTCCTGAGGTTCCAAAGATTTTCCTACGGGAATAGGAATGATTGCGAAAGACAAAAATCAGGAAAAATTGTGTAATAGGTGGCTACTGACAGCAGCAGCCAAACACAAATATTAGTAGTTTGAGTCCTTCCTATGTTATTTGTGAAAAGCGCTGGCAGCGTAGCTCTGTGGGCCTCCCGCCTAACGCCAGCCTCACAGCTCCTTGTCCCTGGAGCAAGCCCGACAGCTTGCCTTTGGCTGAAACACATCTACCAGCACAGCTGCCACCCTTTGCTGGCATGCTGTTCATCCTCACTGGTAAAAATATAGTTTTTAGTTCTCACATAGCTTTTTTTTTTTTTTTTTAATCTGGTTTCAACTTCCAGCTATTTATGTTGTGTCTTTCTTTACCAAGAAGAGGCTTTTGCTACATGACACGATTTCCTTCTGAATGAATGTGTAGCATCAGAAAGTCAACTCAGCCTTCTTTTAGAAAGCTGAACACTGAGAGATGCTGCCTTTGATCTGTATTTTCCTGCACATGTTCTACTTTTTTTGGCATTTTTAGAAGTGTGGACACCCAGACCGAGAGCCAGTATCCTACTGGTGATCTCTCCACTTCCCTGCCCCTACTTGGTGGGACCTCATTACACCCTTCGCATCCTACCAGAAGCAGTAAGAACAGAGGTAGTGCTTTTTCCTGCAACAAGAATGCACAATTCTCTGGGTGCATTATAGTTGGGTTTTTTCAACCTTTTTTTTCTTTAAACAGTCAGTCTTGACTGCTGCTGGAAGTCGATTGCCAAAGTTTCAAGCTGATCAGGAAATAAGCTATCTAGCAAATTTTCTTCTTGTGACAGGTTCTTAGATCAACATGCTGCTTATCTGATAAAGCATTTCCCAGAGACAACTTGTGGCACATTGCCCCAGTCCCACGGTGCAGTTCCTGTATCTTTACTCAATTTCTTGAAGATGAGAGAAGGTGACACTGCAAACAACAATCAGCAAATGCTGCCAGTGTGCAGGTATGGTTTGGGTATCATTCCCTAGTTTGAATAACCCCCCGGTCAAATATGTACTGAAAAATGAGCAAAAATTGGCAGAACCAAATGGTCCTCTGGAATAATAATGTACTGGTGGGAGTACTGTGGGGCATCCTGCCAGTCAGAGGTGGACCACTGTGGCAAAACTTGTGGCTTGTCTTAGACACAGTTTATTCAGAAGAGTGTGGCCAGCAGATTGAGGGAGGTCATCCTCCCCCTCTACTCTGCCTTGGTGAGGCCGCACCTGGAGTACTGTGTCCAGTTCTGGGCTCCCTGGTTCTAGAAGGACAGGGAACTGCTGGAGAGGGTGCAGCAAAGGGCTACCAAGATGATTAGGGGACTGGAACACTTCTGTTATGAAGAAAGGCTGAGGGATTTGTGTCTCTTCAGTCTGGAAAAAAGATGGCTGAGGGTGGACCTTATCAACACTTATGAATACTTAAACGGTGGGTGTCAAGAGGATGGGGCCAGGATCTTTTCAGTGATGCCCGGGGACAGTACAAGAGGTAATGGGCACAAACGTGAGCATCGGAAGTTCCACCTGAACTTCTTTACTTTGAGGGTGGCAGAGCACTGGAACAGGCTGCCCAGAGAGGTGTTGGAGTCTCTGTCTCTGGAGACATTCAAAACCTGCCTGGACGTGTTCCTGTGCAACCTGCTCTGGGTGACCCTACTCTGGCAGGGGGTTTGGACTAGATGATCTCCAGAGGTCCCTTCCAACCCTACGGTTCTATGATTCTATGACTACTGAGTCTTTTAAATGTTCTCTCTCTTGGCCTACTTCTTAAATATTAGTACCCGTGGACTAATGCCTACAGGCAAGGGAAAAAGAAAAGAATAAAAAATATACAAACTAGCAACAGTGACGCTTGGCATATCTGCAGGATATAATAAAGCCTGTGTGGAACAATTTTGGAATTTCTAAACACTTCATGCAAAAATTCTCTGTTCTGATGCCACTGAATATATTGAAAGAAACCATTAAGTCTTCTGTATCTTGTGTGGATGAAGTTGAAATCTGTTATTTCAGCATTTTGCTCTAAGTAGATGTAGGTTCTATTCAATTACTGAATCACCTTTGGTGAAGTGAAGTTTTCTGGAATTATCCCAACAAAGCCCTCCAGAATATCCATTCCGTACTTTAAAATAAGGTAGCAATTGAGGTTTAGACTTTGGTGTCAAAATGGTGCAAAATTTTGCAATGGTAAAATAATCTGCAGAATAGAAACGAACATTTCTAATCATGACTAATGAGAAGAAACAATAACTCAAGTCTGTCAGAGCTGTAACACACAGAATATCCCTTAGATAAACCTATGGCTAACGCATATCTGCTGATATGGGTACAGGCACATCTCTTTTACATATGTATAGCTTCAAACCTGGAGGCAAAGCCATGCTGATGTACGGGACTCTTAGTCTCCCTCTTTTCTCTCCTCCTTACATTCCTCCAAACTCAAAAGCTGGAAAAGTACAGCCAGAGCAAGCATGAGAGTGTCAGAGATTAATAAACCCAGGAGTACAAACTCGCTGGTAGGTCTTTCCTGATGAGCAAGGCAGGACTCACATGAAGATTTGAAAGGTGTCCCCCATGCTCAGACCATCCAGGTTTGCCAGCATTTCTTCAGCGTCTGGCTCGAAGCTCTCAGCCCGAACACATTGCCCTCCGACACCCAAACATTTCTCCCCCACTAATAAATAATGATCAGCATTTATTACAATGTCATCTGTAATGGATTACAGCTGCTCAGGACCTGGTGAAGCAGGACTCCACAGCTTCTCGCTCCTCTTGTTAGGATCATTCGTGTTGCTGCAACACCTTGAGACCTGGGGATCTGTCGATCTCGCTGTCACACAAACACGCACAAAGGCAACATCACAACCTCTAGGACACTTGTTAGTGAAGTAGATAGCAGAGGGTAGAGGCAAATGAGCTCATGTGAAGTCCTTGTGGCAGGTCAGATGTAGAGGTGAGCAACAGGACCTGAGTTTCCTGACTCCCACGCCAGCGCCTGGGCCATTGGGACCAGCTTTCCCATCCTAAGTGCTTTCCCAACAAACATCTTCAATCTGCACCTACATGGTCTGGAACAACAGACGTCACTCCTGGAAGACCTTGTCTCTTGATTGCTTCCTCCTCTGACAGTGGCGGTCAGACCTTCACCTGTGGGCACCATCGAGACACTTGTAACCAGAGTCTCCTCTCAGGCAGAATTAAACACTGCTGTGCCTGCAGGTTTCACGTTCACCCTCTGCCTCAGTGTCCCTTCACCTCCCCTCTCCCCGCACAGTAAGTGCACTTCCAACTTCAGCCCTTCTCCAGGTTCTTCCTGCAAAGCAAAGCAGGAAGAAGGTTGTCCTGCTAAAGGTAACATTCGTCATATAGTGCACTACTGACTACCTCACCTGTGAAGTCTTAAAAAGGATTTGCAGTCTGTAGCTTGCTTCTGGGGAGGCTCTTCCCCTTGTTCAGAAGCTGTAGTGATGTGGACCTGGCTGTCACCCAGGGGCTACAGGAACCTGCAGCCTGAGAAGGACTAACCTCATGCAATGGTCCATTTGCAACACTTCCCTGCATAGCATCGATGTCTAAACCGGGCACAGGGGAGAGGGGTTCTTTCATCCTAAGAGAACTCAGAGCTGAGTTGTGGAGTGGCTTTGATGGGTTATAAGAGATGTCAGTGAGATGTCACTGCAAACTCTGCAAAAACGATCAAGGGTGTCTTCCAGAAATTAATTACACCTTTATTTTCTTCAAGCATTACTGATGGCAGAGACACCATCACAGTTAGTAGGGATTTCCATTGTCTGATGACCCTGTGTCTTATGTTTGCATCTGAGAGCACCCATATAGCTCCTTGTGACAGTCCTTCCCACACGCCTATGCCAATGCCTTTCAGATAGGGAAGCCCAGAGCACTCTTTCTGGGGGAACAGCCAATCCATTAATGGAGGGTGCGCTTTTCAGCTGAACTGAGTATCCCAAAGACATTTTTATACCAAAAACCTTATTTACAGGGTCATGAAATGAGAACTCAAGGCTAAGGCAACAAGAACTAGGCAGAGCAGACTCTTGGACTCTCAAGCCCCAAGCTGGTGTCTCAGGCTGCGAGAACATGGATTTTCTTTGCTTACGTTGCCCACTCCTGCAACCAGAGTGCTGGAGACTGGAACTGCAGCTGCAAGGTATGGTTTTCATTTTCACAAGGAAGATGGAAGAGGTGAGAAGAGAGACATCCTGATTGGAAACAGGGAACACCAGAGGTCCTGATGGAGCAGGCTCAGCAGTGGGTGACTCCTGCGGGAAGATCGGGAAGACACAAGCTGTCAAACCAAATCCCTGCTAAGTCACCCTTGTGCAAGCTGAGTGAGACCAGAGTGGACCAAAACAGAAAGGGATGGAGGAAGAGGTGACGAGGGGTGTCCTAACAGGTTGTGTGGGACCTGCCTGCCTGCGTGTGCTAGGATTAACCTCCTGACACCAGGCAGCTGGAGAGCCGGCAGGGGACCCTAGGGACCGTACAGGATCCTGCGGAGACGTGTTAGCACAGCTGCATGGAGACAGGTCCTGCAAAAGAGAAGCAGCTGTGGGAGTCAGAGAGGAAAGTCTCTGCATGTGGATGAAGAGGGAAAGAAGATTGGCTCTGGCTGAGTAATAGGCCAGGGAAATAATTTCAAACTAGGAGGATAAAGCCTGTGTGTAAAGTTACATGTCTCCGAAGACATGCAAGAGGAAAACCTTGAGGTGATGCATAGAGATGTACAGGCAAGAGCATTGCTTTCTTAACAAAACCTGGGGAAAACCCTCTACCTACCCTTCTTCTTCCACTGGAACAGACTGTGTTTTGTTGTCAAAAGTCATCTGTCTCTAAGGCCAGGCAATCCAGGTAGCTACTGGATTCAGCGAGTGTGGTTTACTGCTGAAGAAGTAAGCCGCTTTTGAAAAGCAGAGGGAGTCATCTACAAAAGTTAAGCAAGGACCTAGAGAGCGAGACTTGGTTGGGCTAAAGAGTATAGAAGTTCCTTCTGAAGGTATAGGCTGTGAGCTAGGCATCGGCTGCATAGCTCAGTGGTGGGTCAGGGGGAACTGGTTGTAAACTTCTGACTCAGCGTTTAGATAGTGCTGTGTTAAATGGTTTGTGAATTGACTCTGAGAGTCTGAATTTCAGTGTGAGTACCTGTATGCGTTATCAAAAGAGCATTTTGAATTCTGTACCTCTCCTCCATGGAAAATTAGTTCAGGTATTTTTTCCATACGTAGCTTCGGGTGCCCGTCTTTTGAGCTGTCATCCAAGTACGTGTACCCTTTACTGGAGCAGGAGCTCCATGGTTTGTTTCAGCGGACGCAGGAGAAAATACGAGTTGTGTTGGTTACAACATCACCTGTAGAGCCAAATCCTGTAAGAGATTTCTGGAATGGAAAATGCAGAAAACCTGCTCCTTGCAGCAACTCTGGAAGGGAATGAGAAAACAGGAATGAAGAACTGGTGTAATATCCCGCCCTGAAAAATAAGAGGTAAATCAAGACTGAAAGATGATTCATGGCTTAAAAATGAACCAGAAGAAAAATTTCGCAACCAGAGTGAGATTCATGCACTCTTCTCTGAAGCTGTGTTGTCTTGCCACTGTCATCCCAATATTCTGTTTCACCCTGTAGGCTTTCTATTCTCTAATCTTTCTTCTTGTGACTCCTTGCCTCTGTGTTGGCCTTGTTCCACAAATATTTAAGGGTATGAGTTCAGTCACATTTCCAGAGTTTTTCTTCAGTAAGCTGCATTTTCAGACAGCCTGTGTCATGGTTCCTGTAAACAAATGATGGTTGAAGCTAATAATGGTTTTACAGAAATAAAATAAATCTTAATCCAGTTAAAAGCGAAGGTGTGGCCCAGTTTCTTTTTTCCAAAGTTCTTGCAGCATTCTTTTGTGCCATAAATGTTGATTCTCTACGGAGTAGCTGTGAACAAGTGCAGTTCTTGTTCACGGTCCTGATTCCAGGGTTCATCTATGGGCTGTGTGGACATCAGCTGGTGCCATATTTACATTCTTCCAAGGAGAACTGGACCCTAATGTGTAACTATAAATAGCCATCATTCAGTTCTTTCTTAACTGGTGCAATTTCTATTAATCATATGCTGCATTTTATACTGGTTTAAACTGGGCATGTTTGGACCATGCATACCAACCCAGTCCTTGGCTAGGCACGTTTAGAAGGGGTTATCACGTTGGACTCAGGGTGTTCTGGACTCTCCTGGAGCCAAGAAGGTTCACATAAGTCAGCTGTGGGATCACTGCTCTGCGGTCTCCTGGGCTGCTGGGCCTAAGTTTGGAAGTCACTACACCTGGGATGTAAAATCACTTGTGTTAAATAAGTCTGAATACGGGCTATGTGGAGGTCTTTCCACACAGGTGAATTTTTACAGAGCAATCTATTCCTGATGAGCGCCTCAGCTTCCAGAACAGCAGGTCCTTCACCAAATTTCTGTAATCATCTGCTTTAGAGCTGACCCTGGGGTTTTCTGTGTACAGTGCCTTCTCTACAAGAGGAAAGGCCACAGAGGAGCGTTAATTAAGTGGCTTTTAAATTAATTATTTATTTAGTCAGAGCACACATTCATTCACATTGTATTCACTGGGCTTTGGTCAAATCCCAAGCCATTGTCTGCCTGCACACAAGTATTTATCTGAAGCTATGGGTTTAAACAGATTAACTCACGCAGGAGCAAGTGCCTATGTAGGTACTGATACTGATTACTCAGCCAGATGAAGTTGGCTCAGGTCTTGTACGGGATTCTCTTCTCTGAGAGTAAAGTGTTTGCACAGTGGCAGGACGCAGCTTTGCTGGATTGTCCAATGGCTGAGTTAAACTGACACTGCGCTGGGGTGCACGAAATTGGTGTGTCTGGGGAAGTGGGCTGCTGGAGACCTGGAGATGGAGGACCTCAACCGCGTTCTTAGTCACGGAGACTGACGTTCTTTCAAACTTTCCAGCAAGATAATGCTATTTTAGATCAAGGTGAGCAAAAGCTGTCGGTCCCTTCCCCTGGTGTCACGTGGTCCTTGCCCGGTTCCTGAGCAAACTCATTTGCTTTGCAAAGCACTCACAGATGCCTGGAAGTGGAAAGGGGCACAAACCCCACCCCTTCTGACCCAACTCCATGCTTTCTGCTGCTGGGGTTGCCTTCCCACTTGGGTGGACTCAAGCTGCTTCCTGAGTAATTTAACCCTCCTCACCCAAGAGAGAGACCGGAGCAGCAGCAGAAGCGCCTGGCTTTATCAGCCGCGTTTCTTCCTTCAGCTTATCAACAAACGAACTCCCAGTTGGCTTTGTTTGACTTCTAGGGTTTATTGGATTTGTTGCTTCCCTTCTTCATTTTCATATTAAAGGCTAAGGTTGGGCTGTGATCCTGCTACTGTAGCCTCCAGCTCCTGAGCTGATAGTACTGGCTCTAATTGCTCAGCTGCCTGATGTAATCACCAGGAGGTACACTGTATGTGTGGCTACAGGCACTTCATATTTTCTCTCCAGCCAGATTAAAAAAAAAAAAAAAAGAAAAAGAAAAAAAGAGAAAAAAAAAANAAAAAAAGAGTCAATTGGCTCTAGGTCTGTCAATAGTGACTAATCAGGTGCTGTACAATTAATTATGAAGCGGTGTCATTTTAAAACAATTCTGAGGTGGGAAAGAACAGGCCTGGGCCCTTTACCTGCTGGCACTGTTTGTGTTGCTAAGCCAATCCAGGCTGCGTCCTCTATTTCATTTACCTTTTAAACTATTGCCCCCGCATAAGTAAACACTTTCTATAAAGTGTGTGTGCATGCATGTGTGTAAGTGGGTGGAGGGTGATCTGGGAAGCTCTCCACCCTAGAAAAGAAATTAATGATGGAAAGGCTGGGAGGGGAGGGGGGGGAAGCAGCATAATTTGGCAGTAATTTCTGAAGAACTGCAGAAGATAATAGCAGGTGGATGAAACAAGAATAGCTTGAAACAGTCTGGGGCTGAGTCTCAGTAACCAGAATTGCAGTTCGATATGGGGATGGAGGTAAGAGACATCCCAGCAGTGCATACATGAGACTTTCCTAGGTGAGGAGCCCAGGGTCCCCAGCTGCCCACTCTTGCTGAGGGGGCACATCACCGTCACACCTAAGCTAGCTATCCCAGGCTCTGCTCTCGGTGGCAGCCAACATCTCCCACCTGCTTTGCAAGGAATGTGGCTGCCAAGGGTGGGATGGCACTCCTCTCCATCCTGCTGGCAAAAATTAACCGTCTCTTGCAAAGCAAAATTCATCCTTCAAGGAGGATGGCAAGGGTGCTGCTACTGCCCAGAGCCACGCTGAGGGCACTGACGGGTGAAATTAGTGTGTGGGGGGGGAAAGAAACATGTCCATGGAAATGACAAACCCTTTTTTTAAATTAGTTTAGTAGAAACAAATGGACGGTGTTACACAGCTAGTGTCAGGCCAGTTTGAGGACTGTCACATGTTGAGACCGTGGTCACATCTCTGATGCCCGTGTCTGGTGCTCAGGGTGGCAGAAGAGACAGGCTGGGAAGGCAGAACAGAGGATGCCGAGGGAGACCCTCTGCTGGAACACTTCCTTGAAGATGCTGACTGCAGAAGAGATATTCTAGAGTGGGACAAGGGGCAAGTATCTTCTGGAATGGGAAAAGGGGTTTAGTAGGAAAAAATTAGAAATACCCTGGCAAATTGTTTAGCTTTCTAATACAAAAGCTCCAAAACACCCTTCGTTCAAAACTTCTGCCGGCAGCACTTACAGTTCTGTTCCACAGCCAAAAAGAAAAGGTAAATTCCTGTGTGAGTGTGTAATTACTAAGATTGCTTTTCACTGTAATAAATGTAGAATTAGTTGGACTATTCTGGGTAAACAATTTATTTATTGATAATGTATTTTAGGAGCAAAATGCCAAGGCACAACAAGTTCCGGTCTGAACTTTTCAAAATCAAGCATGTTGACTTTTTTTCTCCAAAGTTAGTTCTCTTAACTTTATTGGCTAACATATTTTAAATGAAAAAGAATCATTAAAAATAGAGCAAACCATTCGATAAAAAATTATATGTTTTATTTAGCTAGAAGACTTCTAAAATGTTATTCAAAGTTATTTTCACAGCTTTACATGAATCTCAGGATCGTTGCTGGCAGTGTCCTCTTTTCCCCGGTCTTCCAAAAAACCACATTACATTGGCTTTGTAACAGTGAAGCATCATTACATTGGCTTTGTTAACAGTGAAACATTTAGTACCCTTAACCTCAGTTTCTGTTAGCATTTTGATGACAGCAGCTACTGGATCCCTGCTGCAGCGTTTCCTTGCCAGAATGAAATGTGGTGGCTGGAGCTCTGTGTCAGAGGACTTTGAAATACGATGTGAGGGGATTCAGTTCATCGGGGCCATACAAGTTAGGGGTTGCCAGCCTGGTTTAGGCCAGGACTCTGCTCAATCCAGTATCCTGCTTTTAAAGCCTTGGCAATTCTTGCACTGAGAGTATGGGAAATATGTTGCCCAGAAAAAGAGTTTTTACCTGAATTGTCCCAAATCCAGGCAGTCCCTGCAGGAGGGCACCCATGGCACCGTACATTAGGTAACATGGGGTAATACGACAAAGCAAAATTAACGGATGTAGAAGTGGAGGTTACAACATAAACATACGCTCAGATGCTGGTGTAATGAACGTAGTATAAATATTTAGATGTATTCCTACATCTAATTCTTAGCCTCATAATTCTTCTGTCAAATGGTTTACAAAAGGCAAAAGCTATACTTCAGCTACAGGGATGGCTTCATAATTCTTCAGGTTAATTAAGGCATCCAAATGTGCTTTGAGTCTGTCTGCCTCCACTACGGAAATGGTACAAGCCAGTGGATAATTAAAGGCTTCTGGTGTCAGTGACAGTAACAGCAGTTTATGGCTAGTGGATGGTTGTCCACAGCACATCTGTAGATGAGTGTCCGGCCTGGGAGAAAAGCGGCAGCTACACATGCTGGTCACACGTCTCCTATAAACAGGTCGTTGCTTGTGTCGTGTGAGCAGACATCATGCCCAGGAAGAATTGATCACGGTTTGGGATCTCGTTATGTTAAGCGTACGTGAACGCACCCTTCTCAGAGCATTGCTGGGAGGAGGACAATGAAATCCCCCGGGCTCAGTGCTGGCACAACACAGAAATGCACCGTCCCTGTGGGGGTTCCAGTGCTGGCACAGATGCGGAGTGGTGCCCCGTGGATGGGCTGGCATCGTGACAATGGGTGGCCAGGGGCATGGGGACACCTGCACTGGCCATGGCACAGGAGTGAGGGGCCAGTGTGCCCCATCTTCCCAATATAGCGTCTGTGCCACATGGTTGGCATCAGCCCAGGGCAGTGTTTATTGTTCCGTTTCTTTCTCCATCTTGTGCTTTTATGAAAAAACTGCATCACTGTGCACACGAGGGAGGAGGAGGGATGGCCTGTCCCTAGTTGAGGTGTCCCCTTGCAAAGGGGACGGGGTGAGCAGGCGCCCGGCTGCCACCCTGCCACCCACAGTAGAGGGGATGCCCCCAGGGGCTCAAGTCTGGGCTGCCTGTAATGGTCCCAGAGCCTCGCTGGCAACTGGGATCAGCTCGATGCCAGGCGGGGAATCCCCCTTTGCCAGGGGAATCCCTACCTGGCCACTTCACAGTGTTTTTAAGGACAGCAAGGAGGCTTATCACATCTCTGCATCTGCCCCAGATGCTTCACATTCCAGCGATGCTCCTCCGCAAATGTGCCGAACCCTACAGCATCTCCCTAAGGAGGACTCACCGCTCACCACTCCGGGGGCTGGCAGTCTCTGGCACGCCCCCCACCCTGCACCCAAGCCAAGGGGAAGAAAACGGCCCCGCTCCCAAGGATGTCCTCACAGAGCTGACAGCAGGTGACACAGCCCTGCCCCTCGCCCAGGTCAGCGGGACCGTGTGCCATGGTGGCAGCGGGTTCCGCATGTGCAGGGAGGCTGGACCACGCACAGCCAAAGTGCAGGCAAACAGAAGGGATAGGAGAAATGGTTTCCGACCTGGTGGCACTGAGGCCACTTCGGCCACCTTTGGGTTTCACCTTGAACTGTAGCCAGAGTGTAGGGTGCTGCCAGCTCCTGGTGCCTCTGCAGCAACAAGCTTGGAGCAGGGCATGCCTCTTGGGGAGCGCTCTGCTCCCAGAAAAGTAAATAATTAATAAACACCTCTCACAGCATCTTCCAAAGTGCCAATATCTGTCAGTCTGGAGTCAGACTCTGTTGGTCCACCATCTCGTTGCCATGTGGAGGATCAGCACGCCTCGTCTTCCATCTCTCTCCCTCCTATCTCCCATGTTTGTGCTGTTTTGGGGCTTCTTTCTCTTTAAGAGGAAACTCAGCGGAAGCCTAGCTATTCAATATTGTTTCATATTATTTGGTTGTGAAACAATTTAATTTGTTTATGACTCTAAAGGTCAGATTTGACTGTTGCCCAAATTTCTAAAGAATAAAGAATGAATCAGGCTGAAGGGGACTTTGTGGCATGATAAACTGGAGAAAGAGAAGGGGGCTAGTGAGAATATTTAACTGGGGCAGCAAGGCAAACTTACCTTCAGCTCAGGTTTAAAAGCCTAGTCAATCATTACACATTTTTTATTATTTACCTGGTACAAAATCCCCCGGGAAAAGAAGTAGAAAAACTCACAGGCCACATTCTTTCAAATTTTCAGTAGCTTGCTCAGCGTTTTTTTTTTCTTTTTTTTTTTNTCTCAGGACAATTGGAGTGATATGGATTGCGTTGGTGCCTGGGTAGATGAGAAATAAAGTGGAAGCACATTGTGGTCGCAGCTCCAAGCAGGGGATGTTTTCAACAGTGTCGGGCCAGCCAGGGACTTTGAGAAGGAAGGTAATTCTCACACAGTCATCAGAAGACAAAGGTTGCATTTACACCTGGCCAGAAGGTTTAATCATCTACTATTTCCAAACATTGCAGGCTCACAATCTGTTGTGTCTGAGATCATAAAACATATCACAAACTGGAGACAAGAGACCTGGGGCTTGATTGACCAGAGCTTATCTTTTCTTTTTCTTCCTTCTTATTTTTCACTCAATTTTCTACCTTTTTCTTTAAAAAAAAAATAATGCTTTGGCAAGGACTTGTTTTGATCAGAAAATTCTTACCCCGGTATGGTAGGAAACATGATGCAAAACGATTCTGAAAACCAGGGATTAGTGGGCAACTTTTGTTCCTCTTTGCCTCTCTGTGTCAAGAGCACTTGGGAGACAGATTACCTAGTTGCTAAAACCTCCGCTTGCATGGAAAAGAAATTGTGGGAAAGGGACCAAAAAGAGAGGAGTATTCAACAAGGAGCAGGTTGAAACCTCTCATACGTTATTTTTCCAGGTCCTACCACAAAAATAACTAACATTCAACCACCTGAAACACTGGGTGTAGCTGGCTTTCATCTTTCTTTTGGGGGGGGAGGGTTAAATTACAGTAACATTGAAAGAGAATCTGGCTATGATGGGAGGTTTTTGGGGCAATATTAGCCACATATTTGAAGTTCTGGTCTGTAATTGGTTTCCTTTCTACCTGTGAGGTTGGTGAGGATGTTTATCGAGCAACATCAAGGACTTCCACGGCAAAGAGGGGCTTGAGGAATGCTAGTTCTGCTTCCGTCTCCCCATTGCCTCTGCAGGGTCATCGCCCTTCACTGTCTGCCCATGGCCAGGCTGAGGAGAGGAGCAGGGACTTAATGTGGGTGGTGTTTCCCACTGATATTCCTGATGGGCTATAAGAGAAAAGGTGGAAGGGCCATGCCTTCGCCCCAGCTCCAGTCTCGGTCTCACTGGAAAGGGTTATGTCTGCGTCAGGGAGGATCCCTGGAAGAGATGATGTTGCTTTGCACCTCGTTTGGGTGTTACAGTGCTGATTCATCAAAGCACTTAGCGCTGGGAGGAGGAACTGGCCCTATTGAGATGAAGGTTTGCCCATGCTGACTTCAAAGGGGGCTGAATTTAACCCTTTCAACTGGGCTTTGAGCCCCTGGTTGGAGTTAAGCACATGCTGTTTCTGGGTTGGGACCAACCTCTCTCTATTCAGAAGGGGAAATAAATAGGTTTGGTTTATTTGCAGTATATCATCATCTACCTGATGATGCCTCTCTGCGTTTTATGACTGCCAGCCCTGTAACTTATCCCCCTCAAAAAAATGGAGCAGGAGCAATAAGAGCTTCCCCAGGATAAGCTCATTAATCAGTGCAGGCTGGAGGGCCATCTGCCCCTGGCACTGCCAGGTGCCCTCAGGGTGTCCCTCGCCAGCTGGGGCTGCCCGCCACCTGATAATAAGAGTGGCATCTTTGATGTCATCCAGGGCAGCAGTCACGCAGAATTGCATAATCAAGGTCACTGGAAAATTACACAAAACTTTGCCCACGTGTATTGGAAAAAAAAGTGAAGCACTTGCAAAAAAAATCCCAAACCACCCAAACTTCAGCCCATGTCACCAACATGCCACTCTGTCTGGATGGCACCTACTGTGCTGAGCTCTTCCCATACTGTATCCTGGAAACATTGATGAAAAAATAATAGCGACATAAAGACAATTAAAAGTTTTCTCTGGTAGCCACCTGAAGTCAGCTCTGTGTTTTTTCGTCTCTCTCCTTCAGCTACAGTTTCAATTAGATAACGATGATGTGCAAATATAAGAAGTAATAGTCTCATGGTTTGCATTGCTGAGTGCTGTCCTTTGGAGGATTATAAGTCTCAGAGTGGTGAGGTTTTTTTCACATGTCCTTAGGAGCTATTAAGTCTTTCCAAGGCTACTTTACAGATACAGGAAATGGGCAAGTTGAAAATTTGTAAATGAAAATAAAGAAGACATTTCAGAATTTATCTTCAGAAAAAGAAATTTCTTGGAGAAATTTCTGCTATTCTCACGACATTTTTCTGTGGTAATAAGTCTGACATTGAAAAATAGAGGGGCTTTGTTGTTGGTTTTTTTCCCTTTTGGTTTATCACCTTTCCCTGCTCCCTTCTATTTTTTTTTTTCCTTTTATTTTTTTCCACTTCCGTTTGTGAGAAAAAGAAAGTCATGGAGATGGCATAAAGCTGAAGAACTTGTATCATGAAAGAAGCCAGGGCTAGAAAGTGAAGCAATAAAAAACCCCGAAAATGTGAAACACTTTCATTTTTCTTAGACAAAGATGAAAAAATACTCCTAACCCCTGAATACCTTGCTGGGTGGTGGGGAGGGTGTGGGTCCAGTCCTGTTTGTCCAGCTGGACCAGCACGGGTCACGTTTCCCGGCTGTCCCCGAGCATTACTGTCCTCTGTCCATTCAGCAGGTACATCAGGACAGGGCTTTCTGCAGCACCCACACCTTTATATCACTTCATTGTAGTGGATGCCCCATACATTGCTGGTTTTGCACCACTAGAATCTACGTGCCACAGGGGCCCAGGTGGTATTATGCAAGGCCACTTTGAAAATCTTATGCCTTTCACTCTGAATTTATGTTTCTGAGTAGCCACTTTTGTAGCCAAGTCACTTCTGGGTAATTTGAGTGCTGTCTCTGTCCAGTTTCTGTCCTGTCAAAGCTCTTCTTCTTAAAGCCTCTCCCAGCTCCCTGAGGATAGTTTGAAGGCAGTCAGTATTTCTGGTCACAAGAATATTGTGGCAGAACTTTTTAGCTTCTTTTTCTGTAGACACAGGTAAGTGAACAGTTTGAAATATCACCTGCTATTCTGTTGCTTCATAACGTCTAGAGTTCAGGTGTGCTAGAAACAAAGCCATCTTTCCCCCAGTGGAGCTCTCTCTTTTCATTCTTCACATCATATGTGGAATAGTGGTTTGCATCTGTCTTCTTACTTTAAAAGCTTAAGAGTTTGATGAACCCTTTTCCCCGTTTTTATTTGTGAGGAAGCTGTTAGTAAATATCCACAGCGCTTTCCTAGCCAGTATGTCACATGATCTAAAAGACATATTGTCCCCCTTAATCACATCCATAAGCCAGATGACTTAATTATGGTATAGGAGTTGAGATGATGGCACTATCCATCCTCTTGAGTTTGTTTTTGCTTTTTAAATTGACACATTGGGTATAAATCCTTATGTTCAGGGTGCTGAAATTAATAGGGCTGCACTGCTTATATAATCTCTGTTGAGCACTTTGTTGTATCTTAAGATTCTTTAGAATCATAGAATCATAGAATGGTTCGGGTTGGAAGGGACCTTAAAGATCACCTAGTTCCAACCCCCCCTGCCAAGGGAGACCTTCCACTAGACCAGGCTGCTCAAAGCCCCATCCAGCCTGGCCTTGAACATTTCCAGGGATGGGGCATCCACAGTTTCCCTGGGCAACCTGTTCCAGTGTCTCACCACCCTCACAGTAAATAATTTCTTCCTAGTATCCAATCTAAATCTTCAGTTTGAAGCCATTACCCCTCATCCTATCACTACATGCCCTTGTAAAAAGTCCCTCTCCAGCTTTCCTGTAGGCCCTCTTTAAGTACTGGAAGGCTGCTGAGTCTCCCTGGAGCCTTCTCTTCTCCAGACTGAACAACTCCAACTCTCTCACACTGTCTTCATAGGAGAGGTGCTCCAGCCCTCGGATCACCTTCATGGCCCTGCTCTAGACTCGATTCAACCACTCCATGTCCTTCTTATGTTGGGGGTCCCAGAGCTCAGTGCAGTACTTCAGGTGGGGTCTCACCAGAGCAGAGCAGAGGGGCAGAATCACCACTGTTGACCTGCTGGCCACGCTTCTTTTGATGCAGCCCAGGATACGGTTGGCCTTCTGGGACTGAAGTGCACATTGCTGGCTCATATTGAGCTTCTCATCAACCAACATCCCCTCAGGACTGCTTCAATCCATTCTCCACCCAGCCTGTATTTATGCTTGGGATTGCCCCGATTCATGTGCAGGACCTTGCACTTGGCCTTGTTGAACTTCATGAGGTTCACACAGGCCCATCCCTCAAGCCTGTCAAGGTCCCAAGTTCCCAACCTGTCAAGGTTCAAATTTCTATTGTCTAATTTCATGCTACAGTTAAAAAAAAGGTGCTCCATCCTGGAGAGCTGCAGCCTGGGCACTTTCCCATGGCTGGCAGGCATGCAGCCAATTATTCCACTTGGTGTCATCTACCAGTGCCTCTGTCATCAAAAAAGAAAAGAGTCACTTTCCAATTTATTAAGGGACAAAACAGCCATTACGGCTGATGAATCATGTAGGTCAATCTCTCCTAGAACTGCTGGTTCCTCGCTCAAGAATTTGATGGATGTTAAATGTTTCGGGTGGAAGGCAGATAGGAACAAGCACATGGAGATCTTGTTCTCCCGTTATTATCAGAGTAAGAAAAACTGCAGTGGGCCCAAGGAAGTGTCTTGTTTAGCATTTTGTATCCTGCGAGGGCTGTTACATGTGGTTTGACTCTTGAAGGCTTTCTCTGCCCTCCGCGGTGTGGCAGAGGTGAGGGACTCATTGCAGGGTCTGCATCACACTGCGGCCATCCCACTGGCGAGCAATAATGATGACAAGTAAAGCTGATGGGTAAAAAAAGGCCACCAGCACCCAAACTATTCGGAGAATCACCTTGCCCCCATGGGAAGGGATGGTTTCAGTGGTGGGTAGCTGGGAGCTATGAAGAGGCAGCTGAATCTCTGCATGCCCCTTCTGGATGGAGGGTGCCTTTTCGGTGGAAATCAGCAGGAATCTGGCTAAACCCACTCTTGGTCCGTTGGGGCAGCCATGGGGCTGTGGGCAGGGCAGGGGTCTGGAAAGCCAATGAATTCAGGAGCTCTGCTTTCTTGGCTGCTTTGTGCAGAGATGTAACAGTACCAGCTGGGATATAGCCCTCTCGCACATACCTCAAGCGTTTACTGTCACCCTCAGAACATTTCCTGGATCAGCAGAGTTGCTCTCCAGCTATAATTTTTGTTGAAATATCTCGCTTTAAACCTAGAGAGCACCCATGGAGGCCTCCAATCTGTAAATCAGCTACACTTTGGAAAACAAATCATCGCGGTGGAGTTTTGCCAAGCTAATTTTCTGTGCTCATTCATTCTTTGTTTTCACTTTCTGAGCTGATTTAAACAGACGGTGTTCTAACTGTACCAGTTGCATCCAAGATATGAGCCTGATTTACACTTTGAAAATGCGAACTGCTCCGTGGCTGCATTTCCAGGACGAAGTGCTATGAAAAGGGCAGCAACCACAGACACTGTAGACAAGGGCTTGCAGGTTGCCTCTGCTTATAAGCTTGAGCTGGTGAGATATCATTATTGAAAAGAAAACCATGATCTTTCCACATGCTACAGCAAAAGTGGTGTCTTCCAGGGAGCAAACGACAAGACAGCTCCAACTCTGATTTCCTAGCGGGAAATTAGAAGATTAGAAGATACAGTGGAATAAGCATCTATGGAGGTAAATGACACCTGGAAAAAGGTATAACCGAGGAGAGGCAATGGAGATGTGGCATTAACATCTACAGTCTGGGTAATGGCAAGGGTAGAGAGGCAGCATCCATGTCCTGGGAGAGGAATGGGAAGAAAGCGCAGTTTCCAACCTATGTTTGCAATTCCTGTAAGTCTGTGTAATTAGGCAAGCTTTGAGATGAACCCCACAACCTCCTTTTTTGCTCAAGTGAAAACTTTTCAGGGTTGCTGAAGATTACTACAATAATGCTATATTTGCCTGTTAAAAATACCTATACTTTCTAAGAATACACAATTATTTACATCTATCACAAATCTTTAAAAAAACAAAGAGCTTTTCTTCAAAGGGAAAATAGGCTTCCTTATTATTATTGCAGCGTCCTTATTTCCCCATCTTGGTGTACAAACAATATCACTACACAGGGAATAATCTTGTGTACAGAAATATGAAATCCAGGACTGATATATGTGCATGGCTGAAAAAAGAAGCTGGGCATGTAAAATTCTCCAATTTCACATTTGTGCTGGCATAGGATTAAGGAGATTTAAAATAGATGAACAGGTTCACATAAGAACAATTGTTATAACTTCCATCAGAACGGTGTCATTGATACCCTCTTTAAAATGGTTGATGTTGCCAGAAGCAGAATGAAGAAGCCTTTGTGCAAATTCACATCGAGTCACCTGTGCTAAGACTGCGCAGGTCTGCACAAAGTGCTTGGAAGAGCAGCTGCTGGAATTGATGGGACTTGGTTTATTCCAACTTTTGTGAAATTTCAGGTACATTTCTCCAATGGTAAGTAACAAGACTGGATCCCCTTGACAAGCACTTTTATGTAGATAGTAGTTAGTAATGGTAATCGCCCCCCTTGGTAATCCTGGTAATCACGTTGTCCCAGCTCAGATGTTCCTACTGGTACTACAATTCACTGCAGCATAGTCAGAAGCATGTGTCCCATCATCCCTTTTCTATGGAGATGATCACAGTCCTTCATTCTAGGTATGTCCTTCCTTCAGGTGGATCCCTTGGGAGATTGTTATCTGCATGTCAATGCCTGCTTCCCCCTTGAAGCAGTAGCCATTTTAAGCAACATCTTCCTAGAATCTTCCTTGCTTTTAGTGTTTCCAAGAAGTCATCCTGGTGAGATATCCAGGAACCAAATGTGGTGGNGTCAAATATTAACAAGTGGAAACTGGGGGGGTGGGCGGGGGGGGAAGGGCTCAAGCATGTGTGGGTTCTTGCTGTATTTGCCTAACTATAATCACTGGGGCCACACTTGCGACAGGCTAAAACTTTGCTGTGAATAGAAAGTATACCATAAGGGTTCTCAAATATGAAAGTGGGGCTGGAACAAAGAGCAGGCACCAGACAGACTTCCCCTGTTAACGATTACTGGCCTGTCACCCTGGTGCCAGCAGTCTCAGAAATCCCGTCAGGAGCAGGCGGCAGTATCTCACCCAACGCGACCAAGCTGCTTTGAAACCCTGCCCACAGCCTCGCCGTGTTCCTCGCTACCACCTCGTCGTGGGGGAATGAACTTTATCTCTCCGCTTTTAAGAGTGTTTGCTTTAAAGATGATTTNAGAAGTCATCCTGGTGAGATATCCAGGAACCAAATGTGGTGGCAGGGGTGTCACGAGTTCCCCAATAAGATGACCCAATAAGTAAAAACTGCATTTTACAAGAGTACAAGGACACCAGGATGGGCAGGACAGATGGCTGAACCTGCAGAACGAGTTTCAGCCATAAATGCTCTGAGCACCCTAAACGTTCAGTGGCTTTTTTNAGAAAGTATACCATAAGGGTTCTCAAATATGAAAGTGGGGCTGGAACAAAGAGCAGGCACCAGACAGACTTCCCCTGTTAACGATTACTGGCCTGTCACCCTGGTGCCAGCAGTCTCAGAAATCCCGTCAGGAGCAGGCGGCAGTATCTCACCCAACGCGACCAAGCTGCTTTGAAACCCTGCCCACAGCCTCGCCGTGTTCCTCGCTACCACCTCGTCGTGGGGGAATGAACTTTATCTCTCCGCTTTTAAGAGTGTTTGCTTTAAAGATGATTTACCACACTTGACAATTACCGAATTTCCTAAATTCAGCCTGAGGTATTGTTGTTGTTATGTATCTTGTGCTGTGCAAAGCAGTGCCTCAGCCGCAGAGCCGTCAAACTCTCAGCATGCAGAAGGTCGCTCTTGACACATGCTGAAGGTCCTCAAATGCTGCTTCCCTCTGCAGTCCAGCGGCTTGGGGTGTCGGCAGGGACATGAAAACCTTCTGACTGAATGAAGGAAGAAAACAAAACTGTCACCCAGTCTTGCAGGAACGTCAGCCCACCATTGAGTTAGGACTTATCTCACCGTCTTTGTGTGAAGGACATGAGCTGCGGAGCCGGTGTAGGAGGGACAAACACACAGCTGAAAATGCTCCAGAAAAGGTCTTCAGGCTTTTTTTCATTTCTCTTTTTTTAATCCATATTTTGGTCCTGTTAATCAACGGGATAACTTCTCCAAAACAACACATCCACCTCAGTAATGAATGTGATCCTTTTGGTGCTAATGTGATTTTCTTTAATTATGTTATTGCTGACTCAAGCGCTACAGGAATGCTCTTCCTCCACTTGAATGTGAGGCAATACAAAGAGTTATTGTTTCACTTATATTTTTTTGGGAAAACTACCAAAACCTTTATATTAGAACATTTGACAACAGTGTCAACAACATTGCCCTGTACTGCTGCTTAATATTTTTTTATTATTTGTTTTCCATATGTTGATTCTTTTAATCTGTTCTTATTAAAGTCTTCCATGTTTCAGTAATATTGTCATTGTGTTTCTTTTGAAGGAGGCAAGTGTGTGTACTGAAAGATTAGATTATCCTGTTTGAAAAAAAAAAAAGAGAAAAGGGAAAAATGTCTTCAAAATTAAGTACATCAAAAGTAAAAGTAGGTGACAAATGTTAATATTTGCAAAGTGCTTCTGCTTTGATCCTGCATTTCTATTTTTTTAAGAGCTTGACAAATGTGTCCTGTGGTTTGGCTTCAAACCTCTTTGCCTAGTGCTTTACTTGACCCACAATCCATTTGATCTTCCACTTGTTTTTCCTTCTGTCCAGGAGGCCTCTGGACTCGATAAAAGACTAGTTCTTATCTTCCACTTGCTGCTGTTCAGAGGCATCATTTTTTATTTTTGGTTGGATTAGGTTATTGTGTCTGTTTGCTTAGGCAATTTCTAAAGAGATATTCATTTCGCTGTTATTGTTTGGGATGGTTCCCTTCCCATTTCCATGCCAGTAACAGCCATATCAGATCAGGATCTGTATCGGTCGATTGATTCTGGCACTAGATGTGAGGAAGACGCGGATGCTGGAGTGGCTGGCTTGGATGGCAGGCTGCCACTTCATTTCTGCCATACAATTTGCAGGCATGTTGCATCCAATACCTGAGCTTACTATTTTTTAACATATCTGACACTTGCAGGGGCTCTGGGAAGGACTCCCCTGGGTATAAGGATCCTATTAATTGTCTTTGTTTTTTTTCCAAAGCTGTTGAGCACTGCTCCAGGTTCTCTCACCTGCAACCCAGGAGTTACAACTGGAGACTGTCAGCTGGCCATGGCTGGCTAAAATGCACATGGTTCTACAGCCCTCAAAATACCCACCTTAGTCTGCCCCCTCTGATCCCAACCCCTGTATTGTCCATCATGTCTCTGATCTCCTGCCTTCACTATACTGCTTCCTCGATCCCAATATTGCCCAGCTCAGTAGGAGCCGTCCCACTGCCTGACAGCCCGGGCAACCTGGAAGCCGCTTCTACAAATACTCATGTTGGCCAGAAAAGCCGACATTTGACTTAACGGCCTGTTTTATAGCATCAGCTCCCCATTTCCTCCCAGGAAACCATAAGCCACAACTGAGGGAAGCATGGCGGGGTTTGAGCTACCATTCCAGCCAAGCAGGCCAGGAGGTGCAGTGTCCTCCATCCATCCCCCCTGCTAACCACTCCTCCATCTCCAAACGCCGGGGCACCTCTCTGCAGCCAGCCCTCGGCAGCCTCCCACCATCTTTAAAGAAATGGAGAATAAACCATACACTGATGTTGAGGCACGCGCACTTATGTGTCAGTCTGGGAAGCATCCCCCTCAATTAAATGTGCCCCCACAATTGCGTTGCCCCAGGATTTTGGGTGATGACATGAAGTTAGTGTTATTTATGCTGCTACCAGGTTTGAGGACAGTACATCCCCTGTGCTCTGCATTCATGTTCTGGTGACACGTTCAGGGGACCATTTGCATTGCAGATGTGGGGCTTCTCTGCCTTGCACTCGACTTCTGTCCCCAGGAAAAGGCAGTGACACAGCGAGATTAATTCCACTGCTGTTGCAAGAGGTGTGTATGTTTTCAATAAGGGTGAATGTGAGGAAAGAAGGGGAGCTCACTTTTAGGAGCAACACTTACAGTGCCTTGCTTAACTGGAGTCATTACTCAGAATGTTACAGTAAGACAACTTTGCGGCTATATTTCTTGTCTTTAATGGGAGTATGACACTTGCCAGCTCTCTGACTGTTTCTCTCTCCTGCAGAGCACATGCCATTGTGTGAGTGAAGAAGAGAAGGTATGCAGCAAAGCAGACCTGGGTTCAGATTTTCATAGGTAGGGTAGCCTATCAATTAAAAAAAAAAAACAAAACAAAAACCACCTTAAAAAATTCTGAGAATGAGGAAAACTGTGATGATGGCACTCAGAGATGCAGAGAGTGCATAGCTAGGTAAACACTTCATCACTGTAGTGGCCTCCTCTGTGTTTGTCTATCCCTTTCCATTCACTCATTTTTAATGCAGAGCTATTTCCTTTTGCTCTTACAAGTATATGAATCCTTCTTCTGGCAGCTTTGTGTCTTCTAATACTTTACCCATAATAAGGTGTTCTGCCTTTCATGAGGTGGCAGAATGCTTTTCCTCTGGTGAGAACTATTTTGTTGTTTGGTTGGTTGTTTTTTTTTTAAAAAAAAAAGGCCCCAGGATTTTGCACCTTTCTTATTTCAAGGAATATCTGCAGCCAGATCAGCTATTGCTTTCCAAAACTGTTTTCACAGGCATTTCCTGAAGAGAGACTATCAGATAAAATGCTGACTTTAGCCTTTTCTTTATCCTCTGTGTAGGGTATTATTTTGTTGCTCCTGTTTGTTTTCGCAGTTTCTTTTTCTGGGTTTTACTGAAGGCACTTTTGCCAGTGAATCAGGAGATTCGGTGCCAGTGGTGTGTCAAAGAGGCTGTGCATGACTCTGCTGGATAAATCCCTGCTCTTGCCAAACTAAGTTAAACAATTAATCATAATTAAGGAATGAATAAGATTATTTAAAAAAAAAAAGGCAGTATTTGCAAGGATTCCTCTGCTTGGGGGATGCTTCTGATGGACAAAGGCTGCTGTAATGTCTCTTATTCCACCTCTCAAGTCTGCAGGAGCCCAACTGGAGAGTAGAAATAACTGATGCTTAGCGCTGTGATCCACTGGCTTGCCAGCCTCAGAATGCCAGAAATATTGTCAATCTACGTCTGAACAGGTCCAGTCAATTGTTAACTATTCAGGTTCTTCTGAGTCTGGAAGTCTGCAGCTTTTCCACAACGGTTAGCAGTAACTGAACATAAGAACATGTAGTTACTCCTTAAGTTCAGTGCTTCTTTGTGGGGAAAAAAAACCAAACCAAAGCAAACAAACCTATGCAAAATGGAAGATACAGACTAATATCTAATAATAATAACTGTTTTAATAAAAATATAGTTTCTCCCGTCCCCTGCAGCCTCCTCTTATGCCCTCTCCCTGCACTGTTATCTGGATATACAAATTTCCTCACATTTCCTGGAGTGACTCAGAGAAGACCAGGCATAATATTCATGCTGGACACTAGTGTGCTCAGCCGTAATTTCTTGATTTGCATGAAGGTGGAATATGTCATTGCTAAAGGGAAGGGTGTATATGGGGTGGCGTCGGGAGTTGCAAAAAGCAACTTCTCCAAGGAACTCACCTTTTCCTCAGGTGAATGACCTGACGTATTGTCTTTCTGAGCTTGAAGCACACGGGAAACTTGTAGGAGATGGGAAATTCTGAGCCACATCTAAGCAGCTGGGACTCAGAGGAGGGGATTCATCCCACTTAACTGAGAGTTAGGTGTTTCATTTCACCTAAGTGCCCAGGGTAATGGATGGACAGAGAGATTTAATGGGAGTGAATTAATCTAGTTTAGTCTGGACACTTACGCTAAAATGAAACAGGTCACCTTGCAGGGATACCTGTTGTCCCATAAAAAAGACAGCTAACTTGCCTAGATGTGTAACTTTTGCAGGGCCAAGAACCCAACCTCCAAATATTTCACATTTCTCACAGATTGCATGGCTTTAATAGATCATTTGTTCCTTAAACTGTTCTCAGTCTCTCAATGTTAAAGGAGGGAGAGTGCAGAAGGCTTATGCACGTACAGTGGGTACAACTGTGCATGCGTGAGCTCTTCCACAGGGGGCAGAAATGGGGAGTGAGGAATGCAGAGCGAAGAGGAGGATCCAGCAAATCTCTGAAGAGCACTCCAGAGCGCTTGTGCTGTGGGTGCCTGCACTACTGCTGCTACTCAGCACTGGCGTTTTGTCATCTCCTCCAGCTCTTTGACCTGCTGCAACCAAACTGGCATCCCAAGAGTTCAGATTCTGTGTTATCTGCTCTGTGTCTATTGCAGTCAGGCCCTGATCCTTGTCCTGGTTTCCTAGGTCTGGTTATAATGTTGGTTGTGTAGGTAAGCTGTTTAAGTGCATGCATTGATTGTCCACCTCCATGGACTAGGACAAACTATTTGCTGTCTGAGATGCATTTCTGTACCTCTGTGTGGTTATTTTCCTCCTCTGGGTCTCCTATTTCAGCCTGAGCGTGATCCTGCTCGGATCATGACTCAGAGCAAGCCTGACCCAGGAGAGGGAATGCCAACCTTGGCCATCACAGAAGACCCCCCCGAGGCTGCGTTCACGCATCTGTCTCTTCTCGACACCATGCAACGCGGGGAAAGTCTGTCTTTCACTTTTGCATTTGTGGAAGTGCCTTGGCTTTTTGCATTGGCACGAGGACAGCTGAGAAGCCTCCAGGGAGGATGTAGTAGCAGGAAGGAAAGTACACGCAGCAGTTTGCAGAATGGAAACTTTTATAAGTTGGGGTGGTTCAATGTTGTTATAACACCTGTCGAGGGTAGGAAATAATACCTTGACCCTTCCCTAGTGCTGCTCAGACAGGTGCTGATACAGTGATGGATGTTACTTACACAGGGATAAGGGGGAGGCAGGAGGAGGGGCTCGTTCTTTCCAGAGAAATAAGTAAGGTAAAAGGTGCAGGTGTAGCAGATCTGGAAATGCTGGGCAAGAGCAATGAAAGATAAGCATGTTAATGACAGAAAGCACATTAAGAGGAGGCAAATGAATATAGCTTAAAAAGAAGTAAGCAAGCAGAGTTTATCTATAAGCCCAAACTTGAACCCACCTGAGACTGAAGCTTGAAGTTTGAATGAGCACAGTTATCTTGTATGAACTAAATTTCCATTTTAAGGAATGCCTGTCATTGCTGGATCTGACCAGAATTGGCTTGTGAGATGTAGCACCGTGAAGTGTTCAGGCAAGATTTGTAGCCTGCCTTGAAAAGGGAAATACTGCAAATCACGTGAAAACTTGTGGTGGATTGTTAGCCACATTTTGGAGACACAAGAGATTTGGTCTTGATCCGGCAAAACAAGTAGCCGTGTCTGACTTTTAAGAGTGTGAGTGGCTCCTTTATTTTTAGAATCATAGAATGATAGAATCTTCATGGTTGGAAGGGACCTTTGAGATCAT
>VXBH01009235.1:56464-82852 GCA_013400035.1 Rynchops niger
CCTCACATGACCTGGTCTCCAGACCCCTCACCAGCCTGGTAGCTCTCCCCTGGACATGCTCCAGCACTTCAATGTCCCTTTTGTGGGACTCGGTAGAGGCTCAGTGTTACGGCAAGTATTATACAGGTAGAGAGGTACCCCACGAAATCCTCCCCTCATATGACCTTATTATGTGCCCAGGATTTTGTGAAACATCCAAACCAAGGTGAATGCCACCATCTTGTGAAGTTTGCTATCACTGCAAGCTGACTCCTTTTTTTTTTTTTTTTGCATGATAAGATGTCACTAATGTGAATTATGCAAGTAAAACTAGTCATTTTAGGTTAACATGGATCTCTCATGAATAGCTTGTTGTTGCCTTCAAACAATTAATTGGTAACTAGCAGGGCTATCTGAACCTTATGTATTATTTGAAGCATCTATGTATTAATAATAATCATTGACTGACCAAGGCAAATCTTAAAAGGATTGGGGAAGGAGATAATCTTCTGCCTGTCCCTTCTGCTATTAAGTTTATCATTCCACTTGATGCCGAAGATAGCAGACTTGCTTTCTGTTTTTCTCCCCTGCAGATGACCAATGTAAGTGATGCCCATCACCAGTACAGCCACCTTTTATGATCTTGCCCTTCACGAAATCTGCCGAAGTGGTGACAGCACACAGGGCAAGAAATCTGCTCTTGTGCCTGCAGAGCGATACTGCGGGATGTTGGGCTCCTCTGTACCCTGGTCTTTCTTCTAGCTCCATCATCTTCACTTTTCTGCCTCTTGTCACATTTGGAGCCGAGCAGCTGAGATTACCTTCCTTTCCCCGAGTCCAAGTTATATCGCTTTCCTCTTCCAGTTGACTTTGCCTCCTCAGAACGGGCAACCCAGTTCTGCCAAAGAGCAAGTGAAGGTCCTGGGCAATCTGGGCTTTTATTCAAGGCTCCCAGAACTCCATCAGGAAAACAATCATAGTGGTCTTTAATTTGATCATTAGTGTGGTCGTAGCTACCAGAATTTACCATAGCGCTGTCTGCTTTGTGCATGAGAGCTCTGGGAGTTTGGTATTCTGCCTTCCTTGGCTCTCCAATGGTCTTAAATGACAGAATAAAATTTCAAGAGAAAACGGAGGGTTTCTTTTTTTCCCAGCATAAATGATCTTCCATTAAATATACCTGAAAAATTGCAGAAGGTCCTCTCTTTTTTAACCCATCACACCCTATAGACCCAGTGTTTTTCTTCTGAGAGCAACTGAAGAGGTTTTCTTTCTGCTTTGCTTCTCCCTTGCCTTCCCCCACATCCCCCATTTTCCCTCTTGTATTATTACCTTAAACAATGCCTTTTTGGAAAGCGTACTCTTTCTAGAGGTGCTTTGTTAAAAAGCAAAACAAAAACACAAACCCAACATTGAATAACAAACTTCCCTCAAATCCCCACAGAAACAAATAAAATTACTTTGAAATAGAGAAAGCACTGGCACACAGTGCCGCTGAGCCCAGATGTTACAGCTCAGGCAAACCGCAGTTGCCCTCCAGTTGCTCTGCTGACTTATTTTTTACCTTCCATTTGATGCTCTTCCATTGAGCCCCAAGGTTTCCAGGCTGAAGTACCAAAATCCACAAAGACCAGCTAATTGGCAACAAGAGACCAGAGTGTGTACAGAAATCATGTTCCCTCTGCTTCCTCCCTCTGTGTCTTGGTATCCAAGAGGTGCTAAATTGGGCCAGGACTCCCAAAAAAGGTGGCTACAGGATAAAGGCGTACTAGAGACTATATGCTTATAAGCGCATAGACAAAGGGAAGCTGGGAAAAACCCCACTGAACCAAAGAAAGCAGCTAGAAATGTGCTAGGATTAGTTTTTTTTCCCAAAGGCTGAGTTTTTTCCCCAGGAGCTGCTGTTCCTTCTCCCTCAGCCCTCATGAGCTTTCTGGGAAGAAGAAAAGTAGGTGTCCCATCTGCACAGTGCCACATGCCCTTAGCTAACCATCAAAGCTTTTGCAAGCAGAGAACAGCTGAGCAATCCATTTTCAGGCAGAACCCTGAAAATCCCTCTTTCTCTGTAGCTTGACTCACAGCTAATTATTTTATGGTGGGCAACAGCAAAATAACCACGCTGTGGGAAGGCACACTCTTTGTACTACTCAGCGGTCATGAAGGACAGACAGATGAGGGTCAAGGGAAAAAGCATGTCTAGTCCTTTCTCTTTTCTTTTGAAAACCATAAATGACTTTTAATGTTACAACCTCACCAAATATTTGGAGACTGTGTTTATAGTCTTACCTTTGGAAGGACCGTAGGCTTAGCGGATTTATTATATCATTGTTTCTAGAGGAATTTCTGTATTTTAAACTATCCTCTGGGCCCAGGGCTATATAAAATGCTCAAACACTTTCATTGTGTTCTGGTGATTATGAGTATGCATTAATTTTTTTAATGTCCTGCCACATGTGCGGTGTTGATATCACAGCACCATTTTCTCCTGACAGATACTCCTGGGTAAAGTAGCTCACATGAGGATCATGCAGCACATGCAATTTGTGTGCAGGCAATAGTATAGGACCTTCTCTGCATTGTCCTACCAATGACCCCTTCTGTAATCAGGCAGAAATCATGCTCCTGAAGAGTGGGAGGTATTACTGCTTCCATGCTGGCCTGTTCCTGGGCCCCCACTGCACAGACATTGCCAACAGTAACAAATTGCTCTGAGTTATGTGCAGCGGTTTAGTGATGTGGACTAGTTATTTATTAGAGAGGGAGCTAAGACACCAGTAAAGGGCGAAAGAGGGAAGAAAAGAAAAATCCCTAATCAAATGAAATGAAGCTGCCTCATCTAGCAGGCTTCTCACGAAACTGATCTTCTGTTTCTTGCTTCTGGATCACACCTTATTTATCTAATGGGGGACCACATGCAGAGTTTTGAAAGTAAACCCCTCACAAATAAAGAAATGTCCCCAGGGGCTGTGGATAAAGATGACAGGGTTAGACTAAACTGCATTTCCAGAGGTGGCAAATCAGTGTTTTATTGTTCCTTTAGTCATAGTTTCGTAGGTGTAAACCTGGCTGTGATATTGATTGCCTCACTCAGAGGCACCTTTCAATTTGAAGAAGTGTGATAAAAATAAGGGACCTCCTCCCATGCACTTGAAAGAAGGCAGCTCCAGAAGAGCGAGGGCCTTGTCTGTTAAAAGCCAGGTCAATGGAGGCCACTGGAACATCGTTGATTGCTATGAGCAGAAAGCCAGGGCCTGTGTTTGCTTTGCCTTGAAAAAGAAATTTCTAAGTTTAATACCATGGGTCTATAATGTGGAGGTTTCAAAAATGGGAGAAGAGCTGTTTGTGGTGACCCTTTAATGGTTGTATTGATGTGCAAAAGCGATGCCATTAGATTACTGGCCTGCAAAGATAACTAAGTTTCACCCTCATTGATTCAATTCAGTTTGCCCAGAATAGGTTTCTTGCATTGTTTCTGTCTTTCTTTCCTTCCATTGCTTCGCAGTCACCCACATTACTGCTCAGTACATTTGCCTGATGCAGAGGCCTGAAGGGCTGGAGATGCTCTGGAGAGGAAACTGCTGGCTCCTGAGGAGCAAAAGGCTTCACGAGGTCAGAATGAGACGTAGCAGCAGCGTGACCCAGGCTTGTAAAGATCTGGAGCAGAAGAGTGGGTGGGAAGAGGTGTTGATGCCAACTCCAGAGCAGAAGTCTATGCTGAATAAGTGCCTCTCTCTTTCCTGGGCCCCTGCCTAGGCACCAGAGCAGCTTGATTCACTTGTGTGATGCACCAAAGAAGTCAAACATGTTTTCCAGTGGGATCAGCAACTGTGGCGCATGTCCCTGGGAACAGGGACCCAAGGAGCTGGTGCTGAGCTCTTTGCTTAAGTTATCCTTCCAAAATCCAGCAGAACATTGGGAAAGTAGCTTCCCTCAGGCTTTCTGCATATAGAGAGAGCACCAAAGTAGACAGTCGCATTTTCAAGTGGATTGTTTCTGCTGGGAAAAAAATACAACCAAACTTAATAGTGGCTAAAAGCTGCTATTTGTATCTACCTGACCACTGTGGGGATCGTATCCCCAGGACCAAAGTTTACAATAAAAGAGGAGATTGGCTTGATTCAGGTCAAATCATCTCCTCTCCAAAAAAAGCATTGTGCAAAGACCCTGGGCAGCAGTGAAGCTTTCAATTAACAGCTTTGATGGGTCTGAGGGCTGGTTCCACAGGGTCTCGCTGCCGAGGCAGAATTAAACTATACATTGTTCACATGTTTGCCACCTGTATGCAAGGCAGGGGCTGTGCACGTCTACCACAGGGACAGCCACTAGCAGATCACTTACTTTTGAAATTGTTAATTCAGTTAAAAAAACAAAACAAACAAACAAAGTTTTGGGTTTGTTTTTTTTTTATTAATTGCCTTTTTAATGATAAAACTTTAAAATACCAGATTATCTTTTTCTTTCCCCCTTTCTCTTTTCTTTTTCTCCCATTATCTCTTTTGCTGAATGGTGCAATAAGTGAACTCTTTCAATTTGCTTCTGTTTGCCTCTCCATGATGTTTCAACATTTCCTCAGCTTTGGAGGTGCACTGACCAGTTAAAACAAAAATAGATGGATCTTAGTTATGTTTCACTCCCCGTAGAAGTCCAGGGAAGAGGGAAGAAAACTTTCCCAACTGTTTCACAAGTCCAGCTCCCAAAAACAGTTGAAAAGAATATCTGATGAGACCTGAAAACTGGAAATAACATTGAAAGTCCAGCTCGCCCCTGAAATGGCACTTCTGCTGTTCGGCCACCATGAGCAGCAATGCATAGGATGCTTCTCACCACCTTGCGAGCACATAGTGAAAATTTATGGGAAGCTGCAGCATTTCCTGTTCAACTTAACGGACTTTAACACTTTTTTTATAGATGTCAGTAACAATGTATCTAGATCCACCCAAAACACCAAAGCCAAATCAGTTTTGGGATGGAATAGAGGAATTTCATTTTTCTTCACTTTCACTGCTGGGATAGACAGCCTTCCTCCCTTATGAGGTAATTTAATTTTCACATTATGCTTTATGGGATATCCTTTATTTACCTAATGCTTTCCTGTCGAGTCTTTTCAGACTATGAATCTTGTATATTTTATATACACAAAGGTGACTTTTCCTTCCTTTAATGACCGTGGCTTATCAGTGCAGGCAACCGATACTGGACTCATAAATATGTCACTCTTGTGTTTGCGGCAGCCCCTTCTGCTTCGTAAGACTGTTCCTTGCTGCTTGCTCCTCCCTTTCGCTTGCTGCATCTCCAT
Organism: Rynchops niger; assembly: GCA_013400035.1. NCBI lineage: Eukaryota > Metazoa > Chordata > Aves > Charadriiformes > Laridae > Rynchops > Rynchops niger. The sequence goes on from VXBH01009235.1 coordinate 61,740, forward strand.
AGTCCGCTCGTCCCCTTGATGCTGCTGAACTCACTATTGGCTGGTATAAATAAATCACTGATTTAAGCTATAGGTGAAAATCATTGTGAAAGAAGCATGCAGAGGAATGTAATACAAGGTCAGTGGAGCCAGCGCCTTCCGACTCCAATTAAATATTTCCTGTAAGCCGGTGCCAATTGTGCATCTTGTAAGAACATTTAAAAGCAGGAGCTTGAACTCTAAGGGACCCTCTCGCCTCGAAACCTGTTTCCTGTTTAACAAGATTTAACAAGTACAACCAAACATGCGCCATCAGCAACAAAAGTCATTGTAAACGGCTCCAATGTGTAAATGTGCTGGGTTTCCTCTCGGCCCCGAACGCCTACCGACCCCGTCAGGCCATCACAGGGCGGCTGTGGTGGGATGGCACAGTGCCCTGATGCCACAGGACTGATGTAGGCTCAGCCATTTTTCTGAGAGAGGTGGAAGAAAAGAGGGAAAAGGCATTCCTTTCCAAAGGGGTCAAAGCTTCTAGGGTGAAAGCTTCAAGGCTTGGTCTCACTTTCCCAGGAGTTTTCTACAGAGGATGTGATAACATCTACTCTGTGCTGCCTGCTTCGTCAGCTTGAAACACAGCCTTGCTGCTTACAAGATACCTTGAAAACATCACTGTGGTGCCTGGGGCAGGCTGTAGCCCAAGCCAAGCTCCCTGCCCAGCCAGAAAAGAAGCCCAAAGCAGAGACAGGCCACTACTAGCCTTTGGATGTGCAATCAGATATGGGGAGACTGGTCATGAGATCCCCAAAGTTTAGGGAGAGCACAGGATGGCCGCTTCTGGCTGCAAATGCAATGGGGACAGTGAAAACATGCTCAGTGTGGCCAGGCACTGAGAACACAGTGCTGCTTCCTAGAGGGCTGTACAATGGTAGGAGACATCCGTACATGTCTGTGGATACACTCACACATAAAATACACATGCATTAAAAAAAATGTGTGTGCATATATATACCTGTATATATATATATATCTTACTGGTACAAATTTCTGAGCACTATGCATATAACTCATACTGGAAGCTCTTGTAGCTCACTCCCTGTACCTCTCCCTAATTCAAAAGTCCCGGGACTTGAGATGAATCCTTCAGGTGCTCCTAAGGTAGCAACAATAACAATGACTGGGGGAACAATCCCATCGTTTCACTGCAAACCTTAGTGGTATTCGTACACCAAAAAATACACATCTGACCAAAATTTCCAAGTGCATAGACCATGTCTTGCCACTCTTCTGCAATTAGTTATTCCTCCTGCCTGTACTATCCCTACAGTAGACAATAACCAGGTAAAGGCCTGTGAGAAAAGGGAGAACACGGGTGGAAAAGAGCAAAAGAAACGCTGTAAATTCAACTTTAATGAGATGGAGACAGCTCTGTTCTCAATACTGCACACACACAGCTAGAGAGATTTCAGCCACAGACGTTAAAACAAGAATAATTCTCTTTAAGGAGATCACGAACTTGATATGTAAGATACGCTAAAACAGATTTTTTTCACTGTCAAGGAGGAGAAGAAGCTTGGGAATTTGATACGGGCTCCTCAGCTACATGCTAAATGGGCTGTCCTTTGAAATACATCATTATGGTATATAGTTCGAGTTCGGGGAGGATAGCACTTTTCTGAGACAAGTCTCCTTGTCTTTTTCCTTGACTCCCTGGGCCATACTCAGCTGGGGGCCAAATCCGCCTCTCTGCCTGCTGCAATGCGAGGTCTGTGCCTCAAAGAAAGGTCTCCTCAATGTCCTCGTCACCTGAAGCGGAGATGTGCTGGCTTCCCTGCCTTGTGCTGAGGAGCAGACGCCCTGTCAGGGCCTCTGGCATGGTCTTCCTTCCTCCACAAGCTGCCCATGACTCTTCCTCACCATGGCTCGGGGCAGTTTGTCTCTTCCCATATGCTGCGTCCCAAGCTCAGACTCTCTGGTACTGCCTGGGACCCGGCAGCCTTCTCAAACCCGGACGCATGCACCAGGAGTGAGCAAGAGACATGCTCAAACAAGAGTGTTCAAAGAGCTGTCCCGGTCTTGATGTGAGCAGGCGCCCGAGGACCTATTCATATCCCACACACACGGCCAGTTGTGACAAGAGGGCCGCCAGCTGCCAGGCTGCAGCGAGTTATTTATATTGCCCTCTGTGTGCGGGCAGTGAGAGATCAGAGAGGCAGCTTCCCCGCAAGGGACGCGGGTCGGATCTGCGTCCACGTTTGCTTAGCAGGTTTTACTGACCGAGGCTTTGCCGACAACATCTGCCCTGTGCTGCAGCATGAGGAAAGCATCTGAGGATGTTTCTGGACCTGTCTGCTGGGGAGCACCAGGCTGCGCCACCCTGCCCTGGCCTAGCAGGAAAGAAGCCTGTTGGGCCACGTTTGCTCCACAAACGTGGGCTCCTTCCTTCCTGGAAAGCTGAGAAGTGGGCAAGTCTGGCCAGTGCGGTGGCCAGTGTAAGCCAATGATTCAGTCTGGGGTAGAGCTGGGGTTTGGCTGAAGTGGGAAGTGCTCCCAGTTCCTCTGATCTAGATGTAGCATCATTTGTTGACACAAAAAGAAGGGGGTGTAAAGCTACTTTGGTGCTTATGTGCTGAAGACGGGCTGAGAGAGTTGGAGTTGTTCCACCTGGAGAAGAGAAGGCTCCGGGGAGACCTCATAGCAGCCTTCCCGTATCTGAAGGGGGCCTACAGGAAAGATGAAGAGGGACTTTTTACAAGGGCATGTAGTGATAGGACGAGCATTAATGGCTTCAAGCTGGAAGAGGGTAGATTTAAATTAGATATTAGGAAGAAAATTTTCACTGTGATGGTGGAGAGACACTGGAACAGGTTGCCCAGGGAAGTTGTGGATGTCCCATCCCTGGAATTGTTCAAGGCCAGGCTGGATGGGGCTTTGAGCAACCTGGTCTAGTGGGAGGTGTCCCTGCCCATGGCAGGGGGGTTGGAACTGGATGATTTTTAAGGTCCCTTCCAACTCAAACCATTCTATGGTTCTGTGACTCATCATCCTAAACTGACTCCAAAATCACATGTAAACCCAAGACATTGTACAATGCTTTACTGACTTCAGCAAAGTCATCCATTCCTGCTCTCTCATCATGGCAAAGGGGCAGAGGTGTGACGGTCTAGGATCTTAGGATCTGTGCCAGCAAGCGAGAGTTTCAGGGCACTTCTCCCGCAGCGGAGCGCACAGGAGGAAGGCGAGACTCCTGCTTGTGAAACAAACAGTTCAGACATGCAGCTTGGAGGAGACCTGCGCACAGTGCCCATGTGCAAAGCAGTGGCACAGGGGAAGACTACACTTCATGCATAAAAGGGTTTTGGTTTAGAGTAAATTTGCAAAAATGGGCCATAATAGAAATGCTTCAGGCACCACTAAAGCACAACAGCACCTATAACCTGAAGATGAGGTGGCTCCTTTGGCATTAAATGCTGGACACAGCCTCTGAAAGAAGCGGCTCCCAGCCTAAGGAGCCTGAAGTCTCACTAGATAATAGGCACAAGAAGGAAGGAAACTGCAACGTATTTCCCTTGTACAGATGGGAAACTGAGGCCTGCTGCGACCCTGTTTTCTGAGAGTGCAACTTGGATTTATACAAGGTCTCTGGAGCACAGCTGGGCATTAAAACTAGAAACTGTGTCTTATGTCTCTGCTCAGGAGGAGGAGGGGATGAGGTGACTGGCAAACATTTCCAGACAGACGGTGGAGCGGATTAGTACAAAAGAGGATGCAGATCTCGGCCGTTCAGCTGCCAGCAGAAACGAGGGGGAGTACGGTTCAGCAGCTGGTGGAGAAACAGGTGCAGAGAAGGTTTCCTGATAGCCGTGCTGTCATCCTGCTTTGAACCCTCAGCTCCTCAGTAAATCTTCCCTCTTGGAACTCTCTCTTCAAAGTTTCATTTCCTCACGTTCCTAAAATAGTTCTTGATAAGCAACTTGTCCTGCTGGTAAAGCCCTTTGGTTACTTTCCTAGAAATCTATTTTCATGTTTTCTCGCTGGGCTTCAGCTGCTTGCATTCCCATTCAGAAAAAAAAAAACCCAAACTATTGGTGAAAAAAAAAAATTCAGCCAGGGCTTAACATAACAAGAAGGTGACATGTTTATGTTTAGTACCACAGCAGGACCTTGTCTGTCAACTGACTTTCCAAGCAATACCATAAATTTATGGTGGTAGAACTTGCACTTAACCAGAGGGCCAGGGTGGGAGGAAATAGGAAAAAATATTCTTTTGCATGTAGAGGTTCTGTAGGAAATACAGACTTTTCACTTTCAGTGGCTTCTTGCAGGGCATTTTGTCTTCAGGATACAGGCACTAAAGGTGAATAAAGGTGGTCAAGCTGCAGTTTTTAAGGCATAAGGAGCCCTTGTGCAAGGCAGGTGCTCTGTCTGTGCTTGGTTGTCTCATTGGAGTGACACTGGAGCTCCACTGGCACAGGGCTCCTGGGCAAACCCAGGTGCTGGGAGAAGCAAACTGGCAGAGTATCCTGGGACTAACATGGCTAAATCACTCTGTAACCCAATCCACACCCAGATCATCCCCTCACCGTAGGAAAGCAGTGGGGAAATGCTGCTATCCCCAAATCATGAACGTCTGTCAGAACTCCTCCCTCAGTTTTCTTGATGTCGGCAGCGTTGTGTTGTCCCACAGCTCTTGTCTGGAAAACATTTTGACACACAGCTATGAAGGTTTGCCTGGGGGAAAGTTGGCCATCCTGCTTTGTAGGGCAAGAGTTTTCAGAGATTCATAACAACGTGGGAGCCCAGGACTACTACAGGAATGGGGGTGCTGAAGGGAATAAGAGTTGGGGGTGGGGGGGGCACTTGGCTGCTTGTGGTCTCTTCAGGTGAACTAACTACCATTCCTTGCGGCAAGTGCAGAGGTCTCTGTATAAAAGGCTGCAATAAGAGAATGAGAGGTGATCTTACTGGGATGGCACCAAAAAAGGATGAAGAGTTTGCCCAAGTTTGACTTGGATGCATCATGTTAGAAGTGGGTCATCTGATGAGAGCATCCAGGGAAAGAGGCTCTGCTCTTAATTTGAATGCAAAGCTCAGACAGCAGCTTAGTAACTTCTGTGGACTGGGAAACCAGATATCAGAACTGTTGGTTTCTCTTCTGAAAAAATTTTAGCTGACTTTGGGTGTCTAACAACAGGTGAAATAACTAGTGACAATTCTAAGGCTGCCATTAGAGATACCTCTTTTCACATGATGTGCCAGGACTGTTTTGTAGGGTGACAAACGCGGAATGAAAAATGTGCTAAAAGCTCACGACAACCCTGCTTTTAGTTCCTCAGCAGCATGGGGCAAAACTGGAAGCCTCATGTGGACAAAGGCTGCCTGGAGTCCTCAGGACAATTTAGCTGGCACGTCCATCAGCCCTGGTAGCTTTTTCTCCTGGGAGCCTCTTGGCAGCCTGGATGAGCTGTTCCGGTGTTGCAACCTGCCCACAGTTGCCATTACTTTCAGGAACCTTTTTCCTCATTGTGTGAAGGCACGTGTCCATCCAGCGCCAGAGAAGGGCCCCTTTCCTTTGGAGAGAGAGTGGCTGGGAAGAAGTTGCTGCCCCAGTAACAGGCTCAGCTCTCCTGATGCTGTTTCCCTAACCATCCCAGATGGCTGTACCATCTTTCCCAGGTGTCGGGCAAGGGACGCGTGTGTGCACGCTTGCAGCAGGTCTGGAACACCTTGGTGTCTCCAGGAAGCACATGATGGTCTGTGCCTGGCTGTGTGGGTCTGGTGGTTTGATGAGGGAGGGGAGGCAGTGCTCAGTCCTCTGCTCCTACTGCAGGAAGTTGCAGGGCTCTTCTGAATGAAGACATAGAAAGAAGCTCACAAACTTTAACAGTTTTCCTTAAGAAACAGGTCGTCACAGTGTAGCTACTCCATTAGCAAACAGCATATTTCTGTTTGGTTTTCATGTATTTCTTCCCACTCAAGTCTGACACAAACAAAAAACACGGCCCCCAGCTTAGCCCAAAGGTGACCTCTGGGCAATACAGCCTCAGAAGTACCCAAACTGCACACACCCTAAACATAGACACACATTTTTCTAGAGTCAAGAAGTCTTTTGTGTGGGTTTTCAGTGACTTACAGGCATTTGGGAGGGAATCAAACAGGAACCAAGACAGTAATTCCTCTAACATGCATCAGATCTTAACAAAATAGCTCTGTACCGTGCTTCAGCCTCTGCACTCAGACAACTGCCCTGCAAGAAGAAGTAATTTCTCTGGGATTAGAGAGATTCACCATCCCATAGATTGTCCTAGAAAACCACGTTCCTTTGGCCTGACTACAAACTCTGGATCCAACCACCATCTCACTCGGGGTAATGGTCGTTTCTCATTGTTTCTCATTGAGTGTCATGGGAGCACAAGAAGGCTCCATCCCAGAATGCACCAAGGAGTGATACTTAAATCACCTAAGAATTTAAACATTTCAATATTGAATATTTAAACCTCAACATTGCACAATTTTCCAACTTAGTGACGATGGGTTCCCTAGTGATGCGAGGGGCTCCTCACTAGTGCTTGAATGCCATTAAGAATGTTCTCTCTTGTCTTAAACCTAATAATTGCAGAAAATTGATTTTCAAATAGTGAATCAGGAAAGTCCGCAGAAATTAGTCACTTTTTTACGTATATTGCACATATTAAACATGCAGAATGAAGAAAATTTAGAGTCATCAAAGCACGATTTCCAAACAGACTTGCGTCATTAAAAAGCCATTTAGCTTCGTAGTTCAAGGTTAAGTTTGTTCCCAGAAGATGAGGTAATTTAGTAAAATAATAAAGCTCCCATTAAACAAACCCCATAATAGAACTGAGCCTTAGAGGTTGCAAAGGAAGGAAACCGTAACTTCTGTCAAAGCACAGGGATGAGATTAGCGTTAAGAAAGCATTCCTCACAAAGCAGAATGATAGTATGTGGGGGGAAGGCACATCCAAATAGCTCTCATTTCCACAACGTTTCCTCTCAGATATGGGCTTTTTAATTAGCCATCGGAAAGAAAACTGAAAGTGTACTTTCTCCTTCTCGGTTTCTCCCCGACTATTAATCTCTGTGCTGAAAACGGTGCCACCAGTCCATCTTATTGTTATTAGCTAGTGGAGACGTAAAAGAACTACATTCATATTCCTTATCGCAGCCCAGAGGTATTTCCTTTGTGTTACGAGGAGTATTTTGATTAGTTTTGGCTGTGTCTGCAGGGAAGACATGGTTTATATTTTCCACAGCTAAAATAATTTCTAGAAAGAAAGGTTAATTCCAGCACTCGCCGGTATTTATTGGTGGGGTTTAATTGCCGAAAAGCGGTTTTATTGTTGAGCCACAGCCGTTCCTTTTTTAACTCCTCTTGGTTTCATGACTGATTTTGAGGCAAAACATTGATAGTGAGTTGTTCCTGGAGCTGGTCACTGATTTTCAATGAATCACGTATTTGAGGAATGTAACTCTTCTCCCCTGCAACCGCACTGTCTACCAGCAGACGTGGATCATCGCTCATTTGCAGACCCAGAGAGGATTCTGTTGAGGGGGATCCTAGAGGGCTACCCAGTCCTTTTTTTTCCTATGTCTTGTGGTTCCCTGAGGTGTTTAACCTACTCTTAAAAGCACAGGTGATGGGGATTCTCCACTCTTCTCTGGTAGAACTTTAACATTGCCTGTACCTTTGCTAAATGGGCAGCACATGACTTCTCTCTGCTAACAGTGAAAAAAACATTCCTTTTCTCTTTGCAGCAGCCTAATTTATATATTTGAAGCCCATTACCTGAGGACCAACTTACTTTTTCCTTCGTCAGACTGGGCAGCCCCCAAATACTCCATTTCATTCCAGACGATGCAGTAGGTGGGATCTTGAGCCCGCGCAGCAGTTTCGAGGTGGCTGCCAATGCCAGCTGCTTTCACTCCTGCTTGTGCTCCATGCTCCCCCGGCGCCAGGATGGTACGGGGCAGGGTCCACACACAACGTTGTGCTGGGCAGGAGCCATTCTGCCCACCCCATTTCCTACACACAGCCCAGGCTGTGTGCACAGGCAGACTAGCGGTCACAGCGCTTTTTCTTTCCAGTAGGAAAAGCTCCCTGGCAAATCTGGTCACGGCAATTCAGGATGACGCAGCTCTGTGGTTCCCTGTGACTTCTTACCACATGGAGGGGAAGGAAAGAGCAATGTTCTCCTTCCCCTCTGCAGAAAGAGGATGATGTGGTAGCTGGGCTGACAGCCCCCAGGTAAAAGCCATGACAGCACCCAAAGCCCAAAAGAGGAAGGTTTGCAACAAACATTGCTACTTACTTGTTGCTAAAACCTCACCACAGAGAGAGGGGGAAAAAAAAAAAAGTTTATGGTGCTCCACAGGTGTACAGGTTTTGCTTGAGGGAATTGGTGGGAAACATAACCCGCTTTTGGGTATAACAGGCGTAACACACTCACGCTTACACTTTTATTCTTGAGGTTGCTAATTCTGCATGACTAAATTAGCTGAGGAAACCAGATTTGAAAAATCAAATGCTGGCATGGTTCCCACTGGCTCAAGGAAAAGCAGGGCTGTGTTCTGCTTTGGTTAATCTTTTGTTTCACTCTCAAACCTGAAGTGAGTAGGAGTTTTAGGAGTGCTAATTGGGAATCAGCACAAGTCCCTAAATAATTTTATGATCACTTGTATTGTTTTGCATGTGGAAAATGAAAAAAAAAAAAACCACCACCCAAACAATGGCAAATGGGCCCCTGATTCATGGATTCCTGCCACCTCAGACATTTCCTACTTTGGCAGCCTATGAATATGTCTCCAGATGAAGGAGCAGGGTACACTTCACTGTGAATTTATTTTCTGGAACTGTTTTTAAGCTCTCCAGATGCTTTTACTCTCTGCAGTTGCAGTTACCCGAAACCATACAGGTCAGGGTTTTGCCTACTGGAGTGACATGGGCTTATTATGTAGAGCAGCCCTTAGGACAGCTTTGCTCTCCTTGCTGAGCCGTTGCAACTTCTCACAAGCTGTGGCAGTCAGAGACGAAACGTGCTGCACCTCTGGGCTGTGGAGGGAACTATCGGCACCCAGGGCTGACACCAGCACCCGGGAACTCAGACACCGGGTACCCAAGCCACCCGCTGCTTCTCTTTGTCACCGTATATCCCCAGTCTCCATGGAGCAACTCTCCTGATGTAGAGGTAGTTAGATAAGGTGAGCCCTTATTTATGGCAGATCTGCAGCAAGTTCCTTCCACTCCAGCAGCACATGCCTCAGAAGAGTCTTTGTCTTCTGCAGAAATCTCCCTGTGCCCTACAATCCAAGGGAGCAATAAAAGAGGTATCTCAAAAACACAGCAACAGCGCACAGTCAGCAGTGCTTGAAATCAAAACAAAGTCTTCAGCGAAAAAAATGAGCTTCCCGCTCTGGAAAAATTCCTGATCCCCAGTTTCCCAAAATGCCATGGCAAAACATTATTATCTTGGCTCTTCCTATCTCTAGCATGTGTCATTGAAACGGCCTGAACGAAGCTGCTAATTGTAGTGTGTAGCTCATGCAAAACTTGTATCAACGAAGCCATTTAATTACTCTTCTTTGGGATATTATGTAATTGGCTCTTCTGTAGTAGCTCTCCTTGTCAACGCTGAGATCTCATGACTCACTGTCATGAGGGAAGCTTCTCCTTCCTGCCGGCCCATAATGGTAATTGGCTCACTACCGCATCTCTGTTTGCTCCTGCAGATGGAAAGACACCTCCTGTCTTTGTTGCTGGCTTCAGGAATGCATCCGAAACTATTGTATTCAAATGAAGGTAGCAAGGTAAGGCCCTTTTCTCCTTTAAAAAACTCTTAAAAAGGATGGAGGCAATGGTAGACAAACATCCTTATGCTATTCTGTAATATTGAATTGTTTATCAAATAACTGTTTTGGAAGTGTTGCAACAGCTTGATTTGTAGACTCTATAGCCAATGCTGTATTTCTAATAGATGCTAAAGTAGTGACAGACAATGCTGTCACCCAGAGAAGTGACTGAGCATCATCTGTTGCATCATTCATAAATTTAACCCTTACTGGAGGCTACCCCAAGCTTGAGCCGTTCTGACATGAAACGTGATTGAGAAACCCCATTCACAAGCGTGTGGTTCCATCCGTCCCTCTCAATTAGCGTAAAGCAGGTGCTTTAAGCTCTGCAAATGTAAAAGGTGTGTTCCCAGTGAGGGCTAATATGAATGAGCTCCCTTAAAATCATGAAAATTAATTGCTAAACTGACTCCATTATGAGATTCTCCTTCCAATAACACACTGATAAAACTCGGGAACCCATTTCAATTCATGAAGAAAGCATTTAGATTTAAAGATATTTAACATGCTGGGGATGGGAGAAAAAAACAGGGTAGGGAATGCTTCATACAGCCTTTTTTCAGAGAGGCTTCTGTAAGTGGCTGCTGCTGGCAGCTGTTGGAACGGGACATGAGGAGAGGGAGGTCTTTGATGGCTCAGTCCAGCAGTTCTCTTCTTACCACAGATTTCTCAGGTTTCCCCCATCCTCCATCCTCTAGTGTCTTTCTCTTTTTACCTTCCTTCCTTCTAGCTCCAGCAGAGGCCCTTGCCTGCTTGTTAGGCACTGCGGCCATGCAACGCCTCCTGCACTTCATCTGAAGCACCACGTATTGGGTTATAAGCCATCTAGCGAAAGGTGTTTTCTTCAGGTGGTCAGTCAAGCTGAAACACAGCTTCTGGAGGAGAACTGCTGCTTTGGTTTATACTGAATTTTATAACAGCTCACGGCTGCTTCCTTATGGCCGGGCAGCTTCAGCAGGCCAAAGGCAATGGTACTTTTACCTGTGACGCTGCCAGAGCAGCCTTCATCTCTCACTCTGTCAAGGTTTGCTGGTTTTGCCAGCTACCAGAGCTTATTCTGCTGCACACCTATTAAAAAAAAAAAAAAAAAAAGTCCAGGAGTTGTTTTTTTACGGGGTTGACCCAATCCGTCAGTCCATGAACCACCTTTACAAGATGCGCATGATGCACACCCACCTCAGTGGCGGTGGAATAGAGCCCAGCAAAGCTCTGCAGGGCACAGATGAAAAGTTCCCTGGCTCACGGCGAGACGAAAGGGTAATAACAGCAGCACCCAGGGAACATTCCCCTTCCCACCTACCACCACCACCTTCTCTCTCGCTCGAAAACACAAACAAGCCAACCCAATTTGCATTTTCATAGCTGGGAGTAAGTGATTGCTAGATTAATGAGCACTGCTATTTATATCTAAATAATCACAGTTCTAAACAATTGCTTGGAGGCATCAGCATGGAAGGTAAGATTCTGGGCTACGATGTGAAGGGATTCAGGCAGCGCTTGTCATCAGAAATAGGAAAACACATCTGAACTACAAAAATACCATATTTTGGATGAACTGAGGGAAGCTGGAAGAAGAGAGGTATGCGAGCAACGTATGCAGACTTGGCTTGCTTATCATAGTATTTTGGACTTAACCCTATTTGTAGCGATTACTTGTGCTAAGCAGCTTCCTTTAACTCTCTTACATGATACAACCCTGCTCGGGACTTCAATGTCACGCTGTACTGCCCAGATCCACAGGGTACCCAGCATCATTCTTCCCAGGCCAGAGGGCGTGAAAAGTCCATGCAAACCAGCTCTCCCCTCGCTGCTTTGGCTGAGTTTCTGCAAAGTGAATCTCTTGGCTCAGTGCAGAGCTTGCGAGGCCACTTAAATCTCTCTGACCCCTTAATGAAGTTTTTAAAAGGGCTTCATAAATCTTCATCACTAAGAATTGCTTAAAGCTCTGCAGGGTTTCTTTAGTGGCATTAACCACTAAAACAAGTAGACAGGCTCAGGTATATTTATTGCATTCATCTTCATTATTCCACGGGTTTTCTACTCTTTCACATAAGCTACCGCCAGGAAAGGGAGTGCAGGAGTGGGAGCTCTGAGTCAGTACCGCCTGTCTGGCAGTTTGTAACCATCCACTACAACTACATCAGATCAGTCCCCTTCTTGGGAATGTTTTCTGCGCAGGCAGAAACTGTATGCTCATCATTTAGCTTTCCATAGTTAAATCATCATATTGTTCCTCATTTGGGAAAGAATGTTATTTTTGTCTGTCCTCTGAAAGCATGCCTCAGGTCACAATCTGACAGCTCCAAAAAGGATTAGTTGCCTGACTGCCTTTCTGATTTTTTTCTTGGAATTTTGGCTGACTTTGGTAAGGGCTTTTTATAAGTAGCATGAGTCTTCTCTGAAATAACAGTCAACTTGATGGATATGTAAGGGTTACTAGGAAAAATACATATTTTTTTAAAAGAATTGTTTACATACCATATGTTTGGGTCTCTAGAGTGAGTGTCTAGATTCTGTATACTCTGTATGGGTTGTTTGATGCTTCACCTCCGGGAAGTGAGGCATGAATGAGGTTCACGGACCAACAAGAAAATACTCCAGCGCAGGCAAAGTCACTGAAACCGCTGAGAGCTTATCCTCCCTGTGTGATGGGAAGGAGTTTAGAAATGGCAGATAAACATGAAGTAGCTGAACACATGAGGAAGTTTGTAGCTCACCAGTTTGAAGAAATGGTTCCAGGGCTAATTCTGCAGACAATGAAAGACTAAGGCTCCACAGAGCTCTTGAAGGGTTGAAGGTCCTCATGATCCAACCTGTTCCAGCCAAGCTTAGGCCACCCCATTCCATCACAAAATCACACTTTTGTGAGCCAGATGATTTTCAAGTGCTCCTTTAGAGCCATTGTGACGTTATTTTATTTTTAAATTTACTTGCATTACAAGGCAGCCTACTAACCTCAGGGAGGACCGGAACAGTGTGTGTGGAGCAAAAGAGAAGCAATATGCTTGCACAGGCAAACAAGGTCTTCTTATTGAAAAGTTTGACGCTGAAGTCTTATATCTGCCAAAAGCACTGGTCATCGGTAACAAAACCTTCTATGTCCCTAGTTTAGGTCAAGACTGGAAGGAAAAATAATGGCTGATGAACACAATGGAGGCTCAAAACGCAGATTGTGATGTGTAAGGTGAGTTACCTGAGGCACTAAAGGAGAAGTCCAAATCCACCTGAATTGGTATTTCTTCCGTTGACTTCAGTGGGTTCTAGGTGATGCTGTCACAAGTGAACAAGTCAGATGATTGCTTTTAATGTAGTGAACTATAGGATGGGTTATATGATGTACTGTGTTGTCTGCTCTAGAATGCAGTGGTTAATAATGTGCTGGGGACACACTTTTACCCTGACGGGGAGGAGATTAGATATTATCTGACTTCCTGTATGCTAAAGGCTATGCAAGTTTGCCCAAGTGCTTACATAGCTGTATCCAAAAATTCAAATTAGGTTGTAGCTTTTGAGTCCTCAAGAGACAAAAATCACAGGCAGAGGACAGAAGAAATCAGAGGGTCACCGTCGCCTGAGGTCCATGCAGTGGCAGGAAGTTGGAGAGATAAGAAAGGAGATTTCAGCAAGTGACTCATGGCCTGTGCTTTAAGAAAAGGTGGAAGAACCCCCAAATACTGGCCAAAATGACCCGTCAGAAGTTCTTACTCAGTCCTGAATCACGTATACAGCTTGATCCTCAGCAGTAAGCAAAACACGTAAGGCTGTGATTAGAGACCCGCAAGGGAACACAGCTGAGGGGTGTAGGTGGCCGTTGCCCTATGGCCAAGACTTTGTCCCTGACTGTATGCCTGCTCCTAACCCTGTCCATTTAAGCCTTCCACTGACAGAATGTTAGTCATCAAAATAAATGTCTTTAAGGATATAGGCCTTGTGATTTGGCTGTGGCTTTGCCTACACTGTTTTTCTCCACGTTAAAACTCACATGATTGCAAATCTCTAAAGTGAACGAGGTTGAGGTAGGAAAGAAACGCTGGTCCAGCACTTCTGTATTAGGGATTTGCAGCAGAGATGCTTCATGGCTACAAAATCAGTCAGGAAAGGCAAAGTTTAACTTCATACAATGAACTATCACACCATAGTCCTGCCTTTGACAGCTAAGCTGCTGCAACCAGCTCCTGCCCCAGATGTTTGTTCCTACCTCTGGCCTGCAGTTTGTCACCTCCTCAGCTGTGCCAAACCAACTGCGTGTAGAACAGTGCTTAAATCAGAGCACTGAAGTGATGGAAGTTAAAAATAAACCGTTCGTGGGAGGAGGAGAAGGAGAGCTATTTTTAATTGCAATTGTTTCAATGGTCTTTCTTCCAGTGTGGTCCCACAAGGAACTTCATTAACAGAACTGGGAGAAGGCAGTGGATTGCTGAGCTGGCACCAGGGTGACTCCTCCAGGCAGAAGAGTCCCGCTTGGCAGAGGGAGAGGGTTTCTTAAACCAGGATTACACCTTCCAACACGCAGAATTATGCCTTCCCTACCTGGGTCAAACTCAGACCCATGTCTCCCAGGCTCTCTGTTTGCTATTCTGTCTCCTAGACACTCATAGCATTCATTTAAAAAGGCATTGTATGCAAGCCAGCATTATTATTAATAAAAACAAATCGAGAGACACTGAGATTTTTTTCCTGTTTTATAAACCCTTTATAATCATTCGAATATTAGCCTTCTCCACAATTTGCTATAGTATGGCTAGACATCACCCATTAAAATCTCTTCAAATACAAAATGCACAGTAAACTGAGAATAAAAACCATCAGAAGGGATGCAAAAAACTGTTTTTATTTAATGAAGTTTGTTACACGATTGACAAAGAAAATATTTTTACGTTCCTTAAATAGCATAAAAAATTCAAGGAAAAACATCTGAAAAGAGTTCAAAAGGTTGCAGTGCAGCTACGATTTGGTAATTTGGAGAATAATTCAGCAACTGGCTTTTGTTTTGGTCTTGATCATTTCTGTGCTTTGATGAGCTTCGCTGCGAGCGAGTGAGTTACGTGTGCAGAGCCTTGGTTATGTCTTACAGTTCAGACACCTCCATGATTTGCTTCTGTTTGAACATGAAACACATCCATTTGCACCCAAATGCTTCTGCTGGATTTCTCCAGAGGTGCTGCACCAGTGAAGCACGTAAAGCATAAACAGTTTTCAAACTGCTGTCAAGTCTTGAAATAAGTAAATGATAACTTTGTGTGTGTGTGTGTGTGTGTGTGTTGTTA
Organism: Rynchops niger; assembly: GCA_013400035.1. Lineage (NCBI taxonomy): Eukaryota > Metazoa > Chordata > Aves > Charadriiformes > Laridae > Rynchops > Rynchops niger. The sequence continues at coordinate 76,850 of VXBH01009235.1, forward strand.
GCTTTATTAAATATTTTCTGTGATAATGACCGAAGGCACTTTTCAGCAAAATGAGACAGTAGTTGAATTTCCAGCGCACAAAAAATGAATTAGTATCCTGAGTCACAAATGAAGGCATCCTCCTTTGGGACTCCTGATCCCTGTGCTGGATCACACCAGTTCCTGGATGCTTGGGTGTACAGGCAGGATTTAAATTTAAATTACTAGACTCTCAGTATGTTTAGTTTGTCTTTCAGTTCTCTTCTAATAAATAGAGCCAAGGGCATAGCGAGTCAGTTTCGTAATTAGATGATATAATTGTCTCATGAACTCTGTACAAATTACCTCTTCTCTGTATTGTTTTTGCAGTGTATTGTTTTTCTTGAATAATATGGCACATATCCAGTTTATATTGCAGTCAATAAATTACCCCGGTTTATAGCTTGGTGGCCCACAAATGAGTAACTGCCATCAACAAAAATGATTAAGTCATTACCCTTTTTAATATTGTCAGTACTCTTCATTTAGACCATTAAATTTATTTTTAATTATTAACACATTTCCTTAAAAGTATCTTTTTCCTTTTTTTTTTTTTTTACCAAGAGGTAACCACAGATGAACCACTTTGCTCAGCTATTAACAAATGTGTGATTCTGAGGTTGACAGTAGACTGTAATGATGTAAAGGAAATTGCATTTTATTGCATTTTAATTAAGTAGGTCAACTTGTGCAAGGCCTTTCTCCAGCAAAACTCCCACTAGAGTTTGGTCCGTCATCGTTAGACTTTATTTACTTCTTGAGCTTTACACAGCAGGTTTCTGCTTTCCTAACAGCGGACTGATAAAATGCTTGAATCCATTAAATGGTGTATTTTTGACATTCAGACTGTGAGTTATCAGGAAACGTAAAGGATACGCGTGGTTATTCTTTTAGTAAAGTGTAATTCTAGGTGTGCTGGATTGTGCTTTTACGCAAAGAATTGGATGAGTTCAAGGCTGCCTGTGAGCCAGCCCCAGCCTCTGAAACCCCGTGGGGTGGTTGCCCATAGCTCCTTGCCAGCTTTGGGGGTATGAACCCAGGGCAGAACTTCTTCCTTGTGTGGAGGAAGAGCACATTTGGAGGCTCTCCTGGGTCCTGCTGCCATTCCGGGGCGCAGCAGCTGGGGTGCACAGCCTGTCTTCCAGGCAGCAAGGAGGTGGGTAGGTCCTTCTCCCCTTGCATTGCACCTGGGCAATGGTAGGTTCCTCACCCTTGTTACCACAACTCTGGCCTGCTGCACCGACTTGCTGACTCCAAACTTGTCTTTTTTCTGTTCGCTTAAAAACAGCCACGGAGCCCTGAATTATATTGTCCCCATCAGTCCCACCCTTCCCAGCCACTTAACACTTCTCTCCAATTCTACAAAAATGGCCAACATACTCTGCTTTCACTCTAACAGCACTGGCTGTATCCACAACGCCCAGACGACGTGAAGAATTCAGCCTTAATACTCACATTTAAGATTCAGCCAAGCTCTTCTAGGGCTGGTCCTGCTCGTTTGGTCCAATTCCGTTAAAATCAGGGGGCCTCCTTTTCCAGCTGAGGTTTAATTGTTTGCTTTCCAATTCTCTGCATAGATTCATCCTAGTCAGCTCTATGTTCCTCAAGTCCAAATGCTGAGCTACCGTCAGCGTATTTCTGAAGAGAATATTTGTAACTTTCTAGTAGCTACAGCTCACAACCGTTAGTTTCTCCGCTCTACGCTTATTAGAGGAAACACTGGTGGAAGATGTGTCACCTTCTGGACCTCAGAGGCACAGACGTAGTTCCAAGCAGGCACAAGCAAAATATGTTTTTGTCATTTCTTGCAAGCAGAAATGAAGTTAATTTGTTTGGAAAACTCCTGCTAAAGGAAATGTCATTCAACAATTCTGTTGAAGCTATCAAAAGCAAAACCAAACAGATTTGAAAACCTAGCACATGTCACAGACATGGTTTGTGAGATGACTAGTAACTATTCTTACAGGTAGTAAGAACTAGAACTAGACTACAGCTTAAATTATGGTTTTAGGCTAAATTACATCCCCTTCCAGTTCCATGAGTGAAGTATCTTGGAGCGTATTCATGTTAGCCCCTACATTTCCCAGTAAAAAAGTTTAAAACTCAAAAGCCAAAGCACAGACAGGAGTTTAAGACAGGTCAGGGAGCTGTTGCTTTCTCTGTACCCTGGTGAAGAGGCAGGGAAAAAAAAGGTTTTGCTGCAGTTTCTGGTGGCTGAGCAGGGGAGGAGGTGCTGAGATCTCAGCTTCTGGTCCAGAAGGTGACAGACCTTTCCTACCACCCCAGGTGTGACTCTGTTACCAAACTGAAAGAGAGAGGAAAATGCAAAACACTTTGTCTGCCTTCTCAAGATGAACCTTGTTGGTAGTCTGTGTCCAAGCTGATTTTTTTTCTTTGAAGGGTTAAATCATTCAGAAACAGCATGAAAACCTTTATTTTGGATAAAAGGAAATGTTTTGACTGATGTAGCTTTTTTGGAGGGAAGGAGTTTGGCTCAGTGTAGAAGATGAGACACTTGGATTTATGTAATGTTACCTAAAGCCTACGGATGGGTTGACGGTCTGTGGGGAGGGGTACTGTGTAGGGTGTCATGTTGGGGGCATTTGGGAGAAAGCCCAGAATAGCTAGGGAAAAGGCTCTCAAGCCAGATGACTGACCTGAATCCCTGAAAACCCTGATGAGTTTTCTTCTCCCAGCACTCCTATAGCTCTGATAATCCACCTCTGTTGGATTTAGCTGTGATGCCATGAGATACTACCACTGAAACTGCTCCTGTCCGCCTTTCTGCCTTATTTCTGCCCCCCAAAAATAAGGGCAATGTAAGTTTATAGGGCTGTGCTGGCCATAGAGCTGGGATCTGCCATCCTTAGTGTCCATGCAACGGTATGGCATCTACATCGTAAAGAGATGCTGTTAAACCCGCCAGAGCCTGACATAAAATACAGGGAGCAACTATCTTACCTTCACTGTTGTCAATTTCATTAGAGGGACTATGGTAGTTGCTGATTTAGTGCTGATTTGTTTTATTTGGAGCCAACAGCTTCCAAGCTGTGACAGCAAAAAGCTCTGTATTCGCTATCTAAATATTCATCTGGGTTTTTGGACAGGATCTGCTTAAAGGCAGCTTGGTTAGGTTGCAATCGTGACTTGAAGAGCCAACTGATATTTCTTACTGCTAACCTCGGAACTGATCCATTAGCAAGGTTTATTGCCTCAACAGGTATTTCTGTGGAAGTCTGTGGAACTGGGTCTTCATGCTTTGGTCATTGTGAATGAGGACAAATTCCAGCTGAATGAGTAGCCTTAGACCACTTTAGGATCTGGATAAATGAGCAGAGACGTAGAAGGAGGGCTTCATTTTAAGCACGTATTCATGTACACTTGAATCAGTGTATGATTCACTGTCAGAAAAACTAACCTACAGAAATGTGACAACAATGAAAATGCACTGCTGCAAGGCTGAAGCAAAGAAAATATATGTAAGTCTATAGCAAAACTTTTTTTGCGTTGTTTCACAGTTGAATTTTACAGTTGTGTGTGGTTACATTATATTGTCACCAGTAAATGCTAAACGCATGATCCAGGTACCATGCTGGTTACTGATGGATATTAGCAGCAAATCCCTGAAGTTATCCTGTAACACTGTTGCATGGTATTATGTTCAAAGTGTATTGAAAATGCTGAGGTCCNAGTAGTAGTCACTGTATAGCCTGCCATCACATTGATTTACTCTGAGGACCGGTCACTTCAGAAAAAGGCTACTAACTCTGTCCATATTATAATACTGAAGAAAACCCCAGTAACATTGGGATTATTCCCATTTACTTTGCTATATGCTACTGTATTACATCTTTAAATACTAAAACTATTAAGCGCATCAAGGATGATAAATTAAGAAATTATGTATATAAAACATATGTATGTAAAAAAAAGTATTAAATTATTAAAGCATGAAAAAAAAGTCCTCATGTCTATCAGACTACACTACTTCTTGCTCCTATTCATCCAATAGGAATTAAAATAAAGTCTGACTCCTTAAAATTCAGTCATCTGTAACCTTTTAAAATAAGTCAATAGCAGTGGAACGATACATTATAGTCACCTAATTATAAGCATCTTTGGGGACAACCGACTTTTCAATTGTTCTTTTAAATGTGTGAAAATACTGGTGTTCTTTAACAATGAATCATAAATTCAACCCGACCAGCAATAACGGCTGCACAACACCAACCTTTTCCCAGAGTAATCGAAAAGTGCGAATTATTTGCACAGCCCTCTTTGGTCCTGGAGGCTTAAACGAAATGGATAAACACTGCCAGCGACGGGACGGACGAAATGGAAATTGCGGTATTCACACGGCGAACGTATATATTTATACTTTTAACTGCAAATAGAGGGCTGTGTCCGCGAAGCCATTAACACCGGGGAGGGAACAACGAAAAGGATAAGAAAAGCAAAAAGGGAAGGGAGGCGTCTCCTTCTCGGAGGTGAATTAGCAGTTTCTCTTATCTACGCGCCGGTGGGGATGGGACCCGCCTGGCCGGNGGTCTCTATCCTACCTCCCGCGGTATGCTTGCGCATACCTTCCCAGGCAGCAGCCATCCACCTACTTTTTATAGCAGCGAGGAGCAAGGCTATTAATAGGCTATCTAATTACTCCGAGCTGTTAACTCTGAAGTCTCTAATTCTGTGATGTGGTTGTTTTGATTTGTTGGTTTGTTTTTTTTTTTTCCAACGCAGTAGGACTTGCATTTACAGAACTGGTCAGACTCGCTCTGGAAGATGTTATTTTAACGTTTTAAAAATCAACTTTAATTCCAAGCAGGAACAAAACCCACAATTTTTGACAATTCTCACGAAAGCAGCAACTGAAAACACTAGCAGTTCGGATCAAGAGAAGCGTTATGCTTAGCTAAAATTGCGAATTTCGTTTTTTTCTATTTTGTTTGGTATTTGGTCTCAGACCTTTCGGTAAGGCAGGTAAATGGCAAGGAAAACGGTTTCAAAAGAGAAGGAGAGGGGTTTGCCATGATGCCAACACGCACGGAGAAGCTCCGCGGAGCTCAGGAGGGACACGCGTGAAACGGAGCTACTCCTGCAAGATGCCTCCAGGAGGACGGGCTCATTTTGTGCCGTGGAAAACATTTCACTGGAAGGTTTTGACCAGCTCTGATGATTTATTTTCTTTCCTGGGTAGAGAAAGAAGAAGGCAACGATGCGCGGGGGAGTTTGTCCGGCGGGTTTCGGTGCAGAAAACGATATTTTCTTAGCGGTTTGCCGTAGTGGCGACAACCGGCCCAGGGAACACTTGGTGATGGAGGGTTTTGTTTGTGCGTTGTGTTTTATGTTAAGCGAAAAAGAATTAAGTCTCTGCAACCTCTGCTGTGGAGATGGGGGCGGAGGCAGAATAGCTAATTGCAGATCGGATTTGATATTTCCTAACATCCGTGATAAGGAACGGGGGGAGGATGAGGAGAAGCCTTACTCTGAAGCGGTGGGGAGGAGAAGCGCGGCTCCACCGTGCCCCGCGTCCCTCTGTATCCAGCTCTCTCCCACAACGAGCTGTACCAGCAAGAAGCCCAAGAAACTTTCCCCCGGGCTTTCCGTGCCCGACCCAGCAGAGAGACCCCTGAAAGCCTTCCCCTCCCCCCAGACAGGAGCGGGCAGGGACCCCGGAGGGTCCCCCACCGCCCCGGGCGCCAGCAGCTCCCACCCGCCCCGCGGCGAGGCCTCGGTGAGGCGGGGGGGCTTTCCTTCTGGCCTCACCCTGCAAGTAAAAATAATATATAATATAATATTCGTCACCGCAAGAAACACAGGAAACGCAGCCCCACCGCTTCGTAGCAAGGGCACTAAAGCACCCTTAGACAAAAGCATCAGAATTAGGCCATTTTCGTCACTTAAAAACACAGAGTAGCTCCTCATTTTCAAAGCCTCTGGGCATCTGTTGGAAAGAGAGACAATTTTTTTTTTTTTTTTTTTTTT
>VXBH01009237.1:0-18591 GCA_013400035.1 Rynchops niger
CCAGGCCCCAGGGAGGCAGCAGAGTAATGGGAACACATATGTACATGGATTTCCAGTGATGCTTTCAGCAGTTTATGCTTTCAGCAGTTTAATGTCATATGAGGGAAACTTCACCATTTCAGCAATAGTCCTGAGCGATGTTTTCTTCCTGGGGGCCTGAGGGAGATTTCAGCAAGCCAATGGCATTGTCGAAGAGACACAGGTGTGAAGGCTTTCTTACTTCAACACAATCCCACTTCAATTCAACCTGAATTTAAAATTGGTGGTGTTAGTTGAGGGAGTTCACTAAAGGTATCTGTGCCCAAGACCACATAAGCACTGAAACTCCTGTCTTCCTACCCAGCAAGTGAAAATAATTAATTTTTGGTGGAACAGTTTGAGACAACTTTGTGGCACTGTCCACTCCTTCATCTCTCTCCGCACCGCCAGATTTGATTGCTGGATGCCTTTGAGAGGATGTCTGTAAGGTTGCACCTCAACAGTCTTCTGAAAACGAAGCGCAAAGGAAAGTGACGGTTCCCAATTCTTATTCTTTATATGCTTAGTTGTGTCCCTGGATGCCCAAATTATTCAAAACATAAGATGATTATTAGGATAAAAAGTTTAAATATTAAAAGGCCCACTTATCCACTACATGTTTCCCTTCCCCCTCTAACAAGAAACTACTTGATCTAGTCACTGGCTAAATAAACGTGTGTGTACATCCAACTGTTTTGTGTACATCCATGCACAGCTCAGGGAAAAAGACAAAAGACGGAACAAGACTTTTTCACCACAAATACTCCCCTTCTTTCCCAAAACATCCTTTCCATTATCAATTCAATTTTATAAACCTGCCTTCTTCCCCCCTTCTTCTGAAGAAACTTCTGTAGTTCTCTCTCTCTCTCTCCATCACAGGGCCAGGAAACTTTGATAAATTGCTCAGACTCATTTGTACATCACTTGAGGCAGGTGAGATAGGTCTTTTAAAAAAAGTATCTAGTTTCCCACAATAGAAGTTCATCAGACTTGTGAAGGGGAGATACGCAATAGCAGAACTGACTTCAGAGCCATGCCAGGTACTGCGTACCCCCAGGCCTTCCAGCCCCCACTACTGGGCCAGCACAAAAATACAATTGCTAGCCTGAAAGATTTGCCAGGCAAGGACAGGGGAAGATGTGATCTGAGTACATGCTATTTGCTCTGGGTGACAAGATTCAGAGAATTCCCCAAGTTCACACAGAAACCTTTGGCAAAGCTGACCTTTTGTTACATGTTTCTTGAATTCCTCCTCCTACTGCTACCCAACTGTTGTAGCAGCCAACACTCTTGCTAGGCTGGGCCACAGTCCTGGCCCTAGGATTTTGTGGATTGCTAAATATTTTACTGTATGCCATGGCTTTCCTATGGTCTACATTTTTTGGGGGCTTTCTTTGCATGAAAATCAGAGCAAGGCAGAGATTGCAGCCTACTCAGAAACCAGCCTGTCACAGGCATGAAATGTGGCGATGGTAAGACCCCAAGCAACAGCCTCACGCTGCAAACATATCCTTAGACACACAGTCTGGAAATTTTAACAGATGGTTATTCAAATCAGGCGGAGTTCCTAGTTCCATTCCCATGTGTTCCAATGCAAAGTTGATAAAATTTCCAGTGCGTTAAGGAACTTACAGTTGTACAGTCTAAATAGGATCTGTACCTGGAAGTACTTGTGAGGTGGTATAGCCCTGTTAGGTATCCACTGACACAGACTGTGTGGCTGTCTATGACTACGACCAATGAATGGATAAAATAGGATTGGCAGCACTCTCTCAAGGACCAGTTCATTTGCTTTCTCATTTTTTGGCTTAACATTATGTATGAGCGCTTAACGTGGATCTGAAGAGTACAATTCCCTGAATGCACCAAACAAAGCAGCAGCCTCAAATTTTGAATTTCCCTGGAGCTGGGGAGAAAAAGGGTTTGTCAGAACTAATAATGGGTGAATCCCAAAACGGGCTGTGAAGAGAAATTGTCTAATCCTAGTCATTTCCCTTGACAGACAGCTCCACATTTGCTGGGAAATTCTGCCTGGAAATATTTTATTCAATAACATATCTTGTCTATATGGACCTATTTCAATAAAGTTCCGCTCTTGGAGGCCCATATGAAAAATTGCAGCTCCACATGTCAACCGTTAGACAGTCAAGTATGGAAATGTTAATTTTGGCTTTGATGTATTTTCTATTTTTACTTTAATTTGAGGAAATCCCCAAATCAATCAGTTAGAAAGCACTTACCCGCTGTGGAGGCTGGAGGTTTTTAATGGAAAGGGCTTTAGTAACAAACAATAAATCATCACAATAATAAAGAACGGAAGAGCAACATCAGGGAACAAGTATTCAGTGAGATTCTTCCCAAAGCAGATCACTTCTCTTCGCTGTGCAAGATGCATTAGCATCTTTAATATAATGTTAGGAAACAGAGTTTACATCTTTTAGGGAGCAGACCTAATTCATCAGAAGAAACATATGTCTTCCCATATGATTTAGCATCTGGGTCTCCGTGGTATAACACACCATTGGAGTTAACAGTTAATGTCTTAGTTCCACCCCGCTAAGAGCTATTACTTATTGTGCTGTATTCCCACGGTGCCTTTTCTTTCCTGGAAGGTATACGCATCCACTGCTCTTCAAGAAGTGCCTGTGCAGAGTCCTTCGGTTTTTGATGGAAACTCTCTTTGGGCCAGGGTAAATAACTCCTTAATTGAGTAGCTGGGACTGCCTAGCTGTTTCAGTAATTAAGTCTCAGACCACATGGTTGGCTGGACCTTTCTGAAACTGTGTTTATGCTGTAAAACAACTCATGTGAGGCAAAAATCTTCCATTTTGCCTTCAGGCTAATGCCATAATTATGTGAAAACCACACTGTATCCCTGAGGATGGATCATTTTATTCACGGAGCAAACAATTTTATTTATTCATTTATTTCGCTTGAAAGAAAAATAAAACATTGCTCTATATTTATTGTATATTCAGTAATATGCTAAAGGCACACTGTTTGGATGAAGTATATCTAAGAAGAACTCCCCATGAAATGTAAAGAAATACTCATATTATAAAAACTGAAATAGTCACTTTCTTATGATATTTACTGAATTTTAGATGTACTGAATGTGGTGATAATCTATTTTATGGTTTCTTAAATATAGGCTTTAGATTTGTGCCCATTAAAAGTACATTAACTGTAGATGAAGAGGTTCAGCTAAACAGTCAAATCCAGCTCCAACCTGAAGGTTAGATTTGCAGTTTAAACAGAGAGTGAGAAATTCCTTAATGTCATGAAAGACATATTTGCTTTGCCTTAATTTGCCTTTCTTTAAGACTAAGGCCATTCCTTTACCTCACCGCAGACTGTAGAGAATGAATGTATTGATGGTGGCAAGGTCATTAAGCAGACAAATAATGGAAAATAAATAATTATTGTGAAGTGTTAAATATTTGGTAGAGATAAAGGTAAGCCAGGTAAATAATTGCTTTTGAAGTAATTCAATCTTTTTAAAGAGTCACATGTAATATTAAAATCTGGTTTAGGAAATATTTCATTTTCACACACTCAAACAAGAGAAACAGTAGCTTATTAAATTAATAAGCAGTATTTGAGTTCCTTAAGGAAGACATTAGCTGTTCTTACCTCTACTCTCTCAAGCAAAGGAGAAACAAGACCAAGGACAGATGTCAGAATTTTTTTTCCAGGGAAAACAACTTTTATCTCTTTTTTATCTAGAAATCTATTTTTAACCATGGTTTTATCTATAAAACTTTTAACTACATAACTTTTTTTAAACTGTGCCTTTTTGCTTGGTACTTCGTTTAACTTTAAGCAGTAATATTTTTGATCTGTGGACATCATAAAAAAATTGTTTGAATATACCTGAGAACATACCTTGTTTTTTCGCATTTAAAAGATACTTGATGTGAAAACATCTTCATGGTCATACGCAAAAAGAAAAAAAAAAAAAATCAAAGCAACACAGGAATGTGGTACAAGGTTACCTGCTTTTGTTAGTCCATTTATAGTACTCATGTAGCCTTTCCCCAACAAAAGCAAACTGCTATATGCTCATTTCACCTCTATGTCCAAGGTGAATGCATTATCCCATCTGTTATAAAAACTATCAGTTTCTCCACTGAATAACCACTTTCTGTTTGCATTAAAGTTTGTTGTAAAAGCCTTGGTGTAAACAGCAAGTCTTTTAATATATCTACCATTGCTTAGATAGTTTCTGGATTTTATGTAATTGCTGATACTTTCCAGAGGTAGAGGCAAGGCAAGGCAACTGAGAACAGGTAGAAAGTTTTAAGCTTGGAAGGAAAAATACAAACCTGAAATTACATTCAGGTAACCTCCTCTGCCTGTTAGGATTCAAGGTATGTTGTGTATTGACATCATCACCAGGTACCTTTTGACAGAGGGTATGAATAGAGGACAAAAACAAGGGAATTCTAAAGTAGATTACCTTGTGGTGTAGCTTAGTTATAATTTAGGGGGGGTTCCTCCCCTTTTATCTGTGCTGCTTTATCTGAAAAGTCTCTATCATGTACAGCAACAAGCAAACATGTTGTTTCTTTCCTACTGAAAGCCACTCTGGTTTATTGTCTTTCATCAAGATTTCCTTTCTGATCTCTTTGACAAAGATAGAGACTTCAAACAATGATGGTGTGAGAGGTACATTATGCATTTCAACAACACAATCCGATGCATAAACATATTTTCCCTGCCAAGTATGCTACCTTTGCCACTCACCAAACGCTAAGATGCTGAACACTTGACTTCTTTAGGCATTGGTAATTGTTTCTTCTTTTATGTGCCAAGACTGTATGCCCAAAGTGTGATAACTGGAAATGTGAAGTCAGTGAGTAGCTGTGCAGTTTCCTTTCCGACCTTTTGCTCCATCTCTGCTGCTGGATCTGCAGAAACAAAGTATTGGAAACAAGTTGTTCTGCAGAAGGCAGTTGTAATATTCCAGGAGTTATAGATGATAAAAAAACCTGAACACCTTCATTTTCCGATTTGGGGTCTCTGCAAAATATGGGATAAAACAACCTCCTTTTCTTACATATCTTCTCTCCTTCTCCCCATTCCCCACCTGCCACTCCCACAGAGAAAGTAAAAGGGCATAAAATTGTCAGCTATCAAGTGACCTGAGAACTTGGGGTGGGAGGGAAATTTCTAAATGAGGAATGTGAAATCACTGAGTTTCTCCATAAAATCAAACAAAACAGCTAAACACATACAATGAAGTAATTGAAGTTCATATGGATGAAAATGCTGAGGTCTTTGGTAGAGTACAGCTTGGTCTCACATAAACAAACTAAAATTATGTTCTTCTGCTTTATTTTGGAGGTGCACAATTCAACCATATCCACATGACCTGAGCTTTTAGGTTCTTTTTAGAGTTAATAGGCAATAGACTCTGTAGTCAGTAGAGTCAATGGAAATGAGGATGTGACTCATCCCAACAAACATGACCATCTTCTTTAAAGATGAGATTAATTTCACCCACTGTCTATGTGGACTCCCTCTCCATGTGTGTCAAGGAGTGTAGGTTGACATGCACACTTGGGGTGGAACAAACCTACACTGCAGACACCTACATTTGCACACAACACTGAGGATTTACTGGCTTTGATGGCTACAGATTTTAACTGTCTGAAGGCCTAATGAACTGCCTCTTGTCTCTCACTATGGCTTTGCATTCATCTGCATCACTACTGACACTCTTTTAAAATGACACTAAAACCAGGAAACGCACAGAGGTGTTTTTTGGGTTGCATGCAGGATTCGACAGCAAGAAACTTGGGTTTGATTCTCAATGCAGATGGGCTGAGGATTATGTCAAATTCACCAGCCCTCCCATATGGTCACTTTTGCGTCCATCCTTCCTTGCTGTATTTGCACAGGACAGTCCTTAGGGCTGAAGTTGCCTTTTAGAAAGTGCAACTGCAACCCATAGCACAACAGGGTTCTAATATCGATGGACAGTGCCAGCTGCTATCATCGTAATAGCAAAAAGCTGTAGAGGGAAACAGGGGAGCTCTTATAGGTCTGCTACCAGCAATATAAAAATAGAAGGAAACGAGCAGAGAGACAGATGGTGGAAACAACAGACAGGATAAGTAACATTAATCTAATACACTCCAGAAGTATAAAAGCTGGGTTTCTAACGTGAATGAGTTCTTCAGTAGACAACTGAAACAGACTGGGGCCTTGAGAAGGTAAATCTTTTCCTGTAATACGGATAACTAAAACAGGGTATAGATTGCACATGCTCCAGTAGCAACTTACCTAAATTCAGCCTGTATTCTTATCCCCCTCCAGGGCATCTATGTCCCTTTTCCAAATGGAAGGGCTAAACACTATGTGGTTTTAGAGCGTTGTACAGGACATCTGTGAACCTCAAAAGTTTCAGTTGAAATTAAGACTGCTTTTGAATTCAGGAATTTTATAACATGATAAACTGGCATGTTAAGAAACATGACTATTTTATTAGATACAAACCAGTTTATAATCCATGCTTTCTTCTTTGATAAAAATACGGTATTTCCCTACTGTTCATTTAAAAAAAGCTTTTAAAATTTTCATTATGAAAAACCTCAGAAAGTTGCCACTGATTTCCCCCCTCTCTACCTCTGTACTGCCTGTAAATCAGATGCAATAATAACTTCTGAGAAGCTGGAAAGAGCATATTTATCTCCCTGGGAAAGTTATGAGGATGACAGCTCAGTGCTTCAGCAGCGTCAGAGCTGTTACATTTCCATTCATTAACTTTCCCTTTTTCTATATAAAACTGCATAATTGGGACTTCCCTTAGTGGAAACATTTAGTGCATCTTTAATGGGCAACTCAGGATCACAGCACTTTAAGTCTGAATCTAAGAGTTATTGAGAGCTTCCTGAGAGCTGCCAAATGCTGTATGTTCCCATAGACTCAGCATCTTGCAGGATTAGATTCTCGTAATATTTTTAGTGTTAATAATGTCAAATCCTCTGTAGTACTTTTGTAATCTATTTACAAAAATGTCATATGCAGAGCTTCTCCAAAATTATCTGACTATTCGTTTTTTCAAGTACAGTTTCTCCAAGCTGAAAGTTTTTATAATAATGTTATTTTTCCCCCCTTCCTCCAGATAAAGTTTCTCGTTAACATAAATGAGATAAATAAGTGCTAATTCCATTCTGCTTCTGGTGAGGTTGAGGGTAAAAACTGTAATCTGAAGCAGATAAACAAAGTTTTCATCATAGTGATTTTGATCCACCAGTACCCACTTAGTTTGAAATTTGGTAAGGAGTTCTGGATTTGTCAGATTTTCAGTTTGGCACCTATGAAATAATTTGTTAATTTGTTTGAGGCTCACCTGACCATACAGCCTTCAAAAGAGAAAAGGGATCCGAGTTAGAGCAGAACTCAATGAGACTCTGAGCTTTGCTGTATCATTCTGCAATGGGTTTCATACACAACTCAGGGTCTCAAAGATCAGCACTCCTCAAGTGAAGAACTCATAAAGAATAAATGAAGAACGAAAAAGCAATAGGTATCACAGAAGAATCAACTTGCCATGACCACAAGTGAAAAAGAACCTGTCTAGAAAAGAACAATCAAACACAATTTGTCTAGAGAGGAAGCCACTTTCTGATTTACCATGGTTCCTTTCCAGATAAATTTTACCTCCCTCAAAGGCTGCACTGAATCCCAGAGACACAGCCACCTCCTTACATGACCCTGCTACATCTCCAGAATAAGCTGGGAATTTTTCGCATATTAAATGTGATATCATGATGCTTGAGAAATATTCCTCTGTGTGCTTGACACTGTAGCCCTAAAAATATTTAAACTTTTTCCTCCTACAATAAAACAGATAGAACTTAAAAAAAATCCCTCAACATACCTATTACTAAAGCCTTCTATTCCGGTGTAATTTTTCTTTAACTTGAGAAAATTGTGTGTTGGCAATTATATTCTCAACCACTGCATGAGCACTGAACCAAGCAAGACTGAAAATATGCCTGATTTCTGTTTCTAAGAACAATCAACCAAATTCAAAATTCAGTCCTTTAACATGACATTTTGGGTTTTTTATATTTTCTACAGCTCCTGGTATTCAGATCCATCCCACATCCCCGGATACACCTTGTTGTGATAAACCACCACATACAAGAGGACAAGGAAAGCGTATTAAACAATGGACTATCACTATAGACAGATCAAGTTCCTGTTACCTGAACCAAGGAAGCTCTCTTAAGGCATGTGATGCATCTTAAACCATTTAAATATCAACGAAAGGAAAGGAGACAAGGGAAGCCCCTTGCCATGCCTGTGGAAAGTACAAACACATCATTTTCCTTTTGTATTTAGTTTTTTTAATTCTCTTAGCTGCTTGGCTTCATGTATCCCTACTCTTTTCTGTCACTACCTGCAGCTCCAGAGGCAGGTAGGAAAGGGCAGCAGATACTCCTGTAGAGGACACAGGTTGACTAGAAAGAAGATGTTTTTCTTTTAACTTCCACTCTCACTATATGGAACAGTCACCAAAAGTGGTTGTCTTTATGAAAGTCTGGACCATGTTTTCTTTAAAGTTTTCTGATGCACTATTCAGTGCATCCCAGAGGCTGACTCACTGAACCTGGTGTTCACCGCTGTTCGTGGAGTGCTTGAAAATTCCTGTTGGAAAGGGGGTTAGAAACATCTGGTCACATATTCCCCAGGATCTTCAAAGGATCAGGGATCTGCTTCTGCGAAGAAAAACATGTAAGGGAATAGTAAATCCAGAAGAAAAGATTCATGTCAGAATTGTATGTCAGGAGAGACCTTACTGTGCTCAGCTCGTGTGACATTTAGTGTAACACAATCCATATTAATTCAACTCCAGCTGTTCTGATCTTCAGCTGACTACCCCACCTAATTCACAGTGGAAGGGTCCACAGTTCTGTAGTTATGGGACAGTGCAGACCCAGGAACATCAGCCTGAGAGTAAATGTAAGCTGGAAATGCAGAGAAAGTTTCTAAATTCTGCAGCAGTAAATTTCTAGGACAGCCTCTAATCAGAGGCACAGCAGAAAAAGATCTGACTGCCTTGAGACAGAATGTGAAGAGTTGTCAACAGGGTCATACAAGGTAGTTGTCTGCAGTAATTGGGTCTGGATTTGATGACACTGGCAATTTCTCCAGCCTTATGCTCCTAATTAATGCTGAGTCCAATGAAGGGCACACGATGAAGGAGACTGGAAATGGTTTATATGAGAAATTCATCATTATATGATCAGGCTCAGTTCCACATTTTGACATGACTGGAGAGAAACATTTCTCAGTACTGACGACATTTGAAGTAGTCCAGGGGAAAAAAATGGTTATTAATATCTTTTTCTTAAGTCTGCATACACCTAGAAATTATGCTATTTCTGAAATGGCATGTGCTTCAAAGACCAGATGTCTTCTGTTGTATTAGTGCAGTAAATTTAAGTTTTTTTGTTTATAAAGGTCAATCTATCTTTAGACACATAATAGAGGAACATCAAAGGGGAACCTAATCATTTTATCCTCCTTTTCTAGGTTTTGGAAAGAGGAAGGCACAGGAACAGGATGGGTCTGTTCACTCTAAAAATGGGATTATCCTCCAGAGATACCCCTCTTGCTCCACTAAAGCTCAAAAGAAAAAACTAACCAAATAGTAGTCATCCCGAACTCCCTAAAAGAAAAGAACATGTTCAAAAGATTACTTTTTGTTTTTCTTTTCTAGTTAAATAGGAGTGGTGTTTGTTAATAACTTTAATATTGGGACTACTAGGTTTTATATCTTATTTTCATAGTCAAATTCTTTGCTCTCATAAGCATTGCACTGGCTTTATGGTTTCAGAGTTCTGAGGACCCAGAAAAGCACAATCCCAAACAATCTTGGGATTCTTTTTTACCATTAAAAACAGGAGTGCATCACTCCTGGAGTTTGCAGACAGACACTGCTTAGAGCACAGGAAGCTCAAATTAGAAATAATTTCTAATTTCTTGGTTTGGAATCTGTGATAAGGGTATTTAAGTTACTGGAAATCAGAAAACAGCTACCAAACTCACTTTGGTTAGCCAGTGGTTTTCATCATTGACCAAGAGAAAAGTGACACAGAAAAGAAAATTAAGTCACATGATGTTTTCAGGAATAATGTTGTAGAACCAATGTTTCTTTTTTCTCTAAGAGGACCCACATTGTGGGCTGATAAACCTTTATGGGGCTGAACTTGGAACCACTGGTACTTTGGCACAGTAGGTCAGATTTTTATTCATATTCCCCATTACCTTGCCTACACCACATATCAGTCTCAGTACAGTACAGTGGCTCTCACAGATGGTCACTTTGTTATCACACTTATTTCCTCTTTTAGTGCACTCTGCTTAAATTACTGCTGGATAAAATATTTTGTGCTGGTCTCAATTAAATTTAATCTCAATTTAAAAATTGCTTTTTAAAGCAATTTGCAGTTATTCATTATATTTCCTACAAACCTTGCAAGTAAAATTAGCCTTTTATTGGAGATGGGAAGACTGAAGGGCAGAGACCTAAGTGTTTGACCAAGGGTCTCTGGCAAAAAAAAGGTTAACATATCTAATTCCCAAATTGCTGGACACCCAAATTGAAAAAATTATATATGTTTGTCTGATATTTGTTCACATGGTAGTTTGAAGAACTTTCATCACCAGGAGCTGGGCTGAAATTTCAGTCAGTAGACATCAGAAATTTCTTGCCTTGTTTTCTACAGGAAACATAACACATGGAGAATGCAGGATGTCACGTTCCTGACCTCATCCAGAGTTGTTTTTTTTTCAAGCTGAGCTATATGAATCTGGTGAAAGATTTTCTGAGAAGCTTTGCATTTGGGTTTTCATTTCCATGTGATGCTACTCTCTGCTTCGTAAACTGAGTATTTTTGGCATCAAAATCATGCACTATACTCCATTCTCCATAGCAAGTTCAGGGTTGGCTGACACTCTTATTTTCATGGCATATATCAGCAAAGTAAAGACAATAGTTTGGAAAAATACGGGAACACATACCAATACACAGCCTAAGAGAAAAATATTGACCACATTATGGTGGCTCTTCTGATCTCTTTATTTAAACACTGTATCATTCCACATTGTTGAGTAATAAAAGTTCACAAAAGAAGGTAACATAAAACATATAAAAATGTTTAAGAGATCTATGAATTAAGTAATTTTAATAACCAATTATATGCTTTAAATGAAACAAAACTCTTTACAAAAGTAGAGTACTTAGTACAAGGATCTGGACACCAAATTTTCCTTCTGTAGGTATCCGAGCTATGGCTATTCTAAACTAAGCAGTTATTTTCCACTTTGGGGCTGGCTTGGGTTTTTTCTGCAACTCAGAGATTTTCTGTGGGCTGTGGAGGGAATTCTGCCAACTGTCCAGGTAACAGCTAATCATGCATCTACTATATTAAAGTCGGGCAGCTCAAAGATTCCAGCTCCAGATCCACATCCCAGATATGAGAGTTTTCACCTGTGACCTTAGCGTGTGGATTCTCCTGGCTCTTGGTTGGTGTATTACGATATTTCTCAGTAGCCCAAGGCTGAAGAATATAATATCCATTTGACATTTCCGAGAGAATTTAAGCAGGGTAAACTGCAAATACCTGTGTTTGGCTAGGAGACCAGATTCAGTGATGCTATATTTGCAAAGACTGCAGGAAATCTTTCTTTGCATGGGGGAAAAAAAAAAAAAAATTATATATCTTAATGTCTCGTTAGTGTCTCCTGACCAGAAAAATCTTAGCGGTGCAATTCTACGTTGCTCTTAGTCAAACGCCTGACTTGATTAACTTCCTCATCTGTAAAACTGCCACTTACCCCTAGACCTCCCTAAGAAGTTTTTCATTCAAAGAAATCCCCACTGCAAGCTCTCCTAGGTCTGCCAAGGTCAAAAACATATGAAAAAAAAACCCTCCTGAATCCTAAGAAACACTTTATTCTGATTCACTTAGTCAATGTTACTGCATTAAAACTCCCTCTGCTCTCCTCTGCGTGCTACAGTGAGCAAAGGGGTTAAGAAGCTAAGCGAAATGAATATGTAGTTTTTTCACGGGGTTGTAATGGGAACTTCAAAGTAATGTGATCAGATATGTTCCAATATACCCTAAAACCACTGCTGGCATAACCCTGATGAGTGAACACATTGAAATTTGAGGCTAAATTTTGTGACTAATTCTGAGCTTATTGAAATGAACGAGGACAAATGAGGTGCTACTTTCTCTCCCAGATACACAATCAGTTTTAGAAGGGCTGCAGCACCTTTCTCGTCAGTTTTTAGGCTGTAAATTACAACAGAGATTAGACTTTTCATTCTGGCTATGTTAGGCACCTTGACTCCTTGTGGACACAGTAAAAAAAAAAAAAAGAAAACGCAAGAATTTGCATTTTAACACAGTTGGCTACTCTATAAAAAACAGAAACAGTCTAAGGTTTTGGCACCAGGACACTCTTTTGTACATTTCTAGGTATGTTTTCTATCCTTTTTTGTCAGTAATCACATTCACAGTTTGCTTTTTATTTGCCTGTTTCTGACCTCACATAACTAGCTCACATAACCTGTCTATATCTTTGGGAAATGTTTTGGACAATAATATTCTTTAGCCTGGAGGGCAAGCCCTCCTCTTAGGGTGTTAGAGAGTTGGTTTTAAAGACCTGAAGCCAAGGAGGTCCTAAAATTCATGCCTCCCACTTCGTGAATGAGTATGCAACATACAGTGCTGGGTTATTATGGTAAAGGTATGCATTGCCATTTACTTCTGAAGAGAGACAGTCTTGCACCAGCAGGTTCTGATTTAACAAGGAGTTCAACGTGGGCTCAATCCTAAGCAAATTGAAGTCATCAGTAGGTCTCTTTACTCTCACTGGCAAAGTAAAAGCTTTAAAAAGACTAAGTCTTTTTGGAGGTAATCTCTCTGTTTATTGGAATTATTGGGAGCTTGCTTTAAAATACTTCCCCTCCCTATGATTCTATTTGGGGGGATTTTAATCTAAAATGCACACAAAATATTTATTTTATTTTTTATTTTATATTTTTTTATATTTTTAAATTATATTTGCTATTTTAATAGGGAGGGCTAGAAATTCTCATATATTCCTGACTTCTATATTTAAAGGCTGGTGACCTAAATGATCTTTTTGTTTACTGGCTTCCTTTTCTGCTTACAAATCCAACTATCAGAATTAAGCCCACTTAGTTTCACAAAGTTTCTTGGTGTTGCTCTACCTCCAATAATAACAGCAAAAGTTGGCAATACTGAGAGGGACAAAATTTACCTGTCCAGACTCAGGAATCTTTTAAAAACTGCCTTATGCAGTGAGTATGGCAGTAAAGAAAAGTATTATTAATGTGAAAGTTAAGGCTTGGGAAAAGGATTGGATGGAAACTGCTAGAATGGGTCCAGAGGAGGGCATGAAGATGATGAGAGGGCTGGAGAACCTCTCCTATGAAGAAAGACTGAGAGACTTGAGGTTGTTCAGCCTGGAGAAGAGAAGGCTCTGGGGACACTTTCCAGCAGCTTTCCAGTACCTAAAGGTGGGCCTACAGGAAAGATGGGGAGGGACTCTTTATCAAGGAGTGCAGTGATAGGATGAGGGGTAACGGTTTCAAGCTGAAGGAGGGTAGATTTAGATTAGATATTAGGAAGAAATTCTTTATTGTGAGGGTGGTGAGACACTGGCATAGGTTGCCCAGAGAACTTATGGCTGGCCCATCCCTGGAAGTGTTCAAGGCCAGGCTGGCTCTACTCTAGAGCTCTGTTGACTGTAATAGCTTAGACCCAGAGGCTACATGTGGACACCTCCATAGAGGTATGTACCTTTATCTGTCTGAATGAAAAGCAGAATCTCGGTATCACATACCTCCCATGGCAATGACACTCCACTGTGTTTCTTATCAACTGGGTGTTGTTCTCAAAAATAAATATCTTGGTGGGCTACTTAAAGACCTTTACTCAATGCTTTACTTAAAGCTTTGATGCCCTTTGATTGATATCTCAATGACAGGTCATTCTCTGAATTACGTAAGATCACACATCTCACTGAAAATTGAAATTTCTTAAAGATTAATTTATTTAAAATATGTAGGACCAGGACCATGCAAGAATCAGATTCAGGAACTGTTCAGACCATCTTTTCATGTTCTAGTTCTTGAAGATGAGTTTTGTCCAGAAAAGCTTATGGTATCAGGCCCTGAAGCAGGAAGCATCTTTTGGCACAACCACCTTTTGGTATGTGCTTATAAATTCTTAAAGGATGGGTGTCAGGAGGATGGGGCCACGCTCTTTTCAGTGGTTCCAGGCAACAGGACAAGAGGTAATGGGCACAAACTTGAGCATAGGAAGTTCCACCTAAACATGAGGAGGAACTTCTTTCCTTTGAGGGTGGCAGAGCCCTGGCACAGGCTGCCCAGAGAGGTGGTGGAGTCTCTGTCTCTGGTGATATTCAAAACCCTCCTGGACACGTTCCTGTGCAACCTGCTGTAGGTGACCCTGCTCTGGCAGGGGCGCTGGACTAGATGATCTCCAGAGGTCCCTTCCAACCCCTACCATTCAGTGATTCTGTGATCCATGTCCGAAAAAATCAGAAACCATGCACTTTTGAAGGCCCCAGTGAAAAAAAACAACCTACCAGCAGATTCTAACCATGACAATCCTCATTAGATGTTGGTTTGGAGGAAACATTGAAGGGAACTGCTCTTCTCCCTTGTCTGAAGCTGGAATATTTTGAATGTATTTGCAGAGCAGTATGTCATAATTTTCATTTGATAATCATTCTCATAAAATAAAAAAATTTGCAAGTTCCTGTTAGACACTACAAGAAAAAACCCCATTTTTTTTTGACCTAATAAATTCCATGAAAAACTAATTATTTCAAAAATGAATATAATTCTTTCAGTTGTCTCCATATCTCTTTCTTTCCTTCTGAAGTTTTCATCACGGAGTACAGGAATGGAATCTTCTTCATTGGGAGTCAGTTAATTATCCTGATAAAATGGAATTCTTTTCTAAAGCAAAAATTTTGAAATACTAACACTTTTTTGATTCATTTCACAAGCAAAATGTTGATTAAATTTTTACTGAGCATAATGGTATTTTTACGTTACTGTTGCTGTCATAGAATCATAGACCTTTAAAAGCCATCTTGTCCAACCCCCCTGCAATGAGCAAGGATATCTTCAACTAGATCAGGTTGTCAGGCTGCTCAAAGGCCTGTCCAACCTGACCTGGAATTTTTCCAGGGATGGAGCATCCACATCTTCTCTGGGGAACCTGGGCCAGTGTCTCACCACCCTCATTGTAAAAAATTTCTTCCTTACTTCTAAATGGGACATTTTAAATGTCCCCTCTTTCAGTTTAAAGCCATTAGCCTTTGCCCTATCGTAACAGGCCCTGCCAAAACGTCCGTCCCCATCTTTCTTATAAGCTCCCTTTCTCCAGGCTGAACAACCACAACTCTCTCAGCCTTTCTTCATAGGAGAATTGCTATGCTTTACTGAGCATAGAAATATAGAAATAGAAGATAGAAAAATGAGCCTAAATTTTGGATAACAAAACTGTAATTTTTAATTGAGGAAAAAAAAAAAGTGTTGGCCAGAATTGTTTTGTTGACTTTTAGATTTATTATTATTGCATAAGTCTTAAATTAATATTCTGACACATTCATAAGTAGGCCTGCTCTTATTAACCTTTAACTAAAAGTAATATTGAATAATATTCTCAGTAAAGGACTTTTTGTATTGTCTTCTATATTTGTCAACCCCATTACACATCAGTAACTTACAAATATTAATGGAGTCAGTTTAACACTCTCCTACTGAGGTACTACATTCATTTTATAGCTGAGTAATTGAGATGCAGAGATTAATTGACTTGCTTAAAATCATGCGGGAAGTCTCCAGCACAGCTAAGAGCTTGTCCCAGAATTTTGTGTTTTCATCCAACAGAACAGTGACTTAGATTATGACGGTAACTTTTTTTTAGATTGGTGGTAGAAAGTTATTTCATTTTATATTGTCCATAGAATCCATAGAAACCATAAATATGAGGGTTTATGCTTTAAACTTGCTGCAGAGCTTTACAGCATCAAGGCATATGTGTTCAACATATGTATAATATGAAGAAGTGGAGTGATTAATAATAAATGGACAACAATAACAATAAACTAACAGCTCATGCATGTAGTTTACAAAGAAAGAAATATTTATAAAGTAGGAAATTAAAGTAGGAAATGAGTTGAGATTTAGTTTATAAAATATTTAAATCCTTTAGTATATCATCCATGGCACTGAATGGGATGTTCTCAAAAGAGCTGGACAAGCTGCTGATATGATTGCAAGGTCACTCACAGTTATCTATCAACAGTCGTTGTGATTGAGAAAGGCCGCTTATGTTTGGAAAAAGATTAATATTATGCCCATCTTGATAACAGTGATGGTGGAGGACCCAGGGAACTGAAGACATCTCCAACAATTCAGGAACTGGAAGAATCATGGAGAAATCCTCCTGCAAGCCATTCCCAAACATGCAAAAGATAAGGTAATCAGGAATACTGAATATGGATTCATCAAGGGGTATTTTAGTCTGGTGAGGAGGATGTTCAGATGGGATTTGGTTGCAGTCTTCTTCATCTTAAGTGAGTTATAAAGACAAAGGCACCAAATCTTTCTCAGCAGAGTCAGACAGCTAAAATAAGAGGCAACGACCACAAATTAAGGCTCATCATATTCAGATTGTAAATTGAGAAAAAAGACAAAGCACTTCACTAGGAGGATTGCGCAGTACTGGAACAGATCACCAGAGAGACAGAGGCATCTTACCCATGGAGGATTTTAGGATTTGGTGAGGCAAAATAACAGCTTATCTGATCTACTCTTGGTCACATTACTGTGACATGCAGGAGGCTGGATGGGAGACCTCTACAGACAATAGAGTTCTCATCTCTTCACTTTAATGTGTTATTGCTATTAGTATTACTGGACCATTAGGGAAAAGCATTTAGGGATAAGGATAGACAATGATAGAGTTGGTCCCAGCTTTTGCTTAAGTGATAACACCAAGGACAACTACTCATTATAGACAGAATACAAGGAATGTACTGATGACACCAGGAAATTATGAGATGATACCAATCTGGGGCGCACCAACAACATAAATTTTGTTTTCTTTCTGAATGGTCCTCATGGCAGATTTAACAGAAATTAGATCTGAAGGTAAATAAGGAAGCAGCTTTTCATGGATCCCTCCTGCTAAGAGAGGCTGAGATTGCATCCTAGGAGAGCAAAAATGTTGGGAATAGCCTCTGGAAGCTTTTGAAAGTAGCAGATAAGAAGCTGCTGCCTCTTACCCTTAGAGAATACAGAGAACAGGAAGCCAGAATAGGCATGAAAAATGATAGTCAAAATGACAGTCTGAGGCAATGACATTCACTGGAATAAGGCAAGGTTTTATACCTCAAGCCCACCAACAGAGCACTTGCAAGGAAAAAGTAAAGGGAGTAAATTAAACAGGGGTGAATAAGTCTGATCTTTTTTTTGCTATCTCCTGCTATGGAGTAGGAGAAGCTGCAAAATGAAAGAGATGGGATGTACCCAAAGATGACCTTGAAGAAGTGTGAGGATTGGGAATAAAATGTGTTCTGAGTTCAAAAATGTCATGTTACAGCCCCAGCCACCATCATATGGGTAGCACGTAGGCTGAGGATTGTGAAAGAAGCTTACACTGTTGCTGCTTGCTGTGTATCTACTTTTAAGATAGAGAAATTCAATTTCTGCACTTGTCAATCCACTGTTGTTCACCAGCTTCTAACCACATACACATAAATGCAGTGTAATCATTTTTCGAAAGATGTTACATGTAAACCTGTCAGAAGGAGTTTTGATATCTCTGAATTTTAAGCACAGTTCGCATTTTTTAATGCACTAAATAAATACAACAGAACTGACTGTAAAAAAAAGTGTAATTAAGAGAAAACAAATCAATAAAACTTGATTAAAAAAAAAAAAAAAAGAATATAAAAGATGCCGGGAAATGTCTGTCGTCTATATAATAGCTAGGTTCTTACAGAAATACAGCATAAGATAACAACAGATTAATTCTCAATTACTAGCACATACATTACACTTCTGAGATGAGATGTCCTCCTTAGCTGAGTGACAATAGATCCTCAAAGAGGACAGGAGTTTCTTTCAGTTATCCCAAGCCTGTCCTGTGTGTATGAAAGAAAACAGTGTACAGAAAAATCTATCCCCATCTTTAACTTACAGCAGAAGAGGTATCAGATTTTGGAGGGTGAAGAACTGGCATACTTAACCCAGGGAGCATGTTGAATTGATGGCACTGAACTCGGTTGCAGCAACAGTTGTCAGAAAAGACTCATGGAAGCTCATCTCGCCTTTGGGCTGCTGACTCAGCTTCATGCGTTTTGAACCCTGGTTTTGACAATTTTGTCGTTATCTTCAGTGGGCTAAAGCTTAAAGCTTCTAATTGTTGAAACAAAAAGAGGAGTTGTTACATTGTGACTGCTTTTTTTTTTTTTTTT
>VXBH01009237.1:18633-46166 GCA_013400035.1 Rynchops niger
TCCAATCAAAGGCCAATCATAATCAAGCAAGTTCATTCAAATGGAAATGACTGTTAATGAGAAATGAATACATTCTACTCTCAATAAATCCATACACATGCCTAAGATCCCACTCTGACAGATACCCTCAGGTAACAATTGCAGAAACATCAAACCTCATACATGGGAGTTCCTCTGAACTCTTTCCACCTGGCCAAACTGCCAGACTTCTTCGACAGATGTACCCCTAACCTCTGACAGAGACAGTTCATTTTAGGAACATCTACTTCCTTCCCAAACAAAATCTACACAAATGACATGATAGGAGTAATTATATTGATCTACTGACCATATTTTCATGGATGTGACACAGCCAGGGGTGGCTCACGCTGACATCAGATGCAATCATCAAGTCCCACTGTTCTTAGATCTTAAGGGCTGGAGACCGTTTCAGTCTAAATGATCTATGTTTGTTCATTTTACTCAATGGAAAATGAATGATATGCCAGGATACATGGAGAAATCCCTGATACAGCTTGCAAATGGCAGATAGGTTTTCCAGGTTTCATTGTCTTTCTGAAAGTTGATCCTGGAATATATACGTGCTTGAAAGTTGTGTTGCACTGGCCTGGTGTCCCTCACGGTGTTTGTACCTTGAAAGTAATAAGAGGTATTTATTTCAAGCAGTTTGTGGCAGGGTAATGAGAGGGTAGGGAGCAGAAAATTCGATTATGTGAAGTGTGTTATGTATGTGTGTTTTCATGATTTGTATTGATTCACGTGCATGACAGATTGGTTATAAATTGGGTAATATATTGGCTTGTAAATGAAATATATTGGATTGCAGGAGCATATTAGGTGGTGTATTGAATTCTCAGGGCCACTATGACATTTTATTTGTGGGTGTAAAGAATCTCTGTTATTGTGTGCGTGTGGCTGGTATAATTGCTTTACAGGGGTGATACGTGGGTCATTTATGGAAATATATTGGCACCACAATATGTCAGGTCACTGAGTGCCCTTGCCATCTTTGAATTGAAAGGATGAGTCTGTCTCTCAGAGAGTGAAGAGTCTCCTCCCAAGCCTGTGGTCTCATCTAGTACAGCTTTGCCAACATCACAAGGAAAACATCTGCTGGCGTACAGGTTGACATATCAAGTTCCCTTCAGGTCTAAATCTGGATCACGTTCTTTTCAGATAGCATCAAAGCCACCACCACAAAAAAAAAAAAAACAAAACAAACAAACAAAAAAAAAACAAACCACACCACTCTCCAAAAAACCCAAAAAAATTTCTTATGTAGTCACTGAGTGTAATACTACTCATACATGGACATCCCTCTGAACAGAAAATGGAAAAAAAAAAAAAAAATCTAATAAGGAATGAGTAGGAAGGGGGGAATTTTGAAGATGCAAATGTGGGTAAAATGTTGTTACTTTCCTTTTACAAAAATATCCCTTACGGTCTGCAGATAGATTAAGACAACAATTTGTCTCCTTACACTGAAGTATTTTTGCTGGCAAAAATGCAGGGGCAAATGCTCAAAAGTTTGGTTCTTCTAAAGTGGGAAGTGGAAAGAAGATTTATTTCCCCTTATTATTTATACTACTTCTTATAGTTTCCAAAGTATTTCAATAATCTTTATAGAGCTCAATTATACCATAGCCAATTGATATGAGTGATTTCAGTACTTTTTAATATGTTGTTTAAAATCTCCAGTGTAAAATATTCTTAATGCATGGCATAAAATATATAGCAATCTCTTTTAATGTAACTAAGTCCTGGCTTCATTTTGTGGCTAAATGCAGAATGGATAACGATTGAGTTTGTATTAGTCTATAGAGATGTTTACCTCGCTGCAGCAGAAGTTCTGTCAGTATTTCCACTTCTAATTTGTCATTGAGGTTTTGCACTGATTTGTGTTTACTTATGTTTCAGGGAATAATTATTTCTCCTGTTCTTGGGTTTTGGCTATTCTTGGCTGTGTGAAATTCTGTGTTTTGTGGTATCCTGGAGGTTAGGTGTGTTCATCAAAGCACCTCCTTTCAGATTTAGCTTCTGAGGATCAGGTGTTCAGTTAACCGACAACACAGATACAGTAGTGTACAAGTGGTAATTACGAATCTACTTTCCTTGTGGGATGTAGTTGAGCTGGAGATTTATAACCTCTAATATATTCTGTGGGACTCAAATCTTGGCATCAGTATTTACCTACCTGAAACCTCCTTTGGCATCTCATCTTTTAGACAAGCTTCTGTGGAAGAACATGAGTGGAGGCAACAGTTGTGCTAGGAGATATTTCTTGTGCTAACCAGACATATTTGTGAGTTTCTAAATATGTGGTGATGAACACTTTACAACACTTTTTTTTTTTTCATATAACAGTTGGGAAACAGTCGTAGTGTAAGGTAATGGAGTATATTTTTTCCTCTGTTTAGGAAATACTGAATCGAGGTCTCAAGATATGAAGGCTTCCACAAATAACGGGCAGGTCTCCAAAAAATTACAAGGTTGTAAAGATGTTTGGGTAAAATAGTATGTCCATACTGCACTGAATAGTTCCTTGTAAAGGTATTAGTTTCCAAAAACTAGTCAAAAACTGCAAGGTTGCTTGAACGCTTATGATTAGACATGATTACATGACTGTTCCTCCTGTGGGGCTCTTGGAGTCCCACTACCCAGGTCATCTAGAAAGTTGTGGATGCCCCATCCCTGGAAGTGTTCAAGATCAGGCTGGATGGGGCTTTGAGCAACCTGATCTAGTGGGATGTGTCCTTGGCCATGGCAGGGGCGTTAGAATTAGATGATCTTAAAGGTGCTTTCCAACATACACCATTCTATGATTCTGTGTGCCACAGTTTGAGGTGCTCTGTGCTCTTTGTATTGGTTTCCCCTGCTGTGTATATCTACCACCAGACACTGTGCATACCAGATCTCTAAAGATGAAAGAAGCTTTGAATTCTGTGAGCCCAGAGTGGTAATTCATGTCTTCTGTCTTCAGTAACGTCCCTCTTTTAAACTTTCATCCACAGTTGTTATGAACCTGGAGTATACAACCCCTGAGAAAGACAATCCTGTCAACACAGGATTCTTGTGGCTGCACGACAAGCTGATGCCAGAGCCTGAGGTTGCATGTATCTCTCCTGAGTCATCTGTACAAAGGAAAGCAATAGTTATAATTAAACAGCAACCCGTATCAGTGGTGTGTAACTTCACCAGCTTCTTGTAAAGCTTGTCCTCCATTCGTTCAGGTGGTTCCTACTACAGCAATTCCTGAAACACGCAACTCAAATCATGTCTTACAACAATTTAAAGTTATATCCATTACAGTCTCCACCCCTGGCCCCTTTGGGACAGGTTATAGGGTTTATTATTGCAATGCACTCCTTCATTTGCTCCTATCCTGGCTAGGAACAAAGGGTTCCTGTTATAGTAATTCCCATGACATGCAACTCAAATCCTGGGTTTAACTTTATTTCCTTTATTAACCTCCTCCCCCACCCCACCCTGAGAAGTGCAGGGGGATGGGGAAATGGGGGTTGCAGTCAGTTCATCACACATTGTTTCTGCCACTCCTTCCTCCTCAAGTGGAGAACTCCTCAAAGTCTTTCCTGCTCCAGCATGGGGTCTCACCCACAGGAGACAGTTCTCCATGAACTTCTCCAAGATGAGTCTTTCTGATGCACTGCAGTTCTTTACAAACTACTCCACACTCCTAACAACCAGGGAATTGGTTGCCCAGCCTGACCCGAGCCGAGATCACGGACTTCTTCCTCCCAGACAACCCTCATTTATGTACCAAGCGTGATGTCTGTGGATTCTATGGAATATGGAATATTCCATTGGACATTCTATTGTTTTGTCTATGCTTCTTCTCAGCTTCTATGGGAAGCTGAAAAAAGTCCTTGAATGGTATAAACATGATCTAGCAACAACTAAAATAATATGCATTATTGATTCTTTTCATACCAAATCTGAAAACACAGCAACCACTAGAAAGCTCTAGCTTAGGTATGCTTAGCAGTCTAATATTTCTGAAATAAGATTTCAGACTAACAATATTTTCACAGACAAGCAGAAGGAAGATGGACAGCCTGATGTTTTGCAGCAAATTAAAAGCCAAATATTCTTTAGGGTGGGAATATTCACCCACATAAACACGGTGAAGTGAAATGTTCTTAATACTATTATTTTTTTCTGTGACTACTAGAATCATAGAATCATTTTGGTTGGAAAAGACCTTTAAGATCATCAAGTCCAACCAGTAACTAAGCACTGCCAAGTTTCCACCAAACCATGTCCCTAAGCAGCACATCTACAGGTCTTTCAAATACCTCCAAGGATGGTGACTCAACCACTTCCCTGGGCAGCCTGTTCCAATGCTTGACAACCCTTTTGGTGTAGAAATGTTTCCTAATATCCAATCTAAACCTCCCGTGTCACAACTTGAGTCCATTTCCTCTTGTTCTATTGCTTGTTACTTGGGAGAAGTGACCAGCCCTAGCCAAGTACTAGACAAGGTACTACGCATTTTAATATGAGTAATAATATATTTCCAAAGATTTTCCTGCTAGGCCACCAGGACCAGGTATGAAAATAATAGGAAAAGCCACAAGTTAGGAGGATAAAGGTAGCACTGATAAGATAAATCTTGTCACTATGTCTTCTCCTTGCACCTCTCTTGCCTCTCTAATCTACCTGCTTTGCATCTGGTCAAGGTACACTTACAGCATGAGATCTTCCAGCTGACAACTCTTCTCTTTTCACTCGTGTTTTTCAGAGTTTATTATAGCACTATTTGACATGTTTCCACTCTGAAAGTACCTGTCCCATCACAGACTCCTATCTGCAGTGAGCCATACTGTGAGCTATAGGATGTTGAATGCCTTTCTGGGTGGAGGTGGATAAATTGCTTACGTTGCTAAATATAAATTTCCTAATTTATGAAATTCTTTTCCCAGAAGTTAAATAACAACTACATTTACAAAAAGGCTGAAAGAATTAAAAATTGATAATTTTTCTAATGTACTCCCAAAGGCAAACTTATGCATTTCTGGTTGTGTTTTTTTTTGCTCTGTATTTTTATGATAAGTAATTTCTGCGTTCCTGCTTACGATTCAATTGCCTGCATTCTCTGTGAAAACATGTTCTTTAAAGGGGAAAACTAGACTTCATACCCTAAATACGAATGAATCTGGTAGATGTAAGACATTATAAAATTTTAACATGTTGCGGTCATTGAGTGTTAGTGTGAAAGGGTTGCTGTATCCTTGTAATATATTTCTAAATGTTCCAGGCTAGGAACTGAGAAATGTCATAAGTTAAAAGCAGCATCATACCTTATGACTCACATGCTACAAAAGATAAGCCAGTATCAGAGTATTTTCCTCAAGCAATTCCTAGCAGTGTTTGTGAAGGAGTGGATATTTCTGGGAGTAAAAAGCTGTTTTATCTCTCCATCACCATTTGCCAGAGTGAGATGAATTGTGTGTTTTAATTTGAGATTTACTTTGATACTGGGTGGAGAGGCATCTTTTCAATTTAGCTCTGCAGCAGGGACTTTCATTGAGCTCTTATATCTTGTAGGAATGAAGAAGATGATTATTATGGAGGTGGCCACTCTGATGGGCTGATGCCTTGTGAAAGCACAGCTGAGGAATCATGTGTTGAAAATGGCTATAATCTCAAACTACATCTTTCTGGAGCTGTTTTCTGAGGATCTGCTGTCCATGAGGTCTCACTGGACTGAATTTTCTATATCTGAATGAAAAAAGAGAACTGCAGGGAGTGAAGTAATCTCAAAACATTTGTCTGGTTTCCTAGTCCTATCCCTTTTCTTTCACTTCTTAATCATGGCAACCATGGTGCCCCACAGCACAAACATTTAACGAGAATTACAAAATAAAGGTGATGTGCTTGCTAAAGTAACAATGTCAAGGACAGCTCGGATCCCTGTTGTCTAATTGAGCTGACAAGAAGATATATATCTCTAAACTGCACTTATAGTTGATAGGGAGAACTGGACTTCTCTAGGAAGTGATGCATTCCCTAATTTAGACTCTTGTTTGGGGTCTGGAGATGGTGTCCTCCAGAGATGCATTTCTCTCTCACCATTAACAAGACAGGAAGACAAAATAACTAACACAAAATAGCCACCTGAGTTTTATACTGTTAAAGTTAGGTAAAAATCTCATGACCAGCCATGCATTCATTAAATAAAGTCTTCAAAGACTAAACACCTAATAAATAAGGCTAAGAGGAAACTGGCAGGTTTTCTGTCATTTACTGCTCCATCAGGGTTAACCTGTTAAAAACAAAAATAAAAAATGCAAAACAGTTGAATTTTTTAAATAGTTTAACTACATTTTAGGTCAAAGTTTCGTTTTGGTGACTTTTTCTTTCTAAAATTGTGCTGAAGTACAGAACAAACAATAATAATGACAGTGAAAATGGCTGCAGAGGGATGTGTATTCTGCCCTTTCTGTCTTTTTCTGCAGAATTCTCCTTTTGTAAGACTGCAGGCAAACTTTTTTTCTCATTTCCCTTTGATTTTAAGTCCCTTATGTTTGGGGTCCTTCCTGAGACAAAGAATGGATCCAATTATTCAAAGGGACAAATCTGACTCTGGGCAACCCAAAGCAAATCAGAGGTCATCTTTGAAAAGATCCAAAGATGCTACTTGCTTAGTACAGGTGACATACTAAGAAGGGTATCATCATTGTAACTTCTCCTGGAGGCTCAGGGTCATCCTGCAGAACCTCATCTGCTCTGACTCAGTGGAGAGGTGTTCATGAATACTGGCCTTCTAGATTGCTTGTGAAGAGCTGCAGGACTGAAAGGAATGCTGTTTCAGGAAGGAATCTCAAATATGAGCAAATCTACAGTTAGGTGTCACTACCACAGAAAAAGCACTATTGCTGCACATAGTAGAGTTTTGCATGACTTTCAGAGAAACTCAAAGGAACACGGCTTTATAAGAGGAATGAAATCTTATCAATTTTCACTCAACGGATTCGCACAGACTCAGCACTATGAGTTTTGCCTCCTTTTCCACAGTACATTAATGCCCTTCTTATTCCTTTACTGCTCATGGTGAGACACAGCGTTGGAAGTTACTATCAGCTTGCAATGCATATTGTTTCATGTAAGGCGTGTTCTTAGCGATTACTTTGGACTCTAATTGAGCTGAGCTAAATAATGATGTGTTAACTCGGTTTGTTTGCTATGACTCAAGGATTTACAAAAGATAACCCAGTTAGGGGCTAAGGTGCCTGTGCTAATTGTTTTCCTGAACAATACATCTTTCAGTCACCTAATCCACGTAGATTAACTCCATTGCCTTTGAAAGTAGTTGACACTACTCTTCATTCTTCTATCATCTCATTTTAATGTCAGCATAAATACAAGAGGTAATTAAATCAGCAAAGGGGATAAACTCTGCATGCTGTGCAAACAAAAATGAAAAATCCAAGGTGATTTAGTCAATAGTACTATGAGCTTAATCGTATCACAAGATACAATAATAGGAATATTATCTAGTTTTGTTTGTAATTTATTATCCCTGAGTTTTCAAGTGTGGACAATGGTTGCCCATAAGTACCAAAACTATAGTAACTGAAAAACCAAGGCAATTGTTTATACCTAAAAAGCAGAAAAAACCTAGGTTACCTTGTCCCATTGTAGGTAATGGTTCATTAATGTTAATATTGTGACAACAACTAATCCACTGGACCACATTATCAAATAAAGAAGCCAAACTATTTCTGTTCAAATCAATTCCTCTTTTTCTGCATCATGAGCTATAAGTGCTGTGCAAAGTAACAAGCAGGAAAACCTTTCGAGATTTTCTTTGGTAGGCTCTGTCTAAAATGGGTTTGTAGACAGTAATTAAGGCTTAAACTACTTGGTCCATTATCTTCTTATCATCTTACTAGGAAACCACACAGAAAGAATATATTGTTTAATCAATCTGCCTCCTCTTTCAGGCATAATTTCTCTGTAGACTCTGAGCTATGAGTGTAGGAATTTTGTGTTAGTCTTTCTACAGTGTTTGGTATAAAATGACTAAAAGTGTAGACCAGAATATTTGGACTGTATTATAATACACATAACTAATCGATAAAAACATTGATTAGAAATAACAGCTAAAAATAGCTGCATCCCTTTCAGCTGAGAGCAATTATAAGTAGATGGGAATATTCCTAGGTTTTACTTGCTAGAATCCATTAATCATGTGCAAAGCCCTGTTATACTTGCCAGTTACTAAAAGTTATGTAATTTCTGTGGGGGAGATAGAGTCACTCAGAACTTCTGAGACACAGTAGATGGTTGAAACTCTTTAGATGGTTGAAACTGAAAATCATGTTAAAAAAAAAAAAAAAAAATTCTCAGGTTTCACTGTTTTGGACAAAATGTCTTTTCCAGTGTCAGAAAGTCAGTCAGGAAGTGAGCTAAATACATAGTATATGATAATATATGGTAAATGAAGATACGTAGTTCCTAGTCAATAGCCCAGGTTCCTGAGGGGATTAGCTGTAATAGGGTTCTTACAAATATTTTCCAGAATTAAATTATTAACAGTATAACAGCTCTATACAGATAATTTTGAGTTCCAGGTCTCACCTATGCGAGGTTGTGAAGTAGGTTCATGTGTCACTGGTGAAGAAGTTCTTAGTTTTTAATTGGTAGGAAACTAAAACCTTTAGCAGTAATAGGCTATTAAACCATAAACTAATTACTAGAACTGAACAATATTTTTCTCACCAGCTTCATGTCTAATCTTATCAAATCATATTGATTCTCTTTTTGACAGGAAAGATATTCCACAAAGATAAACATTTTTATAAAAAGCAGAGGACATTTGCCTGCTAGATTCTCTTTTAAAGGCGGTCTATGGGTGGGCAACACTACAGTTCAAAGAACTGCGGCTAGTCAGAGCTCTATATTGTCCTTTTACTCCCACAGAGACAGCAGAAACTGCCAGGTCTTTAGACCTACCAAGCTCCTATGAACTGACCCAATCTAACAAAATTTTGTTGATCCATCTGACCTTGGTTACTGTAGAGGAAGAGCTGTACCAAATGTTCCTTTTTTTCTGCAAGATTATTTTTCTCAGCTATGTCACATATGACCTGAGAAAGGAATTAACCTTTAAGAACGCTCATTTTTTGCTCTTCAGCCTTTGATGACACAACAAAATTGTCATTATGGGAAAACTGGTTCACCTAACCCAGGAAAAATAAAAATACCTCTTTAGAATTAGAGTTAATTTGGCTTTAAACAGGACTTTTCTCATGCTTCATCCCAAATTCACAATTAAAATAATTGACAGGATGTTCTGTGTGAAGCTGTGTTTGCAGAATAGTGTCTTTAGTTTAGAGACTTGGCTGAAAATGAACCTACTGGATTTTTGCCATTTTCTTTGAAACACCTAAATACGATTTTTTTATACATAAAAAAAAACCTGGTCTGGAAGAACCATGTAGTGCAAGGTCTTCTGAATCTGTCATAGCAAAAAAGCATTGTAAAGCAACAAAGAGTTTCATGTGCGTTTCTTTGGCCGATGACAGTTTAAGCACCTCCCAAATCTGATCACATGTACTTATATTTGTTTTATCAACAATTTGTGCAGACAGGTTGCATAGCATGTCATAAACCAATCCAAAATAAAACAACTCACCAAAACTATACTTATTCTTCAGCTTAAATATTGCCATGATCCAGTTGACCAAACGGCTGCTCAATGAGCCGTTCCAACACAATGCCTGTAGTTTTTGGAACGACCAGCTGAAAACCTGTGGGACAAGGGAGAGGAACTGAAAGGGAATTGCTTAAGTTAGCTTCAGCAGCAGTACCACTGAATGTGCAAGCATGGAAATAGTTCAATTTTGCTCAGAATATGAACTTCTTTATATGGAAAATATATGCAAATCGACCAGATGTACTGAGAGGGGAAAACATAGAAGCCCTGATTTAGCAAAGTACTTAAGCACACTCTTAAAGTTAATCATGTGCTTAAGTCTATTCACTGAAGCACTTGACACATGTGTATGCTTTTGCTGAGTTAATGTAATAAAGTAGAGACCATAATGATAGTCCTAGGATAAACAGACAGACAGAGTTGTTAAAACCAAAGTATGTGTGAGCTCCTGTTTCCTATATCCCATCCTAAAATAGGTCTCCAACGCAGAGATGAGTCTCCCGCTGTAGGCACTTCTCCTTTTCCGTTGTGTAGTGAGGGAACTCAATGATTAGTGTAGACTAGACAGCAAATATTCACATGGCCCAGATGCAGTGGCATGATTTGTGCACCACAGAATGAAAGCTGTCTTGCTTTAACCATTAACCTGCCCTCCTGGACACGGGGTCTGGAAGTTTTCTGGGAGAAGCGTGCAAAAAGAGTGACGCTTGATAACAAACTATGGTCTAACACCCCTAAGCAGATCATAGAATCATAGAATCATAGAATTGCAGAGGTTGGAAGGGACCTTTCAGATCATCAAGTCCAACCATTAACCTACCCTGACAAAAGCCACTTCTAAACCATGTCCCTAAGTACCCCATCTACCCTTTTTTTAAACACCTCCAGGGACGGTGAATCCACCACCTCCCTGGGCAGCCTATTCCAATGTTTAATAACCCTTTCAGTGAAAAAATATTTCCTAATACCCAATCTAAACCTCCCCTGACATAACTTGAACCCATTTCCTCTCGTCCTATCACCTGTGACCAAGGAGAAGTCCCCATCTCTCTACAGCCTCCTTTCAGGTCTCCCCTCAGATGCCCAACCCTATGGAAGGTTCCTTCCAGTACTGGGTCCTTATTGAAAAGTATTAAGCAGTTGCTTTCTACTTACTACCTGATAACCAAAAACATGTACAAAAGGTTATTTATTACAGCTGTTGTTCCGAGGATGAACCTAGACCCCTGAACTCGAGGAGGCAGTGGTGATTCAGGGAGGCACAAACATCACCAAAGTTAGCCTTTCTTATGAGAAGAACCTTATTTCTCATTAACGACCGCACAGCTAGACAAGTTCCACAAGCATTAACTACCAATGGTGGGTGTGAGCTGCAGGTGAAGACACCTAAATTTAGATCTTTTCTTATAGGTGTTGACACATGCATGAGGTGCGTCAAAGCTCCCGTGATACTCAGAAGAGAGCTGGTCCATGTATTCACAGGAGCCTAGAAAGCGAAACAGCTCATCCCGAAACAAATAGCAACTGGCTGTTCCAGCTAAATTCTTTCTAGTCTTTGTTTATCGTAGTGAGCATATCTTTCTGGATTATCATGGAAAACCTGTTCACATATGGGTACTTACACTTCTGAATCTTAATTTAAATCTTGAACTGAATCTTGCCCTGGGTCAGATGAATTGTTCCAAACACTCCTGTGAAATGGTACACAGAAAGTTCATTTGGTGAGTACCTTGTTTTACTCTCTGTCTAGGAAGCTGGTGCTGTTGAAGACAGGACATTGAGCAAGGTGGATCCTTGTTCTGACCAACTCTGTTTTTTCTTACATCCTCGTGTTATGTTGTTCTGTTATGTAGACATTTTTTACCTAGTCTATGCCCACTGGTGAGGTTTGAATCTTTTCTGTTTCATGCTTTTATCAGAATTTCAATTGTTTTCTCATCATCCACAACAACCCTTCACTTTTCTTCCCTCATCTGCTGCTTCATGCAGGAGTTTACTCACTTAGTATTGTTTTCAATTTTTACCAGTTTTTCATGGATTTTAACAACCAAAGCCTATTGTAGACTTGAAAACTCATGCAAAAACATTCATAGACTTTCTGGGATGTGAGCCAAGTATTGTTTCTAGCTTAGATGCCACTTAATGTTTTTTCAATGTATTAATCTTTTTTGTCTTCCCTTTTTTTTTTTTTTTTTTCTTCTTTTCAACTACAGCACTGTTTTTTCCAGGACTTAATATCCCACCTGCTGTGTAATGAAAGTATCGTATTCACTTATACCTCATCGTGCAATACAATTTGTACACCCATTTAATCCTCATGTTCATTTTCCTAGAGCGAGTAAAGTCACATGTACTTACCCATTTCTGTCAGAAAAAAATAATATATCTACTTCTTTAGTTCAAAGAAAAGCCAATAGGCGTGTGCAACGTATTTGTCAGAAGACCACTGGACAAAAATGGGCCAAGTGAACATACTTACTGTCTTGGGTATGGAATAGCTGCAAGCTAGTATCTGAAACCAGGATGGGTCTTGTAACTACTTAGAGTGGAAGAAAAAGCTTTAATGAGAAATCAGTATGACTGTAAAAGACACTAAAGTCAGTTTTTCAGGAGTTAGTATCTACACATACATCTCAGAAAAACACCCTGGGTTCCTGTCATAGATAATGGAGAGCTTGTTTATGTAATCAATGACTTCAGGATGTGATCCATTTCCTTAAACAGGCACTTACATTTGGTTCAATATAAATTCTGTTGACCAGCTCTTCATTGACTATAATAAGAGCCTGGAAAACAAGCTCTGATGCAGACGCTCCATTGCAGATATCTGGAGTTAGGTGAGGTGAATTCATTGTTGTAAGTCTTTTGTTTGAGGATACAAACCCGACTACTGCTGTGTGCATGTTTGGCTCAAATTTGGGGGTGCATAGGTCACTGAAGAGGTTTAAGAAAAATAACTACCTTTTATTACAGAAAAGAAAGTGCTGTTCAACATGTGGCATGTGTGTATTCAGCTGTAGCATTTCAGCTTTTACTTCTTTTGCATTTAGCCCATCCAGGGCATGCTACTTCTGTTCATAGACTGCTGTGCCTTTCTTCACCTCAAGCTCTAATGTGGCCTATATGTAGCTAAAAGGGCAAAATTTCTGTATTCATTTATGTTTGGTCAGTTGTGCCTTTGGCATGTCTTTAACACGATTTCTTGAGAAACCGTGCCTCCTTTTCTCACTCTCCGTCAGAGTGTAGGATCTGCTTAGGCATTTGTGTGCTCTATGTTCAAATTCTGTACCTCTGGTCTATTACAGCCAGACCTTCAGCAATAATGTCTCTCTGAAAATGCAGCAAAATTGCTTTACGACTTAATCACTGATTAGCTTGTCATACCATGTGTGGAAGTGTCCCTGATGAAAATCCACCATACAAATGTTCCTTTTCAAAATATCTAAATCATGCATTGATAAATCAATGGAATACAAATAACAGCTTTATATACCTTTAGTATGTTGGAGATCTTGGATCGTGCTCATTCAATAAACGTTCCACAGTTCATAGTACTTTTTTAGATGAGAATTAATATCTCTTCATCAATGCTGGCTTGATACTGCAGAAGAATGGGGAAAGTAAGTGAAGTTAAGTATAAGTTGTATTAAAGAAGAATATCCTATAGGGTCTGCTTGACATTTAATGTCATATTTTTCTTAAAGACACTATAAATTAAGATATGGAAAGATAAAGGGTTTTTTGATCAACTGCTATTTGGAATGGTAAACTAATGGGCAATTATCAACATGGAAAAATGCCCATGTATGGTAAAGGATGATGGCAGTGTAGGAAAGTGAATTCCTTTACTCCAAGCTGCAGATCACTCTGTGTAGAATTGCTGAATAAGACAACAAAAACTGATACCCAAAACATGGCTTAGTCTGATGTTGACTGCACACGAAAGAAGGCATCAGGCAGGACTTTGATAATATCTACTCTGCCAGGCATTCCAGCATGAAAACAAGGAAGAATTGTTTGGGACATACCTCTCATATTTTCTGACTTGAAAATTCATTTAAATTTTTCCAAGTCCTATTAGTAACTAGACATGAAATGCCAGGAAAGATTCCTTATTTACCTCTGTGATTCCAGGTTATCATCAAATACCTCAATCCCTCTGCTATCTGTATGTTAGAGGGGGACAGTTTTCTTCTATCCCTTTCCTTCTGTAGCTTGCTTCAGATTATTTCTTGTGTTCCTTCATTCATTCCCACAGCTCCTAGCACAGCTTGCTGGCTGGGGACTCTAAATTGTCAATATTGAGGAAGCACCAATAACCTCAATTTACTTGAATGACCGCTGAATCAAACTCTGTAGTTGCAATTACACCTGTGTGTATATGCCTGTGCCATGAAAGAGGATTTTATTTCCTTGTAGATGAAAGGCCCCTCTATATATGAAATACTGTTATTACTTCAAACCACAATCCTTAATTTAAAGATCTGAAGTTATTACAACAACAAGACACATTTGTCATCCACTGTGGATATTACTTTAAAAATTTATGCTTTGCTGTTTTAAATATGCATTCAAAACACTAAAGTCTTTTTGTTCAAACATTAAGACTGAAGTATTACACTGAAATTCCTGAGTAGTAGTTAATGTTATGATTCCAGCAGTTGAGTTTCTTGGGCCAAGTGCTGAGGAAGGCACAGGCGATACAGAATTTGTCTCACAGTTGATTAATATTTTGTGGGTCTCTGTCTTTTTTTTGCCAGTTCATTCAGGCACTTGTCAGACTTACAGTTTTAATGGGACCTGATCTGCTTCCAAATTATCTGGATTGCCACATTAAGGGGACGGAGGAGATCAGTACCAAATCTTTAAAGGGGCAAGTTTGATCCCCTCCTGCTTTGTGTACTTATTACTATTTGCATACTGTGGATCCTGGCTTGTTTTCTAGTAGAGTTCTTCTTATCACCGTAGTCATGAGTTCTCTCCCTAGTGAAGAAAATGTGTGGGGCTGGCAGACCGGAACACGCCGGGGGGAAGGAGGGACAACACTTACTCTGCTACCACCTCTCTATTTCCTGAGAAAAAAAAGAAACTGCTCGGATTTCAAGATGCATGAATTTTTCATGACTAATGCATTTAATGCAAGGGAAGCAAAGAGACCAGAGGCAATTTTTTGAACTAAAATTGTCTGTTACTTAATTGTCTGTTAATTTCTACATTACTGGGGAAATATGATGGTGTAACAGGGCAATTAGACTTTGCAAAAGCACAGCACCTCAACTAGAGAGAGAGAAGCCCCTCCCCACTCATAGCCCATTATTTTTTAAACTTATTTTTTATATTCAGAGGATTAAGTAATGAATAATTGTTGAGAAAAGAACTTTTAAATCTGCCATGCTACTGACTAATGCACAACAGCACTCTCTTAGCCCATTAGGTAGAAAAGCAGCCACAACTTTCTAAAACACTGATATTTTGACCTGTGAAAGCAGGAATCCAGGAAATTTATCATAACCTGCCTCCAACAATCCTCACCTTCTCTGGTGCAATTACTGCAAGATTCAGCCCAGGTTTCATATACGCAATTTCTTCTAAACTGGGGTACAGTTGGGAGACAAATGACAGCAGAAAAAACACCCCGAATGGTTCATCTGTAACTCTCAGGATCTTTGTCTTCCAAATTTAGCTCCTATACCTGTTTGTCACTGCTCACCCACTAAGGCAAGTTTTGCTCACAGATCTGCCCTGAACTTTTTTCTATATGTACAAATATGATTAAATATATGAATGAGCTGATATGGCACACCTTAGGGGAATGGAATGAATGTTGCTTGGGTGCAGAAATGTCAAGCAGATTGATCATCAAAACCTTGTGAGAAAGTCTAGTGTTTGTAGATGTAGCTGCTAAGCTCAGAGTGGTCATATAAGGAGGAATTTTAATATATGGGCTGGTATTCAGGGCATCTGATGAAGACAGTTGGTAGTCTGGCCTGAAAGCGAAGGAATCTGCTGCATCTCTCAGGAAAGATCTAATAGACAAACCCTTCTGTCCCCACCTCTTCTCCTGCAGTTGTGTGTATGGCTTCCCTGTTCATGTTCCACATCATACTGATGAACAAAGAACTGTAGCTCAGTCCGGCTGCTTATGTCTAGGAGCTCAGTGTAAGAAGGAAAGTCAATAAAAACAACAACTGGAAGAGCAGATATTGAGTGATTGTAGCTTGAGCAATGCTGGTGTAAACACAGATAGACGTACAGCAGTCGCGGATCTAGCATCCAGCTGTCACATTAGCCTAGTCAGACAAGAATAATGTAGCTGATGGCTATCACTGCTACAAAGCTTTGGCAAAAAAAGAAAAAAAGACAGGGTAACAGTTCATTGGGGAAACACAACACAGCAAAAAAAACCCAAACCCAACTTGGCATCAAAGAAAGCATTAGGATTGACTTTCTTTTTTCTCCACATTGCATATTGAACTGAATGTTAAAATAAGATTATCCATGAGAGCAGGTTGTGGTCTTTATTATTATTGGCATAATGTCTTAGTCTAGAGGGATTATGGTTTTAGATCTTCAGTACTCAGTGGTATAGATACAGAACAAGGAGAAGATACTGTGATCTGGACCTGAGCAAAGCCTTTAACACTGTCCCGCATGACATCCTGGTCTCCAAGCTGATAAAATAGGGGATTGATGGACTGACAATTCAGTGGATAAAGAACTGACTTGACGGCCGCACCCATAGAGTGGCTGTCAATGGGTCCATGTCTGAGTGGAGGCCAGTGACAAGTGGAGTCCCTCAAGGATCACTACTGGGACTGGTCTTGTTTAACATCTTCATCAGCGACATGGACAGCGGCATAGAGCGCACCCTCAGCAAGTCTGCTGATGACACCAGGCTGTATGGGGCAGCTGACACACTGGAGGGAAGGGATGCCATCCAGAGGGACCGGGACAGGCTGGAGAGGTGGGCCCATGCCAACCTCATGAAGTTCAACAAGACCAAGTGCAAGGTCCTCCATCTGGGTCGGGACAATCCCAAGCACCGATATAGGCTGGGCAGTGACTGGCTTGAGAGCAGCCCTGAAGAAAAGGACTTTGGGGTGCTGGTAGACAAGAGGCTCAACAGGAGCCATCAGTGGGCACTAGCAGCCCAGAAAACCAATTGTATCCTGGGCTGCATCAGGAGAAGCGTGGCCAGCAGGTCAAGGGAGGTGAATCTCCCCCTCTACTCCACTCTCATGAGATCCCACATGGAGTACTGCCTCCAATTCTGGAGCCCCTACTACAAGAGAGATATGGACATGCTGGAATGTGTCCAGAGAAGAGCACAAAGATGATGAGCAGCTCCACAGGAGGAGAAGCACCTCTCCTGTGAGGACAGACTGAGAGAGTTGGGGTTGTTCAGTCTGGAGAAAAGAAGGCTCCAAGGAGACCTTATAGCAGCCTACCAGTATCTTAAGGGGGCCTACAAGAAAGCTGGGGAGGGACTTTTTAGGATGTCGGGTAATGGTAGGACTAGAGGGAATGGACTAAAACTAGAGATGGGACGATTCAGACTGGACGTTAGGAAGTTCTTCACCATGAGGGTGGTGAGACACTGGAACAGGTTGCCCAGAGAGGTGGTGGAAGCCCCATCCCTGGAATTTTTTAAGGCCAGACTGGATGGGGCTCTGAGCAACCTGATCTAGTGGGAGATGTCCCTGGGGGTTGGAACCAGATGATCTTTCAGGTCCCTTCCAACCTAAACCATTCTATGATTCTATGAAAATAAGATAAAATAAAACCAACGCTTTCTAGTATCTACATATATTTCTTCGACATGGGTGTCAGAAAAAGGTTTGATGACTCAATAGTCATTTCACTGATCAATTTGAAGCAGTGGTACATATTCTGCAAAGTATCTCATATTTTTAGTTTGTTTGGATTCTTTAATTTGTTTATGTTTTCTTTTTTAATACATTATCAGTGTCTTAAAAATGTCAGACACAAATTACAATGAAAAAGAGAGCTTTAAAAGATTTAATTTTTGGCATGCTTTCAACCTGCTTTATAATTAGAGCTCAAGTTAAAAGTTGTTATAACATTTTTTTGAACACAGAAATCTCCAGAAATCTTCAATCATATTAAAAAAACTGCCTCATTAGACATCTGTAAGATGCAGCTATTGTACAAACGAAAGGATTCTCATTGTTTATAGGAGTAACTATCACGTTTCCATGTGACTGGAGTAAATTCTAGATCATGTCAGCTGCTGTGAAAGATAAGACTATAGACAAATATAGAAGATAGTTTGGGTTTTCATACCATCCCTCATATTCAAAGTCTGTCAAAGGAGTGTATAAAGCAGTAGAGGGGTGAAAAAGATATCTGTAACAGGGAAACAGAACAGGTATCCATGTCTTGCTTAGCTTGGGTATTGAAAATTTATTTTCAGTGAAAAGGGATGCCACAATGGTGAAGATTTTCTAAACAACTTTGATAGATGGGAAGAACGAAGGATGATCTCTGTAGGAAAGGATAAATAGATTGTTAGGTGAACCAAGAAGATGAGAGAGCTACACACAGGCATGTAGACAGAGAATAAGAGCCACAGAGCTGGCAAGCAATCGGCAGATATGCAGGGAATTACGCAGATGACAGGCAAAGTGTGCGTACATTAACAATCCACTGCCTTTTTTAAAAAAAAGAGTTCACACATGCTCAGACAACCCAAATACAGACTAACACAATGAGACGCTACTAAGGAGAAAAATAAAAAAGAACAAGTATGAATGGCAGCGCACAGATTTCACAAGCAGTCAGCTTACACTACATTGGAGCTGGTAAGTGAGCAATCAGGCGTTCTGCAGCTCATTTCCAAAACAACAGAGGAAGCGACATACATCTTCAGTACTATACACACTGCACAGAGAGCAAAGCTGTAAGAATCCCCAAGTGTCAAATAGCCCTTCTTTCTGACACAAGGCAGCATAAGCCCCGCTGCATCTTTTTATGTCTGCCTAACCACTTCTTTAGGAACATCTAGCTATGAAATCCATATATAATCTCTGTGAAATCTTGTGTGCACCTTCACTTTCATCACGAGACTTTAGTTTTTCCTTAGGGCTTGATAAAACTTCACTGGCTGGGGTTGTCAACTCAGTTACTGCAGTAGAGGCATTTAGCACTGTTTGAGATACCCTGAGGTGCCCAAGATAACCACATGGGCTGACAGATATGGCATAGAAGCCACAGAAGACTCACACCAGCTGAAGGGGGTGGAGGCCAGGCAAAACACCACAGGAAATCTCAAATGGTTTGAGGGGTGCCAAATTTCTTACAAGTGACACTGTAACTCTAATGTCTGACCTAAACCTCTCTTGCCGCTGTTTGAGTCACCTTGTCCTATCCACGGCTGATCTGGCTGCAGCTTTTGTCCATTCTGAAGACTAGAAGCATTACTCCAGATAAACAATACCCATAGCTTCCATTACAGTCATCAGAGATCTCACCAGATGGCTGAAGGAGTCTAGACCATCCTTCAGCTGATCAGGGAGTAAGGACCTACTTTAGGCTGACGTGACTTGCTCTCCATGCTTCCTTAACTGTGTGGTCTAGCTGTCTTTGGAACAGAATAGAAATAGAAATTAAGTGAACATGAAAACATCCATGCATAGCATCTAAATGACTTAATATCAGAAAAACTCTCCCCTACAAAACCAAACTTCTTTCTGCCAGTTGTGGCCAAAACTGAAGGATAGTTTCACATGTCTAACAAAGAATAACATGTTTCTTGACATGTTTCTGGATAGTGTTTGTCTTTTTTTTTTTTAACTGTGTGACTCTAAGCTCATATTCAGCTTGTGAACCAATAATAGTCTAGATCCTCTTCTACAGAATGACTGTCTGGTCTACCATTTCTCATCTCTACCTAAAAAAAAAAATGATTATTCACACTTGAGGATAAAAATATGCATTTGTCCTTACGGAATTGCAATGTAATTTTTTTTGAGATTGTCACTCCAGTTTGTCAGGATAATTTTGTCAAGAAATATTGATAAACACACTGTGAACATGGTATTGCAACCAGCTATGCACCTACATCACAAGAGTTCTGTTTAGATCATGTACCCAAAAAAGGTTACCATGAGAAATAGTGTCAAATGCCTTCCTAAATCTAATACAGGTGACATCTATTGCTTTTCCACATCTGCAAGGCTTTTACACTGTCATAGTATGATTTTAGAGGGCTTGGCACAAGTTTGCCTTGACAAATCTATTTTGGCTGCAGCTCACCCTTTTGTTATCTTCTAAATGCTTACAGATAGTTTGATGGATTATTTGTTCCTGTATTGTTCCAGGAATTGAAGTTAAACTGAGTCTAGAGTTCCTTAGGATTTCTCTTCTCTCTGACTTTTAAAGAGAAATTTTCAGATTTTCTTCTGACAGTTATCTAGGAACACATTTGCATTTCATAAATTCTCAAAGATATCTGCTAAGAAATCTGCAGTTACTTCAGCTTTCAGCCTAAGTACCCTGTCATGAAATTCATGAGACCCAAAAAAATTGAAAACTGTGTTTTCTAACTATGATAACTTCTGGGGTTTTTCCATTGCTTGGTCTCAAATTTCATTTGCAAAGATATCTATGGTAGTTTGTTTGTTTTTTTTTTTTTTTTTCT
The DNA here is from genome assembly GCA_013400035.1 of Rynchops niger. Taxonomy (NCBI): domain Eukaryota; kingdom Metazoa; phylum Chordata; class Aves; order Charadriiformes; family Laridae; genus Rynchops; species Rynchops niger. Next base: position 38,973 of record VXBH01009237.1, read on the forward strand.
TTCTTCAAACAAAAGGCATGGTATAATTTCTTTTCAATTCTGTTTACCTTCAGAACTCAAAAAATTCCCTTTTCCAAACTTCACTTGACCTTGTATTTCGTGCCGACAAGATATAGCCTATTCATGAATTTCAGAGTATTGTGCTTATTTCTTTGCTGATCTCTATGTTCTTACCAGGAACTCAGAAAAGTTTCTGCTGGTTTAATTTAAGAAATGGTTGGCTGTGCAGACTTTAGCAGATGCATACTACATGTAAGTCTTAAGTATTTCTTTAACATTTCCCCCTTCTCCAGAAATTACTTACAAAGTAATCCTCTTTTTTGTACTCTCTAATCCCTTGCATAATAGATTTATTTATCTGGGGAAATTATCAGAAGTAGCTTAAGTGCTTCAATGTCTATAGGCCTATTGTTTATCATTTCATCTTTTTTATAAACAAATACGGATTTCTCTGAGACACAGGACTGACTTTGGGTTGGACCCAGCTTCTACTTGCTGATAGCAAATAATCTTGAAAAGCAACACTTGACAGGTAATTTTTGTGGGGTTATTAAAAAATCATATTTATAGTTCTTTGCTTCTCAAGGTAAATTATAGATCTTCCACCATCATGGCTTAGAAGAACATTTAGAGACTACAGTGTGTTACATATACGTCCTTTACTAATATTAACCTTATATTTACAATTAGATTAAACTCATATTATCCCACTCTGCATTGTCCTATTTCTAGTAACAATGTTTACAGACGACAGATAATTGCCAAGCAGTTCCCAAGTGCAACCCTACAAAGCTAGATTCAGTCTAGTCATGTTTTCTAGGGAACTGGAAACTGGAAAGGCAGTGTGGGTCTGGATCTTTTCCTGTGTACTTTAACCCTTACAGAATTCCTAGTAGTTCCCAGATCACCAGTGTGAAAATAAAATCTGAAACATTGAAGCACTTGAGTGCTGAGACAATGTAGATCACAGAATCATAGAATGGTTTGGGTTAGAAGGGACCTGAAAGATCATCCAGTTCCACCCTCCTGCCATTGGCAGGGACACCTCCCACTAGACCAGGTTGCTCAAAGCCCCATCCAGCCTGGCTTTGAACACCTCCAGGGATGGGGCAGCCACAGCTTCTCTGGGTAACCTGGGATGGCATCGCACCATCCTCAGAGTATAGAATTTCTTCCTAAATTCTAATCTAAATCTACCCTCTTCCAGTTTAAAACCATTACCTCTTGTCCTATTGCTACACTCCCTGACAAAGAGTCTCTCCCCACTGTTCCTGTAGGCCCCCTTTAAGTACTGAAGGGGCTCTAAGGTCTCCCCAAAGCCTTCTCTTCTCCAGGCTGAACAACTCCAACTCTCTCAGCCCCTCTTCATTTCCATCCTACCTGGATCTCAGGTGGAAGAACTTCTCCAGGTGAACACGGCTGCTTCAAACTTGCTCAGAAGTGTGTTAATAACTAGGCTGAAATTTGCTTACAAAAGATTCAGTGATAATGTGGAAACTACAGCTGTAATCTTCCACTGTCATGGGTACAGGGTATGTAATCAGTTGCTAAAAACAATTGCAATCTTACAAGTGGAAGCCAGGCATGTAAAATGGGCAAGTATCCAGCCTTGTCTGCACAGCATCGTTAATAAAATGCACAATCTCTTCCTCAGGAAAGTAGGCAGAGCACATGTGAGTCGTAGTGTGAACAGTGGGTTAGTAAATCAAGAGGGTCTAGCAGAGAAGATAAGAATATAGATTTGTGTGCACAGGGATACTCCTATATTAATAAAACTTTAATTTTTAATTGAATTCTCTCTGCCAATTCAATTTCCTTTTCCCCCTCCTCTCACTTGATTCCTGCTTTTTCAAAAAAAAAATTCCATCTTATTTCAAAGCATCAAAAAATGATGATGACCAATAGAAGTATTTTTCCTTTCCAAATTTATAACCTTTTGGAGGAAAGCTAGGAATAATACCTGGCAAAACAAAGAGCAAGTGAGGAGCACACAGAGAGACTGTTCAGTGATGGACTCTGGGAAGAACTTTAAACAAAAGAACTAAGAGGAGAATGAACAGTAGAAAGCAATTATAATGCCAAAGAATGAATTTTCAAACATCCTGCTGGGAATTTGTTGCCGAATTTCCATTAAAGTTTAATATTGTACTGGTGCAAACCCTGTCTGAGGATCACTTAGTTTAAGGAGAAAGAATCAGTGAGCTATACAGAAAGTCAGAGAAGGGCAATATTTTCCCACAAAACACAGGAAAAAAGCCATTTGAAGAAATGAGTATGTATGAAGTACAGGGATGTATGGGAATAACTTCTCAGGTGAGAAAAATTGTGTATTACATTTGTGGCAGTTATACTCATGAAGTGAAACAGTAAAGCAAGAAATAAAAGCATATTATCATTTATAAAAACAAGGATATATTACAATAGTAATATAATCAGCTCATATAAATCAGTGTACACCCATTCAAGTTAAATTGTTAACTGTCGGCAGGAGTATCTGCCTTACCTTAACAAAATAGTTAGTTTTCACATTTAGTCTGATCATCCTTTTCAAGAGGCGATGACACTGTCTTACGACTGTTCCAAGAAATCCACAATATTAAAAAACATTGTGGGTGGTGGCATGCTTTATAACCAGTTTGGGATGAAGAAAAATCTCTACTAGATTTATCAGTCGACTCCTTGGTATAACACAGCAGAAAAACTCTGACTACACCCAAAACCCAAGAGCAGCATAAATTGATAGGGATGTAAACATATATACAAGGCTACACAAAGTGTTTGATATTGTTTAGGGTGACAAGCCAAAGCAGAAATTAGCATATATCGTTTGGGCGCTTCCCTTAACAATTCCGCAACTACTGAAATAATTGACAGTGTTGTGACATTTTCCCTGATTTCTAGACCTAGTAATTTCCAGACCTAGTGATTTCCCGGCCATCCTGGAGTGTTGAATACAATTTCAAAGGCCCTCTCCATCTTTGTGCAACTATTGTAAGCCCATCAAAATGGATCAGTGCTTTGGATGAAACCTTGGCCCAGTTGAAATCAGTCAGAAAATTTCCATTGACTTCAGCATGGTCAAAATTTCTTCTTTAGCATTCATCTTCCCTTCCCTTAGAGGAAAGCTATTTTTAAAGCCTCCCTGCCATGCTTTGTCCCTATTTATAAAGCGAAGATGTCAAAGTGTACCTCTTCACTCCTTTCAGACATGTATCCATTGGGTTGTTTTGCCTGGGAAATTTCTTCTCAGTCAGGACACTCAAGACGGTGGTTTTCTTAGTAAGGGTGAACCAGCAATCAAGAGGTCAGCACCCAGTGGGTTTTTAAAACCCTCAGTCCTCCAAAGCAGAACATATCCCAGTAGGATACGAGGGAGGACCGCCTTCAACTCCCCTGTATGTTTTATAGCTCTTTTGTACAGAATGACTTTATTTTAAGAGGTTGGGGAACGAGAGTAGATATCAGCAGGTCTCCAGCTGGTTTATCCAAGGTCTCAGGCCCATTCTGATGATGACTGGTTGTAAAAGAGGATGTTGGTGGGCATCGTTAGAATAGCCCCCCACCTATCAATAGCCAATTAGGAAACATAACTCAGTTTGATCCACTGCATACAGGGAGAGCGTAAATGGCTTTATATGAATAAATCAGTTAAAGAGAATTATTTCTCCCTCTTAAGAAATTATAAATGGTTCTATCAAGTACCATTATCGTCTGTAGTGGAAATAAAATCTGACATTTGTCTCTAGAGCCTTTTACATTAAAGAATGATTTTTACAATTACATTCTCCAAACATTTAGTTCACTAATGGCAGAAAAGGAGGCATAAGGGCAGCAGTCAGCAAAGAAATGAGGCTTATTCTCATGCATGAGAAAATTACAGGGATACTTAGGAAAATTCAGGAACTAGGAAAGGTTATATCCCAATCTTCAAGACTCTGGACGTAGACAACATTTTTAAAGTAAATGTTCAGTTTCCTGTAGTTAATAAGAGTATCTGATTACATTTGTAAAGAAGAGAAGAAAAAGTCTGGAAATGGTTGTATTTTTAAGTTGTAAGAACTTAAAAAGGCATAATTAGGCCACTTTTAGCTGGCTTTTTACACCTTCATGTGAACTATGTGAAACTAACCATGGTTCAAAAAAAGGTCCTACACCAAATGAATGATGACTCTGATTCAATCTGATTATTTTTATTAATGTCTATTTACAGCAAAATAAAGGTTACTGTCTGTTTTATTTCTATTCAAAAGATGAAGTTGGTTTTAAAATTCAGCCTTCTTATTCCATCTGATTCAATCTCACCTAACTTTGGAAGGAGTACAGGAGTTGACCAAAAGAGTGCAGTCCTCCATCAGGTTGTAAAGGTCTCAGTAAGAAGCTTTGTAGCACATTGCTCTTCCTTCAGGCCTGCAGGTCAGAAAAACCATCTTCCCAGGAGTGTTCTGGGAAGAATTTTGAATTTCTGCTGTAGCTTGGCCCATAGTCTCTGTAGCGCTGGTCGGGTTATCTTGATAAGCATATGGAGAATGGGCAGTCAGAGACTCCACAGACTGGAGCCTGGGCAGTAGAATAGTTGTTGACATCCATGACCTTCAACGCCACTGTCAGCTTCTCTGGCAATAAAGATTGTTCAAGGAGGGTTCATTTGAATGTGTTCAAAGAATCTGCCTGCATTCTGGCTCATGGATGGACTATCAAAACATATTAAAACCTTGGTCAGTGTCTTCAGTTATTTCCTTCCTCAGGCTTTCCAAGAAATGCCTGGTTTTTCTACATTGTCTTAAAATATGGATCGTGTTATTTCAGAAATATATTTTTTCTGTGCTGCCACTAAACACTTATAGACAATCCTATCGGAACAAGAAGCTTTTCTAAGTGTCATTCTTGCAGTTATTTGTGACAAACCCAAAACACCCATATCTTAAATGCATTTGCTAATACCAGCGGCTCTACCAGTGCATCTCCAGGAATAAGCACAAGGGGTCAGCAGACCTTGTAGTGAATGCTCATCATTGGATAACACTTCATCTTCACTTTTCTCTAATTAACACTAAAATAGTACTCAGAACAGATCGGTTTTACATAAAAAAGAATTCCTGATAGAGATTGGCATTTATAATTAATAGCTAGCTAGCTCAAGTGCTAGCTCTCTACTTTTAAGTGCTCCATTATTATAATTTCTCCTGAAATTCATTGCAATAACACTGATCACAAAGAGACCATTCATCATTGATTTAAAGAGATGTTGTCAATGATGGCAAGGCAAAGATTTGACCTACATAAGAACATAAAGGCAAGGCCATGCTTTAGTACTTGGACATATGGAGTTATGGGTGACTTGTTCGTCGTGATGACAGCACTCAGATATACAGTTGACAATAAGGAGATACTCAAAATTCCCCTCCTGCAGAAGCTTATCCTATCTTAATAGATAGGCATTTTAGTCTAAAGAAACACTAAGGCATTTTGTATGAAGAAAAGCCCAGAAACACTGGGCTCATCTTTGATCTCTAAATCATTTGACAGCAATGGGGGAATTAGCATCCACCCAATTCTCAGAATGCTTACAATGAATGTGAGGGTTGATTTTGGTTTCCTCAAATTGTGAGATGGCGCATTTGGACTACCCATTTCTACTAATTTCTTTGGCACTGTGGCCACACAGCCTCAGATAACTGATGGAGGCAGTCAGCAATTGTCCCAGAAGTGTGTGATCTACTCTTGTCAAGACAAACAGACATGGCAGCCTTCAGCACTGAAAGGTAAGTCTCCGTGGTATTTTGCAACCCATCCAGGCTTGCTTTGCCTGCTCTCTGCATTGCTAATGTGAGACATCTCTCAATGCAGGTGTCTGTTTACAGGGTAGTGAAATAGAGCTAATAAACTCTTCTGGGAGAAAATGTTGCTGATACATGCATTTAGGTTTCTATCTTACACCCATGATTCACCAGAGTTTGGAAAACATAACATGTAAAATGTATAAACAATTAAATGTACAAAGCACTTAAATGTTGGCTAGGACACTCTTTCACTCTATAATCTTTGATTAGGAGCTGTGGACAATAAAGTTAAAGGTTAATTAATGAGCAAAACAGCCTCACATTCACAAAATAAAATTACCTGTTTAAAAATCCTCTCATTAAGAAAATCATCTAATAATGGTTCCTGGCCAGAGAAGGAAGCAGATTTTTGAGCTAAATTCAATTATCAAGCTAAGGGGAATATCTGACCTAACTCACATACTTAAATGGTGCAAGTTTCCAAATAATAGTGTGCTCTGAAGGTGAAAAGAGATTCCAATCTCTTTTAGTGCTGCTACAGACCTCTTAGAGGTGTCTGCTACCAAATTAAAACCAACGTCATAAAACCGATGTCCAATACACTTAGAATTCCCAAGGGAACTCCCTGAGAGCTTCAGTATATGGATGTTACAGGTTCCTCCATCACTCCAGTCTAGGTGGATTAGAAATTATGGGCAGTCAAGGCCTGAAATGCCCTCAGATTATTTATTATTATTTTTTTTCCTCCTAAAGCTCTCATTCAAAATAAAAACAAGTAGAAAAGGAAAGAAAAATGTTGGCCTGGAATAAGTTTCTTGCTGCAAGTTTCCTTAGAGTTGAAGAGAAAAGATTAACCCAACCAATATATGTTATCCATATAATCTGCCTACAAACTAATCCATGGGGTTTTATACACTCTGATAGACTGTTCCACCACAAATAATTTTCATTTTGTGCCCAGTAAAATTGGTCTGAATCTTGCCATACAATATATACAATCCTAAAATGTTTCCAAATTCAAAATCCTTAGTACAAACTGTATTTTGCATTTGTGTAGCAACTTCCACGTGAAGATCTCAAAGTATATTCCTAAATAAGATTCAAAATTCATGTGAATAAATAGCTCACCTTTCTTTTTGCAAGGGCAAACAGAGAAATCAAGTAATTTATTTAGCTGACATTGTAAGGGCATTGACTTAGCTGAAAATAGAATCCAGATCTCCTGATTCGAAGCCCTGTTCTGGAGAGACCATACTACTATTTGTAAGCAACCTCCCAAGAAGCCCATAAAATTCATAAGTGGCAGCTCTATATATAATGCTGATCCAACATTTGCCTTGGGTGATGTTTTACAGTATATCAGTTGCAAATCATTTCTTTTAAAACATTCCTCTGTCTGTACCTAATGATTTAT
>VXBH01009237.1:46185-104647 GCA_013400035.1 Rynchops niger
CTAATGATTTATTTGGTCTTTGTTGCCTGATGTGAAGCTTCCTCCTCCAAAAAAAAAAAAAAAAACAACAATATGCAAATCTACAAAAGTGCAACTTCAGGGTTTTAGCTTTTTTTATTATTATTATTTTATTTAAATCATAAATCTTTACATCGGGGGAATGAACATTAAGAAACCTGAAGCAAATGCTTTCTGCGTTAATTTATTTTAGCCTACAAATGCTGTATTTTTCCTCCTCTTCAGATTTTTCCATGGCCATGGAAATGATGAAAGGAAAAGATGCCAAGACTGTTTTTAAGGCAATGCTCAGAAATGGGAGGCTGGAGAGGAAAATTACTTCCATCTGGTTACAGTGTTATCTGGTTACAGTGTAAGGACATTTACTAATCTTTGAAGGTTAATGCACCTACCTATTGCCCATGGTTTTCAAGGATTTCCAAGTGGAACCACGCTGATTCTACAGTTTCTACAGATCAAGAAAAGTTCTTTTTGAATGACCAAAAAGGAAATAGACATTGCTTCAGAAAGCTTGGAAGCTAAACAGACAAGGCAAAATATCCCTGTCCTAAAGCAGACAGACTGAAAGAATAAGCAGGTTTACTGGGGAATGATTAAAATGTGCAACAAAGGCCAGACTTGAACCCCAACCCACCCATAGCTATAATTGATTTAATTAACTTAATGTTAGTCATCCAAAAGCCAAGAGTCAAGTTTGAAACTAAGCACCATAGCCTGTACGTCAAAGGGGAAAAGGTGATTCATCAATCCTAAAATAGTGGATACCAAGATAAGTATCATGCAGTAAAGTTCTTTGCAGATGCTTATTCCTTTCGAGTGCAGAGGATGGAATCTAGACAATGGCTTAGTACCTGGTACTGGAGCAGATGTCTAGCTTTAAAACAGCTAATGTTCATCTCAAAGATGGTGAATGATCATTAGGTAACACTTAGATTTACTCTATGCAAATGTGTCCATATCAGTCTTCTTGGACTGATAATGATCAAAGCCAACTTCTCAGGAGTCCTCACTAACTTTTATCTATTGTCTTGGCCTTCAGGCATTGACCAGGACATAGATGGTATTCTTAACCCACGGTTGGATTTGACCTAGAGGTTGACGGATATAGCAGGGAGGCAACAGTTTCGTTCAGAAAACAGATATTTTAGGAGGACTGTACCTACCTATCTCCTGATATAGTGCTTAATTACAGTGTAATTATTGTTCATTGTTATACTCATTTCTGAGTCACAATGGCAATGGCAAGTCCTATCTCTGATCCCTAACTTTTGAAAACAGGCTGTTTGTACTTTTTCTCTATTCTAACTTTCACAGTTTGGAAGATTTTCTGCTTAATAGCCAGAAAGATATCATACTCTTCCCTTCCAAAATTACCACAAATTCTCATTTGCTATGATCTTATCAGAAAAGTTAAGTGAGAGTTAGTCATTTGATGGCTTAAAACTCGTTTCCTTCATGCAAAACACCTTCTATCAGTTCCTTTGAATTTTAACAACCACCCAGAGGCAAACTTTTCTGATGAGAGCTGAATAAAAGAGCTGCAAAAGGACATGTGGTCTTAGCACATCTGATGGAGTTCTACAGCTGTAGAGCTTTCCCATCTTCCCTTTTTCCTGCAGTCCACATTCTGGATAAGCCCAGTGCTACACACCCATGCTTTATATCTTGTTTCATTTTGATGACTGGATGCTCTGGAGGGCAACCGCTTTTTCTTCTGTTTGGAATGTGTTAGGCTGATCCATCACTAAGGCATCTAATCCCAGAGCAGGTGGCACAGGAACGCGTCCAGGCGCGTTCCGAATGTTTCCAGAGACAGAGACTCCACCACCTCTCTGGGCAGCCTGTTCCAGGGCTCTGACACCCTCAAAGGAAAGAAGTTCCTCCTCATGTTCAGGTGGAACTTTCTATGCTTAAGTTTGTGCCTGTTACCTCTTGTCCTGTCATCGAGCACCACTGAAAAAAGCCTGGCCCCATCCTCCTGTCACCCACCCTTTAAGTATTTATAAGTGTTGATAAGGTGCCCCCTCAGTCATCTTTTTTACAGACTGAAGAGACCCAAATCCTTCAGTCTTTCCTCATAAGAGAGGTGTTCCAGTCCCCTAATCATCTTGGTAGCCCTTTGCTGCACCCTCTCCAGCAGTTCTCTGTCCTTCTTGAACCAGGGAGCCCAGAACTGGACACAGTACTCCACATGAGGCCTCACCAAGGCAGAGTAGAGGGGAAGGATGACCTCCCTTGACCTGCTTGCCACACTCCAGGCACCCTAGGATGCTATTGGCCTTCTTGGCCACAACGGCACATTGCTGGCTCTGGGCAATTGCTCCTTTTCTGTAAAATGTAAATTATATCATGTCATATGACTTATAAAGATAAAACAAACCTGATAATGAGGGATCAGACACCTCATCAATGGCGACAATGGCATGAGATTAAAAGGAGCTGCACCAACACCTCTGGAAGCAGTTCACAGTGGACTGTCTGAATGTGTCTGGAGACCAAAAGCTGGGAAAATCTCTTCCCTTTTTCTCAGTTAACCCTTAAAATGGACTTTATGACAAAACTAGCAAATACAGAAACTCAACTCACCCTAAGCCTACACATCTCAAGCAGACAATAACAGTGTTGGAAAAGGAGGGTTTGCTGGATTAACACTCACAATAAAGGTGATGTGCCTGACACTTTTCTATTCTTTGATTTTAACGTATTTTGATGTCTTGCTTTCTACATGTTCATGCTCTGTTGGTCTTTTACTCATTGATGGCTGTCCTTTAAAAAGAATTCCTCTCACTTGCCTGCATCTTTCAGAAAAAGTAAAAAGGAAAGGGGGAAGAAAAAGCTGACCAGTAAGAAACTGTCTGAGTATCTAAGAGTACCTCAGCCTTTAAATGTAACTGCTCAAAGGCAACGCACAGATCCCTACTAAACACCAGAACTGGGTTAGTAGTGCTTCCAAGCTCCTGTGTCTGTGTTTTGGCTGTAGATCAATTCTGTTTTGTTTAGAAACGGGCACCCCAGCCCCATGTCACCTAAACCTTTGTTTAGGTGGTCTGGAAACCCCCATACCTGGATAAGAGATGAGCTGGCCTATGTCTTGACATAGATGATCAGGAGAAAAGGCTCTCTGAACATTCTATAATATAAAATCACAGATCACAGCATTTAGAATCAGTCATTGTGATAAAGGCTGAAATATCACTTTCAGACAATTACTCTTATCCTTGACTCTGGCACTCCCAAGATAGTGCTGCTCTTGAAGATGACACCAGTGCAGAAATAGCAATTTAATTACTGCTATAGATTACTATTATCTTAATTTCAAAATGAAAGGTTTTGTGCTCCAAGCACTCCTTTGTACTCGGGGGAAGATTAAAGATTCCTGGGATCTGCTCCGGGCTTTTCACATTTTCTTCTCAAGTTACTATGATCTCCCCTTTTCAGTTTTGATCACAGTTTCTCTAGAGATTGATTTTGTACAGAGCCTTGAAAAAGTGACTCCTCATATTCTCTTTCTAAGAACAAAGAATCAAAAGGCTTTTCCAAATTATTTATCATATTCTCTTCTCACACGTGTTAACCATGATATAGGTGACGTGGGCTCCCATCTCATCCTGCATAGGGTCTGAAGTGTTCAGTTATTTGATCAGATTTTCATGCAATCATTATTTTTATTTCTTTCCTTTGAAGAGATAGAGTCCTAGCAGTTAGTTAGAATCATAGAATCGCTGAGGTTGGAAGGGACCTTTAAGATCATCAAGTCCAACCATTAGCCTACCCTGACAAAAACCACTTCTAAACCATGTCCCTAATAACCATGTTATTTAATCAAGCAGTTCACTTGATGTCGCTATGCCTCAGTTTATGTATTTTTAATTTAGGGATAATAATAATCTATGACCTGTTTCCCTCCTGGGATACCCAGGAAATTAATTAATTAATGTGGCTTGAAACTGCCATCTGAGAAGGAGTAGGGGAGTGCTATATAGCTTGAGAAGCCACAGGAAATGAAAACTTAATTTTTCAGGTGGGAGAGAACGATTAGGATTTGAGGATTTCATGGAACTTGGTTTTAAAATATGTATTTTGGACACCTGTCTCTTCATAAGAGCCTGCCAAAGCATTTGATGCAGAATAGCAATGAGAAATGACTATCAAATGAAGCTGTATGTCATTCAACAGGAGAGGAAATTGAATGCTATGACTCAGATGCAACACTGAAATAGTCCATCACACCAGCCCAGGGCAAGTGTCTCCTCTTCCCAGCAGCACAAAGCACAGCTGATTGATCCCAAAGCCTTCTGAATTCAGCAGAAAGGCTTCCAAGCTACCTCAGACTAATTAGCTCTTCTCTCAGTCTGAATATTGTCAGTCACAAAAGACTTAAAATAATAGGACTTAGGGTCCCTGTCAGGGATAGCACTATACTGAACATCCCCAACCCACCCAAAACATCCTGGGCTTCTACAGCATTATTTGGTCCTACAGCAATGTGTTGCACAAATTATAAGTTTATCAAAGGTGGAGAGGTGCATATGGTGTGACTCTTTCTGTTAAAGTCAGAGAAGGGAAAGCTGGCAGAATATATGTGAATCATAGACACATAAAACATAAAATCATAGAATGGCTTGGGTTGGAAGGGACTTTTAAAGGTCATCTAGTCCAAACTCCCCTGCAATGAGCAGGGACATCTTCAACAAGATCAGGTTGCTCAGATCCCCACTCGACCTGGAATGTTTACAGGGATGGGGCATCTAGCACCTCTCTGGGCAACCCGGGCTAGTGTTTTACCACCCTCCTTGTAAAAAATGTCTTGCATCTTTGCCTTTGCTATTATCGTATTAGAATGTTCCCTTGCACTTCTACCACCTTTTATAAAATCTGTGGGCCAACTTCCTAGCAGTGTAAAGTGGTGCATCTCCACTGAAGTCAACAGAATAATGGCAATGCACATTAGATAAACATATACCTTATAAGGCATTCTTTATTATTATTATTATTATTATTGGTTCTTAGTTTGTAATTTATTATTATCACTATTATTTCTTATCAGGCTTATTTCCTCGGACATTATGAACCCTCCTTGCATAAATGGCTTTGGAGACTCACATTATACCCCCAAGGCGGCAAAATGGAATATGAAGAAGCTTAGTTGACATTTTCAAGATACCTCATTACTGCACATCCTAAAAGCCATAATATAATTAATCTGTTGTGTATTTTTGATTGATAGCGAGGCAGTGCAGCACTGCGGATAATGACTGGGACCTGTCTGGTGCATGGAGAGGTGGCAGTAATCTGGAGCCGCCTTGGGGAGCAACTGTCAGAGAGGCTATAGTGATGCAAAAGCTCGTGTTATATCAGTGGTTGATGTGGGGTTCAGGTGCACAAATCTCTCAAATCTCACTGGTCAAAAGCTTGTATTCAGGAGTTTTCTCTGACCATAACTTGAGGTGTGAGTATGAGTTGTGGCATCTTCTTTTGTCTCTAACTTGTATATAATGGATAGGGAGAGAAGCGGGGAGGAGGAGGAAGGTGCTTGCAAATAATGGTTTGCTGCACACTTCTCAACAAGCGCTAAGAAGGGGCTGGAAGGAGTCTATCAGCAGGTGCTTCTCTAACTGCTATATCATGCTGCCTTCTGGACACAGGGAGATGATCACTTTTAAGCTGCTGTGATGATTTTCCATGCGTTGGTAGGAGTGAGTTGTTTCTCTTTGACTACAGCCAAGAACTGATGACTACCTACTGAGATATGGCCTAATTTTCTGCCCTGCTACTCAGTCATCATGGATACATGGAAATACTGCCACGTTATCAGAGCATGATGGTTGTCATGGCTAGCAAGTCTTCATTTTCATGGGTAACGAGTAGAAGAGGCCTCTACATAATGCTGACTTTCTAGAACAATAGCAAGGAACTGAGACGTGCCTAAATAATGTTCTTTCATAATGTTGTTATTTAGCAGGAATCGATGTTCACACCTGTTTATTTCTCTTTCAGACACAAATGAAAACAGTGTCCACAATTAATATAGTTAGATTGGAAAATAGTGCAGTATTGATTAGCCAGCATTCCATTATGCTGTACAACATCAGTCAATCTAGCTCCGAGATACCAGGAGAAACCTAATAGTCTTTTATTTATCACAGCCTAAGAAATCCCCATGACAAACTTCTTCAACTGAAAACAGTAAAACTCAGGAATTTTGTTTCATCCCAGTACCGAATATCTTTGCTGCTTGGACTATAAGTGAAAACCACCCCTCCCACCAAATCTTAGTGACCTTTTCTTGGAACTGTTTGGCTCCCAAAGGCTTGAAAGTCTTTTTAGATTATTGGCCTCAGCTGCCACATTTTGAGGTATGTTGTGTGTAAAACCCAGGTCTAATTCCTGTCACATTTCCTGTTCAAGCTGGTAGAGACCTAGCTCTATGCAACCACCTCATCTGTCTATGATCTAAATCCCCAGATGGTGACGCTAAGGTCAGAGACAGGGCTGATTTGACTTCAAATGGAAAGTTAGACAAATTATAGCACAGATGTATTTAAAAAGCTGTTCTCAGTTGTCTCTCAGCTCTGATCTACTGCTGGCTTTGCTTAGTTTGACGCCAGCATTGGGCAGAATTACTGCTGTGATCTTACAGTATTTTCATGAGTGAATAGAAGGTTTTGGTAAGGAATTGTTGTGTAGGCCTACTAATAGCCTGATTTGCAGGAGAGCCCAATCCAGCTGATAACTTGTGCAAAAAATGTCAAAGGTTTCAAAGAACATACTAGAATTGCAGTTTCACAACAGAAACATACGTAGCCACTTAGGATGAAGATCTCATACAATTTTTTGTGGAATATCCTGAACTGGAGGGGACCCACGAGGATCATAGAATCATAGAGTTGCCTAGGCTGGAAGGGACCTTTCAGATCATCTAGTCCAACCATCAACCGAACTGACAAAAACCACAACTAACTATATCTCTAAGCACTGGGGTTGTTCAGCCTAGAGAAAAAGAGGCTGAGGGGAGACCTCATCTCTGTCTCCAACTACCTGAAAGGAGGGTGTAGAGAGCTGGGGGTCGATCTCTTCTCCCCCATGTAACAGGCGATAGGACAAGAGGAAGCAGCCTCAAGTTGTGCCAGAGGAGGTCTAGATTGGATATTAGGAAAAATTTTTACACTGAAAGGGTTATTAAGTATTGGAACAGGCTGCCCAGGGAAGTGGTTGAGTCACCATCCTTGGAGGTGTTTAAAAGATGGGTAGACATAGTGTATAGAGATATGGTTTAGTGATGGTTTTTGTCTGAGTTAGGTTGATGGTTGGACTAGATGATCTGAAAGGTCCCTTCCAACCTCAGCAATTCTATGATTCTATGATTCTATGATCAAGTTCAACTCCTGAAGTCACACAGGGCAACCTAAAAGTTAAACCATACATCTAAGAGCGTCGTCCAAACACTTCAAACACTGATGGGCTTGAGGTCATGACTACTTTCCTGTGGAACTTGTTCTAGTGCTTGACCAAGCTCTCACTGAAGACTTTTTTCCTAATATCCAATCTGAACTTCTCCTGATGCACCCTTAAGCCTCATGTCCTATCACTGAAAAGATCAGAACCTCCCTCTCTAAGGTGAACAAGCCTAGTATCATCAGCCAGTCCTCGTAAGTCATGCTGTCTAGTCTTTTCACCATCTTTGGTGCCTATCCTTATATTGTAGAGCCCAAAATTACACCAATGTGCAGTATAGTGGGACAATCACTTCTGCAGCATAGTCTGTAGCCTGGTGAGTCTCATAAACTATAGTGATCTTGTATTATCTCAGCCCCCATACAAATCAGTTTCATAGAAACATAAAATGGTTTGGCTTGGAAGGGACTTTAAATATTATCCAGTTCCAACCCTCCTGTCATGGGCAGGGACACCTCCCACTAGACCAGGTGGCTCAAAGCCCCATCCAACCAGATCTTAAAAGGTTTGAAAGGTTATTTTTTAAGAATTTTTTTTTGTGTTAATAATCATCCGTCTTTAATGATAATCTGTCTTTAGTAGGTTTATATTTTTTTTTTCATTCACATATAAAAAAACAAAAATAAAAACATCAATATCCAGTTGCTTTCAAGAAAATAATTTTCAGTTAATCAGTAGTGGTTTGCAAACATTTTTTTTGCAGACTTTGGGTGACAGCTTCTAAGAGTTCATGTCTAAAGATGACTACTGGGGATAACATTTAAAAAGTGCAGAATATCACTTTGTATCTTGCCGTGTGACATCTATATGCAAGACATCCTTAAAAGGATACAAATTCTAGTGGAAAACATTCAGGATGGGTTGAAAAACTGTGGCAAAAGGTAGTAAGAAATATGCCTTGAAATTTTACAGCAATTCCTTTACTACATACAAGGCCTTTGTGGATTTAAGAAGTCCCATAAATGTACTTTACCATATTACAAAGAAATTAAAACATAAAGACCCAGTCCAAACTCCCTGTGCTCATGCTGGAATTTACTAGCTAAGAGAGTGGTTTAGTGAAGATTTACAATCTCAATCTTATTTATAATTCATGGGTTTCCCATAGATTTTGTTACCGTATGTTCCTCAGATGCCAAGCTTCCATTTCTAGAATAATGAAAATCCTCTGTTTTTGATTGCTCAAATAGCCTTCTGAAGAACAGATGTATAGAGAGGGAAAGCTGCCTGGGTTTGTAAAGAAAGAATTATGTTGGACAAAATTTGATTGCTTTTTCTAAATTTTCAGATGAAAAGGATGAAGTGAGCACATGCTACAGGGACTTATGAAGCTTCACCTGAAGAATTAGCCAAGTTCCTTTGGTCAGTGTCCCACTTCGTGTGGTCTGCAAACATTGTGGTGGGGATAACGCTGAAGAGGAGATACAGTCAAACTTGGTCCCTCAGCATCTGCCTCAATATTCATGCATATAAGTGCCAGATATCAGCATCAATTTCTGAGAACACCAACACACAGGACTCACTTTTCCATCTCGAGTCAGCTAGGATTTATGCATTGGCAGCATAGTGCCATATTCCTTCTTCTCCCCCATGAATGCAGGGACAAGGTTACAGGTCAGCAGATGCTTTAATTCGCCTGTCCAACACATCTTTGCATGAGGGGTGCATGGCATACAGTGGAAAGGAGATAGCAACACCTTGCTGTTCCTCTGGGGTCATGCCTTCTAACCACATCTTGGTGTCCAAGACAGAAGGCTTCTTCTGTGATGTCACCAGCACAGCACTCTTGCTTGTGTCACAACCAAGGCAACTGCAGAGGCTGATGAAGGTCAAGTGCTCTCAAAAAAGGCCAGCCAAAAAGATGCTGCTTCACTTTATCAGAGTTCATATGGCAAAGAAGTACAAGCTGGTGATAATACAAGGCACATATCTCGCCAACAGACAATGGTAACTCATCAGTCCTACTTCTGCCACTCACGCAAAAGAATCGGAACAATTATTCCTAATTACAAAGGAGCTGAAACACAGTTTATCAATTTACTTTGAGATAGAGGGCTTGTTCCTGGATGCAGAGAATTAATTTTACTACAGTAATGCCTGGGAAAGCAGAAGATTGGTTCTGGTTGATTTACAGCGTCAGCTTTTTTTTATTATTATTTCATGAACAACCTCCATTTAATCACAAGGCATCTAGAAATTGAATACAAAAGGAGACTTTTCATTATTCAGAGATAGTATCTTCCCCAATACCAGACTTGTTTGGTTAATAATAAGTATCGTAAAAAATAATCTTTGTTCAGGTTAGCCTCGGAAGGCATCTTATTTATTTCTTATTTACTTTTAATACCTAAAGGGATGCTGAAGATGAGCAAAATTCTCCCCTGCTGCTCTGAGCTGGAGGATAGAGGTAGGAATTAATATTTTTTTTTAGATTATCTTTGCTTCAACATATGAAAGTTTGATTATGCATTTACGAGTACAGTATTACAAGTGTGAAGAAGTCATCTCTGGCTTCTGCAGTGTTACCTACTACACAAGGTCTCATTGCTGTTCAGTGAAGTCATCCACAAGCCATACATGTGCCAAGACTGGCCAATGTCCTCAAGAAAGCTACTTAAGTATTTTATGTCTGAACCTTGACAGAAAATTGGAATTTCAAAAAAAATACGTTTTCACTGTCGTACGTCAATTTGTTTTTTGCAACTGTTCAGTAACTTGTTGGAAAAACCTAAAAATTTTAAAGGAAAAAAAATATTTAATTATTCTGCAATTTCTAGAAACAGTGGCTGATAGCTCTAGATTATTTTACACAGACATATAAAGTTAGTCAAAGTCAAAATCTTCTAGAAAAAAAAAAATAAAAACCTATCCCACATCTAAATTCTACTTCTAAGGAAGTACAATGAGAACTAAAAGATTTTTCTAGTTCTCACATCTTGAAGAATGATCTTCAAATATGAGTGATGGATAGCTGAATCTTCAGACAAATGGAAATAAAGGTTTAAAAAGCCTTATCTGCTTCAGTTCTTTTTACTTTAAAAAGTATTGCCAAAACTATCTTCCCAGTAGTGGGAGATTGCAAAAAAGTCTCACAGCATCTTGCTTAATAATAAAGATAACTACATTCAACTAGGGCAGTGATCGTCTCCCTGTAATTGGCACTGGTGAGGCCGCACCTGGAATACTGTGTCCAGTTTTATGCTCATCACTACAAGAAAGACATTGAGGTGCTGGAGCGTGTCCAGAGAAGGGCAACGAAGCTGGTGAGGGCTCTGGAGAACAAAACTTATGAGGAGCGGCTGAGGGAGCTGGAGTTGTTTGGTCTGGAGAAAAGGAGGTTCGGGGCAGATCTTATCGCTCTCTACAACTAGCTGAGAGGACGGTGTAGAGAGGTGGGGGTCAACCTCTTCTCCCAAATAACAAGCGATAGGAGAAAAGGAAACATCTTCAAGTTGCTCCAGGGGAGGTTCATATTGGATATTAGGAAGAACTTCTTCACCAAAAGTGTTATCGGGCATTGGAACAGGCTGCCCAGGGAGGTGGATAAGTCACCATCCCTGGAGATATTTAAAACACGTGTAGATGTGGCGCTGAGGGACACAGTTTAGTGGTAACTTAACAGTTCTAGGTTAATGGTTGGACTTTATTATCTTAAGGGTCATTTCCAACTAAATGATTCTATGATTCTATATATAATGATTTCCATGGATCTATATGGGGCTTTTTGTACAAATCAGTGTCAAGAAAGAGTCTAGGGTCTCTTTCTCCATGTATATACTGCAGATAATAAGCCTTAACTTTCTGCCTGGGATGCTGGGAAAGTTAATTTGCTAATGCTTGTACAGTGCTTTAAAATCTTCATCTATAAGAAGAGTAAAACGCAACAGTTACTTTTTAATGAACTAGAAATCACGAGCACTCTGTCTCGGTGGGTTTTTTTTCTCCAAGAATGTTTTCTCTTAAATTATGTATTTAATTCGCTCTATTTATCTACCTAGATTATTTTTTTTCTTAACATCCACATCACCATTTTATCTTGGCAGTGATACAGAAACACAGTTTGCTTGTATCTTTCACTGATGACTTCTTAAGCTCATTACTATCGATTTAGGAAGTATTGAAGATAAATTAAGAAGTGGAGTTTGCAAGCAGTAAGGTGCCTTCAAGGGGTTCATGCCACGGGATAAACTATCTGCAAAGCAGCAGTTAGGAGCAGAGATGTTTCATGAGCTCCTTTTGCAGGAACTCTTATGTTCCCCTAGAAGCCTTCTGTGAGACCTCAGATCTCAAAGGCAGATTTTATCCATTGCAAGGAGATACAGCGCCGTGAGCTTGTCCACTTGAAGTGTGCCCTATGTGAACACTGATTCATACATCATTACTCCTCATACACATTCAGCATGACTAGAATTCAGCATGACTTGTGAATTTTATCATTTGAACATTATAGGTGGGCTTAAGCAACACTCAGTGCACAATTCCTGCAACAGGAATCAACGCAGAGCATCAAATCATTTCCTTGGATTAATTTTTGGAGTGCTATTGGTTCCATGTGCATGCTAAAATCTATTCTTAATTTCCAGGGACCCCTTAATTTTCTTGCTTCATGGCAACTTTCCTAAGGAGAGAAGCAGTGCCAGGTTTTGCAGTAATATAGTGAGGAAATAAAGAATAAACCTGACTAGCATCTCAGAAGACTGCATATTGCTTTACATCATCAACATCTTAGAAATGGCTTAAAATCTAATTTTTGTGTGTGCTGTGTACATCTGTGGTGCTATAACAAGAAAGAACGGTTGTAATAAGAGTAATTAATAATCATTAATAATTGATATAACTGCAAGAACATTCATTTATCTGATAACAGGTGCTACTCACTTGAGAAATTCAGCTACCCAAGACAATTATGTCTGTGTAAGACCAGATTCGAGACGGGCAGGAACATTATTCTGATTAAAATACTGTTCTCATCCTCAAAAATCCTATGCCTGTAACCATCAAGCAAGCAAATGACCACTGTACAGGATGACCTTGAAGAGATATGTATACGCTGGGCAAAAATTATATCATATTTTCGGCATTCATGGATATCAAAATATAGATCGTCTAAAATTGTTGCTTTAGATATTTTAATAATTTTAAAAGTTCAGTCTAACTTTGACTGAGCTCTGCAATTGTATTTTACTCATCTGTGTCAGGAAGAAGTTTGTTTTCATATGTCCAAACAGGGCATGAAGAGGAAAGGTTGTTAAATAGACACTCTACTTGTCTGGAGCAAAAATGGCTATGTCTGCAGGGTTACATTAAACAACACTATGTCGTGTCCTCAAGCACTGGATCTCTATTGTGGTATTATTAAAACCATTCCTGGATTATTTTTGGATTAGAACAGGTAGGACTTTCCCAAACATGATTTGAGATATATCATGAGGGAGATATTACACGTGGTTTAGATGTGGCCTCCTTGTTTTGGAAGATGAAAGGGTCTAATATCGTGGAAATGTTTCATTCTAGCTGGGAGATCCTAATCACTCGGGAATTCTCCTGGGAGCTTGTACCTTAGTGTCATCGATGCAATCAATAACTGCTTGACAGAACTCCTGTCCAAGAGTAAGAAAGTCCAAAGCAATTAATTCTCCTGCAATTTTAATTTTCTGTCAGCTTGTGAGCAGCTCCCCCTACCATAATCATACCCTACATTTGTCTCTGTGTTATCAAAAAGATGAAGAAAATTATTCAATCAAAAACTGTAGTTTTGTGGAACATTTGGTTTTGCTCTTCAGATCTGTAAAATCATCCAAATGAAGACAGACGTACATTGGCAAGAAATTCCAGGTGTATTAAAGGAGATATATTTCCATAATAAATGGGATTCTCCTTTCTCCTTGGTCATAGATAGAAGCATTATGAGACTTTCCCTCTCTAGATTTGCCAATAATTTTTGGAAAAAGGAGAGGGAAAAACAGCAAGTGCATCCATAGCCTTAGTTTTAATCACAGGCAGAGCTCTGCTGTCTCTGGGCTTATTAAATAGGGTTGTCTGTTTTAAAAAGAGCATGAAATGAATTTTTTTTATGCTTCCTTGAGAAAACTCCATCGATGTTGGCATTTTAACCATGAAGCTTCTACAGTGGTGATTTCTGCATTAATTGCAATATACAGGTAAAGCAGCTTCACAAAGCCACAATAGAAACCACCAAATAATCAGTATGTACCATCTGTTATCATACACATACTACAAATATCTCTAGCTTTTTCTTAAATGCTTAGAACAGATGTCATTAATAATTAAGAGTTTCTCCACAAAAGTCTTCAACAGTCTAGGAAATGAATTTGTGCTTTCATGGTAAGACATCTCTTCCAGGAATAGCACAGTCATTTGAACTACAGGAGTGCAGGAGGGAGGTGACATTCAGTGGATGCTGACTTGCTGCGAGAGGGAATTCAGAGTCTCCTTGCAGAAGAGCAGTTAATTTAAGGAACCATTCCATGTGCTAATTCAATTTCCTTCTGAAGGTTGTAGGAAGGCTGGCTCAGTGGTTAGTGACATGTAGGTGCTTCAGAAAATGGGATTTTTCCTCCCCCAAGAACTTCTGTGTCCTTTGGCAAGTCATTCAGGAGAAAATCTGCCAACCTGTCTTCACTCCTGGTTGCAGTGGGACTTGGGACAAGAGCCGAAGAGGGGTTTGGGTGCCTAAGCTTATCTTAGATGCCTTTATTCCACCAAAGTTCCTAAGTCCAGAAATTCTCTTGATAAATTCATTCTGCAGAAATAAGGGTTAGAGTACTAAGCTTCCCAGATACGTCCCTTCTTCTCTGAATGCCCAGCTATACAGCAGAGGATCCATTTGCTTATCCCATGCCTGTTGTCTAAGACTCAAGACTGGGCAGCCCTCCGCTCATCAGATCGGGAGCTCAGTTCAGGGACAATCTCAATCAGACTGAGTTCTCCCCAACTGTGGTGATGTCCACCACATATTTTTTTTCTTTTGTATGGGAAGAGGACATTCACTCAAGATGTGAGAGAACCAGAACCTTTAATTTCCTTTAGCAAGATTAGTCAAATGTCTTAAGGTTTGGATTATCTGCTCCAAAAAATCAGGTGGGAGGTATTCTGAGGGATAAAAGTGAGAAATTCTCCATCTTTCCAGCTGAACATGTATAGGAAATAATGGAAGTTTCACTGGAAGAAAGATGTCTTTCCACCTTTGTGGGAAGGAAGTTTATCTTTTCAAATTGATGAATTAAGGACTTTTTGGAATTTAAATCCCTTTTATGGATGATTAAGCCATTTCTCCCCATCTGGTCCATCCTAGCTCAGGTGAAAGTCTTCATCCAAACTGTTACTCTCCTGTTTTATTCCTTTTCTTCTTTGCCCATATGACCTGATGAACTTTTCCTTTTTTTTCTTGGGAAGGTGATTTATTTTTTTTCTTTTTTCTAAAAAGGCTGGAAGCGCTCCTACTTCAGATTGCCAAAAGGGAATTTGGAGGTGAGAGGTGTGAATTTCCTCAGTAACAGAATTATGTTTTCCAATGTGAGTTTATGTATTCAAACCATATCAAGCATGTGAATCATATCCGTCAGGTGAACAAATCATATACCACCATAGGATTTTTAGAGGCAGAAGTGTATGTATGTATTTATTTATTTAAGGAAAGGGTAGGACTGCTTTTTAAGAGAGAGATATGGGCTATGGTTTATAAATTTTGGAGCAAAGTGGTCCAGAGAAGAGCAGGATTTAAAGTGCACTTCTCCCTGTTTTCAGTCTTTCCTACAGGCAGCTCCAGTCTCAGAAGGTCAATTCTGAGAGTCTTGTTTGGGGCACTTATCTTTTCCTATACTTCGTACATGCTTTTAACACAAAGGTTTGATTTCACCCCAGAGCATCACCAACCTAATGGCTCCATGTGTGTCCATGTTACGTTATGCAGGTCTCCTTCTCATTATGGTTTCTGTGTTGCCTTTCTATGCATGAAAGTGTAATTTTAAGTGCCAAATAGGGATAAAAATGCTGTTCTACTTCAGATGGCTCCTGTGAGAATGAAGACATTAAACATTTTGAAGTGATGAGAAGCTATGATGATGTCCTGGGATATACAATATATATAAGAAGATATACAATCCTAGTTATCAATACAGGCTGGGAGATGACGTGATAGACAGCAGCCCTGCAGACAAGGACTTGGGGATACTAGTAGATGAAAAGCTGGACATGAGTAAACAACGCGCGCTTGCAGCACAGAAAGCCAACCGCATCCTGGGCTGCATCAAAAAAACGATGGCCAGCAGATCCAGAGAGGTGATTCTCCCCTTCTGCTCTCGTGAGACCCCACCTGGAGTACTGTGTCCAGCTCTGGAACCCTCAACATAAGAAAGACATGGACCTGTTGGAGGAGGTCCAGAGGAGGGCCACAAATACGATCAAAGGGCTGGAGCACGTCTGCTACAAATACAGGCTGAGAGAGTTGGGCTTGTTCAGCGTGGAGAAGAGAAGGCTTTGGGGAGAACTTACAGGCCCCTCCAGTACCTGAAGGGGGCCTATAAGAAAGCTGAAAGCTGGGGAGGGGCTGTTTGCAAGGGTATGTAGCAATAGGATGAGGGGCAATGGTTTTAAACTAGAGCAGGGTAGGTTTAGATTAGACATTAGGAAGAAGTTCTTTACACTGAGGGTGGTGAAACACTGGAACAGGTTTCCCAGAGAGGTGGTGGAGGCCCCATCCCTGGAGACATTCAAGGCCAGGCTGGATGGGGCTCTGAGCAACATGATCTAGTTGAAGATGTCCCTGCTCACTGCAGGGGAGTTGGACCAGATGGCCTTAAAGGTCCCTTCCAACCCAACACATTCTATGATTCCATGATTCTATGATCTCTTGGTCAAGCTAACCCAAGTTCTAGTAAAAATTCACTATTCACTTTTTTTACAATTCAGTGGGCCTGCACCAACTGGAAGCAGATGTTTCCTTTCAGATTTTAATTAAAAAAAAAAAAAAAAAATAAAAAAATAATAATAAATTGAAAATAATGAGAAAACTGTAGGACCAAAAGTCTTCTAATGTCCTAAAACCGCTGCATGTCTTTTTAAGCTTATGGTAGCTCAAGCCATCCTCTAGATTAATAGCACAGACTTACAGGAATGGAGGGCATGCAAAAGAGCTTGGCGCATTACCAAGAGAATTCCATACATCCACCAGAATATTGTAGTATTGGCATTACCATCAGGATAAAAGAGTAAGTAACACAACTGGGCAACAAAATCCATGAGATGGGATATTAAACTGGGAAGTAGCTGGCTGCATGAAATGCAAAAAGTAAAAGGCAGCAGAACAACTCCTGCAAACTCTTGAGGATGGAAGCTTGTGAAGTCAATCACAGAGGAAAGACAAAAGGACAAAAAGGTTACGCTGTTTATTTTTTTTTTTTAGATGAAGGATTCTATCAAGATAAGACAACGTAACAAGGGTGTGGACTTGGGATTTTTTTGGTTGAATTTTTTAGGATGTTGCTTGTAATAATATCACAGAAGGAATTTCCTAGGACTTCCTAGGATTTTCTCAGATATATGTACCCCAGTTTAAACACCCGGGCAAAATTGCATTCCAGGAAGAAGAGGGGTTTTTCCACTTCAATTTTCAGTTGTTCATTCTCAAAACAGGTTTAACAGGATGAAACATTTTGTTAAGTACATTTATGGTTCTCATCCATTTAATCCATACAGGGAGAGAAACTGTTTCTTATAAGGTGGTCTAAAAGTTGGAGCACTCAGGGAGAGATAAGAGTTTGATCCAAGAGAGTTTGCTAATCCTCACGTGAAAAAAGAAAAAATTCTTCACTGTGCAGGAAAGTAATAAAAATTTGTTTGTATGAGAAAGACAGGGAGAAAAAAAAAAAAAAAAGTTTGACTTTGCTCTGTAAATGGTCGCATCTCTTCTAGAAGGGAATGCTACATCCTAGGCCCTGTACAAGGAGTCTTCCCTTTTTATTTTTCAGCAACTACTGAATGTAATATCAAGAAACTTTCCCTAGCAAAGGGCAAGAAATATCATCACAACCTGCTCTCCTTAAAAAGGATTTCAGTTTTTCAAAAGAATAGAGAGTGTGTGATTTTCAGAAAAGGGCAAGAAAGTTGGTGAAGGGTCTAGAGAACAAGTTTTATGAGGAGTGGCTTAGGACACTGGGGTTGTTCAGCCTGGAGAAAAAGAGGCTGAGGGGAGAACTTATCGCTCTCTCCAACTACGTGAAAGGAGGGTGTAGCGAGGTGGGGATCGGTCTCTTCTCCCAAGTAACAAGAAATAGGACAAGAGGAAATGCTCCAGGGGAGATTCAGATTGGATATTAGAAAAAGCTTCTTCATTGAAAGGGTTATCAAGCATTGGAATAGGCTGCCCAAGGAAGTGGTTGAGTCACCATCCCTGGAGGTATTTAAAAGACGGGTAGATGTGGTGCTGAGGTACATGGTTTAGTGGTAAATTGGTAGTGTTAAGGGTTTTTTCCAACCATAACAATTCTATGATTCAATACAGGATTTAATATTATTAAGACCCACAAATGCCAACCCTCACTCCTAAGTCAGCTACTTTTTCCAGAGTCCTCATTTCTGACTGTGTCTTGACATCTCCCTGCTCAGCAGGAGTGCTTTTGGAGAACTTTGTCATGTATCACAGCGGGGAGTTTGGCTCCTATATTGAGAGAGAAGGTCCTTAAAGGTTTGGAGAAAGTAAGTTCTCTCTGCTGGTCAATATTTGAAAGGATTTGCTCTCCTCTTATTTTAGGGAGGATTTTTGCCAAGGTGCTTGCCTACATGAGAAATACACATAACCCCAGAAGTTTATGCAATCATGTTTTGCTCTATATTGCCAGCATTACTTCCTGAACCCTGTCATGGACATGGCCTATGACCACTAGGGAGCAATGACCATTCAGTATTTTCTAACAACCTCATACTACCTCAAGCCCTGCTGCAAAGACGATGTCTCAATTATTGTTGTAGCTGATTAACTCTTGCTCCACTCCGAGTGCTATTTTTGCAAGGCCATGGCAATCTCTAAATCACAGCCCTCAATGTGCACTCAACAATGGAAGAGCATTACCTGCAATTTCCCAAGCATTTAATTTCCTTGGAAGATTTATTTGTAAACAAACATGAGCTTTATTGTTGCTTATTTCAGACACACAGTAAATTAGTTTTTCCACGCTGAAATGCAGCAGCATAAAATTCTCACTCGAGGAAAGTACTAACTGGCATTATGGCATTACTTTGTTAATTATATTGGCACATACACTGCTGCTCTTTAAATTAATCCTGCACACCAGAAACACTTCGTATCTAATGATTTCCTGGACTTCTTGTATATTAATTCATGCTTAATCTAATCTAAATCGTTGCCAAAGTAACAAATGCAAGGAAGACACAGACAGCATTTAAAGCAACATGACTCCTTGAGTCAGTGAGTCATGGTCACAGAAGCTATCATGAAGTGATTATGGGTAAAGATTAATTTGAATATGTTGAGTTTGGCTTTGGTACATTTGACAGGTTTCGGACTCTTTCTTACCAGTCTCACCTGTCCCTTTTTAGCAGATTAGATTTTCCACGTGGTCCACTTCTCTAGCCAATTCTCAGTCATTTCCTTTTTGGTTGTTGACTGTCAATGGTGTCTAATAAGATTATGAGCTTGGAAGACTGTTATGATGAAGTTCATTTAGGTTATTGTTTATGACAAGGAAGGCCATCACTAATTCATGACATAAATTATATATTCTCCAGTCCCTAGCATTCTTTGATCCTGCAGCATTCTTGGTGGAAAACTGCTCGATTGACATAGGCATCTTCCCAGATTTCGTCCGTACTGTTTACAGCAACAGCCCTGTTATTGCATGTCAAATATCTTGCAAAATCAATTTATGTCATTTTATCATCTCACTTCAAATGGAGCTTTCCAAAAGTGCAACAAATGTAAAGGCATCTGCTATGGCACTAACCACATATGTTTTACCTGCTCCTGAACTCACAGAGGTGCATGAAGGTACCTTGTCAGGACACAGGAGAGTCTCTGGCTCTCTTGAAATTTGAATTCAGCCCTTGAATTCCTGCATTCCAGAGATCTTGGACCAGTGCTTCAGTCAGGAGTCTTACATTTATAAGGACTAAGTAGTGCTTAGTATTTAGTACTTAGTCTTAACAAGTACTAAGCGGACAGAAAAAGTTTCCAGATTTCTCTCTTGAGAAAAACCATGTTGCCAAAGTAGTTTCCATCCATCTGGAAGGAGTGTTTCTCAGCTCTGCAAAGAGCAAATCCAGTGGGAGATATCTGAGCAATCCTGGATAAACAGCCATGTAGTTACTTGCAAACATGGGCCACAAAAAGGAACATCTGGAGCAAGGAAGATAGAAAACAGGAAAAGCGAAACATGGATGAGTGTTTTCAATTCTTCACTTCTCTTCTGCTCATGTGTGTTACTTAGTGCTACCAGCAGAACTGTTATAGCACTGGCAATGCCTCTGTCAAAACTGGAGCATGGGCTGCTTTGACTTTTAAAATTTGACCAGATGAAGAAATAATGACAATAACAGTGGAGTTAAAGTGCATGATAATTCTCCCAAAGACCTTTTATATGTAAATGTACAACTGGTTTTTTCAAACTTGATGCTAGGAATCCCTCATCACAGATGAGTGCCACATCCACTAGGTTACTCAAACTTGCTCTTGGCTGTTATTTCTACCAAGCCAAATCAATCATTACTGGACACCATACAGCGGGATAGGCAATGTGGTCTAGGACAACTTCATAGGAGGTCGAAGGAGGAGTTTTAAACCATGCCTTGCAACTTCATTATCCCACTTGCAATTACATGCAGAATGCAGTTTTCTGTCCGTGACCTCAGCAGAGATAGCATGAGGAAAATTATCTAAGTATGCGTTATCACTTGTGAAACAGGCCTTCTTTCTATGTAGAGTGTAAGCATATAATTACTTTTAATACATTAATTTTATGCCCAAAGCTCCTACTTTGTGTTACCACTTTTTTTTTTTTTTCTGCCAACATCATGTTTTTCTCCCACAACTTTCTAGGAGCTCTAAACTATATTTAAATTGCTGTCTATTTTATTTTAACTGTGTTCTCCCATCCCTTTTATAGTTCCTTGCTATATTTCCCTCTGGTTTTCCTTTAGCTTCTAATTTCATTTTCCCTACGTTCATTATTTTTATGTTAGCACTTTGAATATTGTTTTCCCCCATGTAGGTCTTTTGTTTCTTGTAGTTCTGAATTGTTATTTACACTTTGAAATGGAGGATCAGATGGGTATAGACACAACTACAGCCTTGCTTGTGGGTTGGAAGGCAAAGACAAATTCAGGAGTGCCAATTAAAGTGAATTCAGATAAAAGTGAAAATTCTTGGGAACCAACCCCTGTAACCTGTTTCATACAGCACTTCAGCAAGTCCCTTTGCCTACTACAACCTCCTCTTCACATTGAACTCTCCCTGCCTTTCACTACAACACTTGACTTTTCAGTTAAAAAACTTGTGTATGTAGTCAAAATTGTCTTGGCAGAAATAAGATCCTTTGTATTTAAGAGTATTTAACTCCTCTAAATTCAGGAAATATTTGGGCTTTTACTTTGAGGAAAGGAAAACAGGGATCAGAGCCAAGCTTGTCCTTTTCCTTTACGATCTGGACATAAAAAAAAAAAAAAAGAAAAAAAAGAAAAAACCTCAAAAAGTAGAAGGAAAGTCCAAGTCCAATAAAAGGATCTTCATCAAAGCGGTAGTCCAGATTGCTAGAAATTCATTGCAGCCTTCAATATAGAATATTACTCATATTTTACATGCAACTAGAGCTATGCTGGGGGTAAATTTGGGAATTCATTCTTCAATGTTTATTCGAAGTGACAGAACAAGAATTATAGAATCACAGAATCATTTTGGTTGGAAGAGACCCTTAAGATCAGTAAGTCCACTGCCAAGTTACCACTAAACCATGTCTCTCAGCCCTACATCTACACATCTTTTAAATACCTCCAGGGGTGGTGGCTCAACTGTTTCCCTGGGCAGCCTGTTCCAATGCGTGACAACCCTTTTGGTGAAAAAATGTTTCCTAATATCCAATCTAAACCTCCCCTGGCACAACTTGAGGACATTTCCTCTTGTCCTAGGACAATGGGCACAAGCTGAAATACAGAAAACTTCATTTAAACATTAAAAAAATTATTGTGATAGTGGTTGAACACTACACATGGATTCTCCATTTTGGCATTTTTCATTGTTGACAAGATTCACTCTTTGATCTCAAAGCAGCAAAGGATTCTAATGCCACGTGTAGAAGACACCGCTTTGCAGGCTAGACAGGTCTGTTGTGCTAGGAGCGGCTTCTGCACACTCATGTCTAAGGTCTACTTGAAATGACAGAGAGGTTTTGCAGAATGCAACTGCACTTGGGTAATCTCCCCCCTCTCCTTTTGTACATTCAAGTGCCTTGCCATAGAGCTGGCAACAAATCAGTGACAGAGAACGGACAGAATAAGAATGCTACACTTAATTCTCCACATAACTCCTTAACACAGTACGAGAGATATTTAGCTGGAGAAAGCTGTCCTTGCTGAGAATTTTACTTTCTAATGAGACCACGGCTAGAATTGAAGATTTTTTATTATTCAAGGGTTTTTAATGTATTTCTTTTGGCTTCATTTATGAAGTGACGTCCTGAATCTAGCATGGTTGAGGATTAAATTTAGTTATCAGTGATAAAAATCTAAAATTACTGTTATTATAGCCAGTTATCCATGTGTAATGAAGGATGAAGACTTCTCCTACCATAAGCAATACCCCACCCCAGTCATAGAACATCCCCAGCCACCTTCATTTTACGTTGTTTTCTTGAGCTTACAAGGTATATCATTAAAACTCCATTTCATACAAAGCAGATGTTAAAATCACCTTTATGACTGCTTCTCATTTTCAGCATGTCTAGAGTTCTGGTGTGATTACTGTGAAAACAAAATTGTATTTATATTCTTATTCATATCACAGGTTATCTTCCACCTTCTGTACACTTTTGGAATTCATTAATATGACTCTCAGTGTCACAACTATAATGGAGTTCTGGCTTGTTTTATTCTGCTTATGACAATGTGAACACATTTCTAAATATTCTCAGCTATGCATGAGTATACCCTCTAGAAAGGAAAAATAAACGTAATTTGATGCTAAACTGCTAACTCAACACAGCTCTAGAGATTCTCTAACCAATATACAGTCATTTGTATGCCTCCTGCCAATATTTTTTTTTTTTTTTTTTTAATGTAGAAAAGCCACTTGCTAAGTGTTCCTTGACAATTTTGAAAACCAATGTTGAAAGCAGCAGACACACAGGCTCTGAGTGCTGCTTTTAAACCTGTGTTTTCAAGGGGCTTGTGTTGTGATGCACAGCTTTCAGGAGTTTCATCAGTACCCGCACTTGACATTTTCTATCCTGAGTTAAGTCAGATATGGAGAGGTAGAGCTTGGTGTCTCAGAAAGTGCAGAAACTCAGGGAGGGGGGAAAGAAGAGACTGGGGGGGGGGAAAAAAGCTATTTGAAATAAAAGGGTGGAGATACATGTTTCTATCTAAGAATTTGTTATGACACTGTAGGCTGCAAATCTACAGGATTTTCAGTGAATAAGTCTTTCCTAGACTTATATGAGAGTAATGTACTCTCCTAGAGAAGAGAGCAGAATTATATGAGTAAAGTGACCAGTGCTGCTGTGACGCATAGGTCTTAGGGCACAATTGCTATATATGTGCTATTATCATGAACACAACAGCTTTACTGTGTGTGTTCAGATGGCCCGTGTGGCGCACACATAGGTCAGTTGTACTCTTTCACTTCCAGACTACAAAAATTGGTAGCTTGGGGAAATTAAAGAGAAGGATTACTCCCTACAGTCTCACTCTCTGGACTTTTTTTCCTTTTTCCTGGCCTCTCTCTTCTCCTTAATTCCCTGACCCCCATGAGCAGAATCTATGATCCAGAGTGAAAGGGTGGAGTGAAAACACCTACCTTCACACACAGCTTTTTACAGCCAGTGATGTTTGGTTTGGAATATTTTCAAATGTTTAAGTGATTTAGGAGCAGATTTACCTTGATACATTGTCTGATATGCAAACTGGGTTATTTTTAAAGTCTCCTGTCTCAGTAACATTGTCTCAGATGAAAGAATTGCACAGAAGAAAACACTTTGTCTGGTTGTCCCAACGTGTTCGCCAGAAATTAAAAATTGTCAGACAATCAAGATGGCAGGTTGCCCTTTGTGGTCTGTTTGTCTTTTTCTTGTAAAGAGCTCAAGAAATTTTTCTGTGATTTGTTTTTTTTTTTTCCTCACCAGAAGACAAAATAATAAAGGTAACTTACAGTGCATTTTGCCTTTAAAGTCAGGTTAAAAAAGTCTTAAACATGCACACGGGAATCCCCGTTACTAGACCACAGCTTAATTATCTGACTTAAAAATACATTTGGTCGTTCCTTTTGATTTTCTGGCGCTGCCTGATAATTAGCTCTCTTTCTTTCCCCTTGCTGACTTTGTTTGATAAGGCTTTTATAGAGTCTTGGCGTGCATAATTTATTTAGTCCCATTTGTAATGCAGCACATCCCTGTCTCTGCTCTGTCCCAGGCTTGGAGCAGAACAGAAGTCTAATTGGCACTGTTTACAAACCATTGCACTCGGGGATAGCTGTGCCTCCATTTGATAAGTAAAGATGTGAGACATGAGAAGATTATAACTAATTCATGCTCCGAGCCATATATGAGTTAAAAAAAAAAAAAAAAAAAAAAAAGAAGTCAGACAGGAAAAGAGAAGAAAGTAAAAGAGACGCAGGTACATTTGGAAGGCAAATAGATTACATTGCAAATGAAACATCAGGAGTATTTATAAGAGAGATGGATTGTGAACACCTTATGATTTACAAGGTGCTTTGGCTCAATCAAAAACTGCCTTGCTAAGGGGTGGAAAGGTTAAAAATAAAAGAAAAAAAGGAAGTGTGTGCAGGAAGCAGAGGCCCATTTTTAATTATGAACAATAATTTCTGTGACAAATCAGAACTTGGCCCACATGGGCTGAATGAAAACTGGATCCCACACCCAGAAACTTTTGTTATTTTTAACATAGATGCACTATAGATCAGACAGTCCTTAAGTCAGATGGGTGGATCCTGGGAGAAAAATGCTGTGGGGACAGTACCATTCTGTGCTTTCCCTCTTCCATGATTTCTACTGAAGCATTTTCTTTTGGCTACCATCAAGGTACAGACAGCTTAATTCAGACCGATCATGACCCTGCTTATATCTTTGTGTACCTTCTGCATGTTCATGAAATGAAAGGAGAGGGAAGATCTGGGCAGGGATCGCAGAAAGAATAGAACAGTTTGCTTTGAGTGAAGTCCCAAAGACAGGGAGATTCTTCGAGTATTACCATGGCTGAATGGTCCTTAGATAGAAAAGACAGATCTGCCTGAGTGTGCAATTGCTACCACTTAAGCATTGCAGCAGAGATACAGAGATACTTAAAGTCAGACATATGAAAATATTCCGGAGGAGGGAGTGTTATGATGTTTTCTTTATATCCTACCTGTCTGGCACATCCTCAGAGCAAATTAACTGCCCCTTCCCTATTGTCAGCTGGGTGACAACAAGGAATTTTTCAGAGGTTCAGTGACTTCACTTAGGTCTCCCATTTGCAGTGGTAACAAAATATTCCAGTAGTAAGGCCTTTTTGGACTCTCGTTGCCTGTGGAGCCATCGCTTTTCTCAGCCTTCCCTAGCACAAAGAGCTACTAGAGGACTAACAGAGATACAATGTGTGGCTGTAGCTCAGAGACTGAGACAGGGCTATATGCAGGACTTAGAGACTAGGACACCACAGAGCTCTTTTAGGATGTTGTCCAGCAATACTTGGATGCATTCTGCCTGCACCCAAGCAAAATCATAATAGTCTCTAGTTTATTTCTTCTTAAACGTGGAAGAAGCGATGATGCATTCTGCAACAATGGTTCTACAAGCTACATGCCAAAAATCTTTGTGTGGCCAAGGGCAACAAAACACATCACTATAGCCTGAAAAGCTAAAAGAAGGCAAGATCCAGGCCATGATATCCCTGCTGGTGGCCCTATGATGTTGTCCTACCATGGGGAGTCATGTAGCTCGTGCAACATGATTTAGCGCTGCTATATCACCAGGGAATCGAGTAGTTCAAGGACTATATGTCAGCCTTCTCAGCTCAATTAAACCAGGTTAAAACTGATGGGTAAAAGTACTAGTACTGAAATCTCAGTGCTTGCCTTACATTCATATGCAGAGGTGACCTGCCACTCCAGCTTCTGAGCATCCTTCTGTCACCTTCCAGTGTCCCAGCTTCTACAGCTACTGGCTTTAGCTACTGCAGCCAGAGCCCCACACAGGTAGCTAGTAAAGAAGAATATAGTATAAGAACAACTGTGCTAGGTCAGACCAAAGATCTACCTAATCCATTTCCTATGTCTGAGAGTGGCCAACAGTGCTTTCCTAGGAACAATTACAAGGACAGAGCGAGAATCGGGTCTTACTCCTCTAGAATAGTATTTCAACCTGTGGTGACTTGGGATGAAGGAACTTCAAAATCTAGAGGTGTCATGACTGCCCCTAATACCCTTCAGCAGCTTTCTGCAATGCAATAGAAACACCATGATTTTACGTCCTCTTTAGTAGTATCTCACTATATTATCAGAAGCATAACTGATGGAAATAGTGATGTTAAAACTGACTTAAATATTTATCTTTTCTTTTTTTTTTTAATGATCTGATATAAAAACATATCTGGTTTTTCATAGTTTTGGGATCTGGTTGATAGTTCAGGCTGAAATCAGCCTTCATGAAATAATAAATCCTTTGAACAACCTGAAGTGCTAATCCCTTGCACAGCAAAGCTTTTGAGTTTAAGGAGTCTGTCTCTTCACTGTGAGAGCTGGAAAATCTACCCTTCTGGGACTGAAAAAAACAGTCCCGACTGCCTTTTAACTATCTTGGGACAAGATGTGGGTTTGAACTGCGAAACTGCCCTCAGGGGTAAAGGAGAGGAAGAGAACTGGCAGCTATTCATAGACATTTTTCTTAGAGCACAAGAACTTTTAATTCCAACTTGCAAGAAATTGGGCACAGAAGGCAGAAGACCAGCATGTCTGAGCAAGGACCTCCTGATCATACTGAAACTCATGATGAAAGTGCACGGGCAGGAACACACATCTTGAGAATAGTATAGGGATACTGCCTGGGAGTATAAGGATAGGATCAGGAAAAAAAAAAAAAAGGCACAGCTGGAGCTAAATTTGGTGAGATATGGGAAGAATAATAAGAATTACTTCTATGGGTACGTTAGTCAGAAAAGGAAGATTAAAGAGAGTGTACCCTTCTGATAAACAAGATGGGGAATCTAGTGACAATTGACATGAAGAAAGCTGAGATACTCAACAACTTTATTGCTTCAGTCTTCACTGGCAATTGCTCTTCCCACATCTCTTCAGAGTCCCTGAATCTCAAAATAGGGACTGGAGGAATGGAGGCCTACCCATCATTGGAGAAGATCATCATCATTTTGAGACCATCTGAGGAACATGAACATATACAAGTCCATGGAACACAATGAGTTGGATCCCAGGATCCTGAGGGAATGGGCAGATGTAGTTGCTAGGACACTTTGCATCATAATTGAAAAGCCACGGCAGCAGGGCAAAGTTCCCCATGACTGGAAAAAAGGGAACACCATATCCATTTTTAAAAAGGGTAAAAAGGAAGACCCTGAGAACTACCGACCTGTCGGCAAGGAAAGGGAGTTGGACTAGATGATATTTAAGGTCCCTTCCAACCCAAACCATTGTCTGCTTCTATGATTCTATGAACCATTTTTCNTCAGAGTCCCTGAATCTCAAAATAGGGACTGGAGGAATGGAGGCCTACCCATCATTGGAGAAGATCATCATCATTTTGAGACCATCTGAGGAACATGAACATATACAAGTCCATGGAACACAATGAGTTGGATCCCAGGATCCTGAGGGAATGGGCAGATGTAGTTGCTAGGACACTTTGCATCATAATTGAAAAGCCACGGCAGCAGGGCAAAGTTCCCCATGACTGGAAAAAAGGGAACACCATATCCGTTTTTAAAAAGGGTAAAAAGGAAGACCCTGAGAACTACCGACCTGTCGGCAAGGAAAGGGAGTTGGACTAGATGATATTTAAGGTCCCTTCCAACCCAAACCATTGTCTGCTTCTATGATTCTATGAACCATTTTTCTCTCCCATGGTGTCTCTGCTTAATGCATTTGTGAAAAGCAGTTGTCCTGCTGTCTGGATATAGTTTGTGCACTATTAAATATTTCTATCTTTTTAATAATTCCCAGCATGGCCTGAGATTTTAATACAGAATTACCATCAGGTGTATCCAGGGAGGAGTTAGGTAGAGAATGAAGGATGAAAGGAGGACGCTAGTTCAGTGGAGCCATCAACTACAGTAAGACCTGAACATGTTTAATAGTCAGTAAATATTACTGCTTCTCCCCTTCTGGTATGTTTTATTAGATCTTCTCTTTCCTGAAATAAATGAAGCTCTCAACTTTCTGAAACAGAACAAAAATAGTCAGCAGAATGATGGCTCCCTTTGGAAAAATGGAAACCCAATTCTAAGAAACGGGCCAAATTTGCCAGAGCAGAAATTGTGAGACAAACAAAATCAGTTTGGCATATCTGAGAACTGGTTCCATTATGTTTCCATGAGCTAAATCATGATTTTTTTGAATGAGAGGTGAATCATATTGTCATTGATTATTCATTTCTTTACTACAAGTGGAAAAACCCTTGTTGTCAGTATGTGCAGCACAAAGGAAAAGTTTTGAAAATATGGGCAGTGGATTTCTGGGTAGCATGAGGGCTACATGGGGAAACATCTTGTGGACTATGTCTAAAAATCCTTGAAAAGCCACAAAAGAAGCCCACCAGCTGACAACAGGGTTACATTTGCTCTTCAGAGCACTGTATTGCCAGTGGAATATTTATAGGGGCTAAGCTGTTTTTGAAAAATTGGGAAATCATTGGTCTACAGTGAAGACAGCAATTGCTTTGAACTACTAGCTCCTTTATTGAGAGACAATAAAAAACATTTTCTGAAACTAAAAGAGAGCAGAGACTGTCCTGGAGTTTGCTACATAAGCAGAGAGGGCTAAAACACTCTTCTTAATTTTTTTCCTTCAACTTTTCACTGAATTAACTTTCACTGGATCACAGAATAGTAGGACCCCAGGACCTCTGGGGGTTATGTTTTCTTTACTTCAAGCATCAGTTCAAGATATCATACAGGTCTTTTGTCTGATGATTATTAATTTGATTTCTGAAAAGATCTTTTGATTAAGAAAAAAGACTTTCAGGAAGCACCTACCTCATTCATAGCAGAAGCCCTGAGATTAGTTACTGAAGCTAAATGTGAAATGAGCAACTTCAGAGTCCTGCAGCCACCAGCCCCCAACCTGGAGTACTTCTGGATGGAAAACATCTGGCGAATTTGCGAGTGCCGTACAGATTTAGAAAGGTAACAGCTTGAAAAGGCTGGAGGTGAAGGAGAGAGCAAGGTCGAGAAGAGGGAAGGTGTCAAGTCTGGATAGGGTAACGAGGTGGAGGGGAGATACAGAAAAATGTGTTTGTGAAATGCAGGTACATTAAGGGGTCCTATAAATGGAAAGAGGAACAGTGCTCTCAGATGGTGATGGCAAGACATGAAATGTCAAGCTTAAAGTGAAGCAAACAATGTTCTTCCAGTGTGTTTATGAATAAAGGCAGCACAAATAACAATCAGGGAAAAGCCAATGAATCTGAAAGTGAGCTGCAGGTCCCCATTTGCGCATCTGCCATGCCAATGTGTGAAGGCAAACACAAACTGCTTTCTCAAAGGCTTCCCTGACAAAATCCAGCGTGAATTAGTGCAACCGGAGAGAGAAATCTCAACCCACTGTTTATTTGTCAGCAGTAACAGTTGCGATCAATGCTAATTCAAGCCTGGAAAGTTCCAAGGACCTGCTCCTTAGAAGATGGCAAGAGGCATTATTTACTGAGCACTAAATATTTGTTCAGAGTTATCCCTATACAAGTGGTTATTGTGGATCCTGACTGACATCCCAACCATCAGAGAGGTCTTGTCACAAAAGTTTATAGTCTCAGTTTACGACTGGTTGGGAATTGATGTGAGCCAACTTTGCCCATGGCCACCCAACACAATAGTGCCAGCAGCACAAGAAGGCAGAGTTCTTGAGCCTCAGGCTCTATTATCTGAGGTGATTTGGAAAAAAACCAAAACAACTAGTATGGTAGGTGGAAGCAACTGGTTAAAACAGTGCTTGGAAATTATTATTAGCACAAATGATTTAATAAAGGACATAAGGAGCCAGATAAAGAGACAGATGAATGGGTGGTTTGGAGGAAATCTGTTAGAAAGAGGAATCTCCCTGCTACAGCTTAACTTGCCGCAATTACGTAATAATCACAGTAAATACGGAGATCAGTGGATTATTTGCTTAACATTGAATGACTTACGTGGCATGTCAGCAAAACACCCAGGAGAATAAACCGCACCAGTTTCTGTTCTCTAATTACTCTTTTCAGTTGGAGTAACAATCTTTAATGCGCAGTGGATCTCATTAATTATCTCTTAGATTTTAATTAACTCTTTGCCTAATTCACCTGCCAATAATGGATTATCACAAATGTCAGCTTAACAGTTTTTTCCTCATTTGGGGAGGAGAAAGAGGAAATCACGTGTTCATCAGTGTTCTCTGTTTCCTCTTTTCTAGCGCCTCTTCTGGTAATTAGTAACTTTCCTAATACAGCCATTTGGAGTAGGAACCTATCAAAATATCCAATGTGTTTGGTTGCTTAAATCTAATGAACTCAAGGGGAGATACGTGTCTTGTTGCCTTCAAATGTATCTCACACATTTGTTAGGGCACTTTTTAGGTGCATTGAAAAATTGCAAAACAAAGATGAACTGCTATCTTCAATGCAAAACAGCAAAGCCGTGGGAGTCAGAACCATTTTGTGAGAAATGTACTCTAAGGCTTATTTATTGTTAACAGCTACCTCCTTAAACACTGGATTTTCTTCCTGTCCCATGAAAACAAATGTCTGAATCCTCCCTACACACTTTTACATTTATTTTTAATGCAAATAATGTAAAAATGAATAAATCCTACCAGTGTAGTCTGTGGCAGTATTCCCACTGAACGATATATGCTCGTAGTACAAGGTTCTACCTTGGGTATGCTCTGTTAGTGCTAGGACTATCGAGGAGCCAAGATCAAACCTCATTACAGAAATTAATGTATTTGCCTGGTGTTTCATTACTTTCAACATGAGTTTCTCCCATGCTGAAGTAGATTTACCCTTGCTACCCTTCCATAGGGAAGACTGGTAGAGTCAGTATCTTGGCACAGAAGAAGACATAGGCAGCACAAAGTCCTCTGTCAGGAAGTCAAAGTGACAGTTCCTGCAGGTTTCTTCCTCCCTCATAGCTCTCCTGTAAGATTGGAGACCAAATTATCCTGTCCTTTAATGGTCTGTAGGTGAATGCCGGATCTTCGTTCCTGTCTTCACCACTAAATTCCTGTGAAATTCTTGTTTCTCCTAGACCCTCCCCAGTCTTCACACATCTCCCACGTTTCACCCCACTTTGCACCCTTGCCTCTCCAAACAGCAGCTTCTCCAGGACAAAAACATTTCTCACTCTGTTTGTACAAGACCTAGCACTGCAGAGTTTCTATTTCATGTAGGTTCTTAAGTAGTAGAGGAAGACAAATGTCTTACACTGACATTTTGTTTTTCAATTTTGTAGAAGATCTATTGCTTTTTCTTCCCTCAGTATTTCCCAGCATTTCTAAGGCATACTGATGGATACTTTTAAGCAAACCTCAATGGAAAGATATTCTGTTTATAGTCAAGCGCTTATGAAGATGAATATGCTGTAAACAATGACTATGCTTGATAGTGATCATGCCCCGATCTACCATTTATTGATGTATAAAATTAGAGACTTGTGCCAAGCTGAACTAATTGCTATAACTACTGCTGCAGACAACTGAGACCCGTTAATTGCCTAAAAAATAACAACCAAAAAAAATGTTCTGATTTGTTTCAGTTAGATGAGATTCTGCCAAATTCCCCCTACTTCACAACCCCAACATACATGCACCCACAAAATTTTTTCTTGATGTTTCCTAAGTAGGAAAACAAGGTTTTCACCAAATATGACAAATTTCTGGAATGTAAAACACGGAAGGAGTCCTGTCAAGCATAAAGAGATGACAGGCCACACACAGGGTCGCTTATTTTGGGTTTAATTTCTGAGGTGTACAAGTCAGAGAGGAACCCGCTTTCTGTATGGAGAACTAAAAACCGTCCATATTCTGGGATTTTAAACTGTTATATTCCTCCTGTTTTCAGGGCAGTTATTTCACCTCAAATAAAAGCATTGGTGAGATTAGTAGTGATGTTGACTTTTGATTAGGCTCTCTGTTTCTTCTGAAAATGCTTCCTAAACGATATGATTTTGCAATAACAGAAGCAAAAAATATTAATAATAAAATTTTCCTTTTCCTCTTCTGTTATTAATTTGATTCAGATGAAAGATTTGAAACGGAAGCAGCAGGTGGTGAAGAACTAGTGAATGTTTTTCAGTCACAAGGATAAAGAAAGCAGAAATGCTCAGGTAGTCTTTAAAACAACATCCATCCAAGCTGGTTACCTCCTTCAGAGTGCCAAAATGCTGTGCCAAAATCTATAAGATCAAACATAGACCCCACCAAAGCTTCTCCAGTTCACTTTGCAGCATCTTACCCTGGCTTTAAATTCATATACAAAGCTGTGAATTGCATTCAGCAGTGAAGTGATTATTCCTTGATGAGTCCCCTCTGCCTTCCTCTTCTTGTCAGGGAAAAAAAAAAAACCATCACACTCAAGACTTCTTGCTGGTGGACAGTATGGAAACATAGTTGGTTTGGGTTTTGGTTTTTGTTTTGTTTTGGGTTTTTTTTTTTGTTTGTTTTTTTGTTTTGTTTTGTTTTGTTTTGTTTTGTTTTTTTTCATATTTCAAGTAATTCTTGTTTTGGGCAGCTTTACAGTGATTTCCCATGACCTGGGGGGTATGTGTGTGTGGGGAAGTAGATACCACTCTCCACTCTACAATTAAAACCACAGCAATTTATTTAGGTGTACTGCAATCAACTGAGTTGAACCTTTGAGTTGGTTCATATGTATGAAAGAAAATATTTGCCTTTTGTTGCAGGGTCCTCTGGCTGTAACAACAACATAAATTGCTCATTTCTTGGTAACTAAGACATTCATAGCCAGATAAATATTTGACTCTAAGTTGTTCAAATATATATTTCTCCACTTAAAGGAAAACAGTGCCTTGTCTTACCCAAGAATGTGACAGGAGACCTATCACATCCATTACCTAACACAGTCCTCACGCCTGCGCTGTGGGAGACCATTATGTTGTGATTCCCTGCTGAAAGGGATAGACACCACTGTAAATATGCATTTTATTTTATTTTTTAATTCCTTTCAGAAATGTCCACAGGTTGGATGGGCACATGAATTCCCCATTTTCTGAAGCCAATCTCAAGTAGATTAAAATCTGAAATTAATTAAAGTAGCATGATGTTGGTAGACACTTCTTTACCCGTGCTGCAAGAATATGCAGCCTTCATTTCCTACATCCTATAATTACTTTCCTGATGGATCTCACCTGTACTTACTGCTCACTGCATATCCTTGCTGAGCAACGACCACAGGCGGCTTCAGCTTTGTAAAACCTTAATCAGACATTCAGGAAGCCCTGTCTGATTTTAAGTGACTAGACTTGATACTGGTTTTGTATTTTTACCATTTTTTTTCATTGTTTGTGATCCATCCAAGTT
This sequence comes from Rynchops niger, assembly GCA_013400035.1. Classification (NCBI taxonomy): domain Eukaryota; kingdom Metazoa; phylum Chordata; class Aves; order Charadriiformes; family Laridae; genus Rynchops; species Rynchops niger. The sequence goes on from VXBH01009237.1 coordinate 79,631, forward strand.
ACCAGTATTGTAATCATAGATGGTAGGAGACTGAACAAAGCCCTGATTCAAAGGAAAGACAATTACCATTTCATCCTTTATTGTATTTCTAAAGGATAGAAAAAGAAAGAAATGGTATTACACACTGCACACAGAAATGTAGAGTCTCTGGCAATGTGGAATTTCACATCCTGCTCAACTTAATCTCAGCTGTCAATGCTAGTCTTAATATGCACAGATGCCCCATTATATTTCTGTCTTGACTGTCCCTCTCTTCCTCTGGTGGGGGAACCCTGCACTGGTTTCCTGCAGGGTCACAGATCACATTGGCCAACTACATGTGCAAGATGGAGAGAAACGAAGTCTTTGAGATAGTTATCTAGTTGATAAGAATTTAAAATCAGGTGGCAGCCTTGGGAATGTCATCCTCAGAGCAAGAAGGGCATTTTCTCTGTTCACAATGAAGCAGGATTTCCAACCAGCAATATCCCCTTCCCTATAGTTCATGGCCAGCCCCTTGTTTTATAGCACTGCAGATCTTGAATCATAGAATCATAGAATAGTTTAGGTTAGAAGAGACCTTAAAGATGACCTAGTTCCAACCCCCCTGCCATGGGCAGGGACACCTCCCACCAGAGCAGGCTGCCCAAAGCCCCATCCAGCTTGGCCTTGAACACCTCCAGGGATGGGGCAGCCACAGCTTCTCTGGGCAACCTGTTCCAGTGCCTCACCACCCTCAGAATAAAGAATTTCTTCCTAATATCTAATCTAAATCTCCCCTCTTTCAATTTAAAACCTTTACCCCACGTTGTATTGCTCCACTCCCTGATAAAGAATCCCTCCCCATCTCTCCTGTAGGCCGCCTTCAGGTACTGTAAGGCTGCTATAAGGTCTCCCTGGAGCCTTCTCTTCTCCAGGCTGAAAAGCCCCAACTGTCTCAGCATATCCTCATAGCAGAGGACATCCAGCCCTCTGAAATTCCCCAGGTGATCTCCACTAGATGATTGATTTCCCCTGATTTACTACTAACAGTTGTTGCATTGCCCAGTGGCAATGTGTCACCACTGTGACACTATCAGATATGTTTTCTGATTCAACCCAATATACCCAGTCTACAATGAGAACATGGGACTGCAGTTTCCCCCAAATATAATTGTCCAAGTTTGATGCTTATTTGCTCAGTTTTAATTTAAAAAAAAAAAAAATAATAATAAAAAAAAAGTAAAAATTCTCTCAGATCATTGGGAGTACTGACTTTTTTTTTGTGGCTTCCTGACGCTCATTAGATGTTACAACATCTTCACTCTATTTATATCCAAATGAAGAAAACTTGCCTGATGTGGGCTAAAATAGCTAAGCATGGATTTCTGGCTTCAAAAGGGAACTTACATGTTTTCCAATCATTCCCTGTAGTTTTGTAACACACTGTATTATCTTGAAAGCTCACAATAAGGCTGGAATAAGTCCTATGATGACAATTCCACAACCTTTTTTGACAATTGCTTCTAATCCCAGAATGACTGTTTAGTTATGATATTCCTTTTAATGTTACATTCAAGCCTTCATTGGTGAAGTCTCCCTAGTTTTGTGCAGCGTGCTTTGTTCTGTTTATGGTGACTACTTGACTATAAGCAATACTTGGGCCTTTCTATACCAACTCTTTAAGCAATAACTACATCCTTTCCTCTGAACAGAGACTGTTCAACCTCTTTTTAATTACCAGAAATCTATATCCAACATTTTTATCTTTGTTTCATACCTCTCTTCTCAGCTATCTTCTAAAGAACCAATCATAATGGGAAATCTTCTGTATTTGGAGTCTAACTAGTTACTGTTGTATAGATTATTATATTTTCTTACAAGTACTCCCTTTTGAGTAGCTATGTAATTTTTTTTCAGATGCTTGAGGAAAGCAGAGTGAGATTTTTATTGTTTTTTTTTGCTTTTCAGTTGTTAGGTTTTTTGTGTGCTGAAAGACTTATTTAATCAGGCATAAAGAACTCAAGCTGTTTATCTTAAAAAAGGACAATCAAGAGGTGACTCTATTACAGTCTAAATATCTCCACAGGGAGAAATACCAGGTAGTAAAGGGATCTTTAATTTAGTGGAGAAAGACATAGCAAGAAACAGAGCCCAGAAGCAAAAAACATATAAATACAAATTAGAAACAAGACACGAATTCTTAAATATATGAAAACAATTAACATAGACTAAAACTACCCATGGTCTTGCTGAACGCTCCATACTCCTAAGCTTTACAGGCCATATGCAGGTATTTTTTTTCTGGAAGGTGTGTTTCACAAATATACATTTTAGATTCATCACAGGAGAAACAGGACAAATGTCTTGGGTTTGTATTCTTCACAAAGTCAGAGAACAGGTTTTAATAATCCTTTCAGGCCTCAAAACTTGTGAAATATTTGATTGACAAGACAATACTGTTGCTATGGATCTTGGGAGAAAACCTGACAACAGCAGGATGGGAACTTAGTTGTGAGACAGATAGCTTGATGTATAAAGGGTCACAGAAAATTTGGTTTATATGTGACACATACACACACAATCTGTCTTTAACAGAAATATATAGAAACAGGCACATTGAGGAGAAAAAAAAAATCTCACAAAAGCATATGGGCCACACTGCTCCCAGATCCCACTCTCGATATGGAGAGGGTGAAAGAATAGTGTAGAACTGATATTAATTCATATACTCATAGAACAGCTTAGGTTGAAAGGGATCTTGAAAGACCATCTGGTCCAACTTTTCATGGGAAAGGGGGTCTAGATGAGATCATCTAGCACCCTGTCCAGTCACATCTTGAAAACCTCCAGTGATGGTAACTGTGACACATCCCTGCGGAGGTTGTTTCATTGATTAATTGTTCTAAATATAATTTTTTTCTCCCTGATATCAAGGTGAAGCTTCTCTTGGTGCAACTTGTACCCATTGCCCCTTGTCTTCTCCTTATGACTCCTTGGGAAGAGAAAGGCTCTATTCTCTTTGTAGCCATCTTTTAAGTATTGGAATATTTTGATGAGGTCTCTGAAACTTCTCCAGTAGGAAGATACCCAACTCCTTCAGTCTCTCCTCATAGGGCAGGTTCTTCCACCTCTTAATCATCTTTGTGGCCCTCCTTTGGGCCCTTTCCAATCTGTCCACGCATTTTTTGAATTGTGGACACCAGAACCAGATATAATACTCCAGGTGTGGCACGAGAAGAGCTGAGTAGAGTGAGATGATCACTTCTCTGTCTCTGCTAGCAACGTCCCTGAGGATATAGCCCAGGATCCAATTTGCCTTTGTTGCTGCAGAGGTGCACTGCTGACTCCTGTTTGGCTGGTTGTCCAGTAGGACCCCCAGGTCCCTTTCAGCAAGGCTGCTCCCCAGCCATACAGAGATCCTGGCCTGTACTGGGCACTTTGGTTATGTTGGCCCAGGAGGAGGACTTTGTACTTGTCTTTGTTAAACTTCATACAGTTTTTCCAGCCTGTCCAAGTCCCTCTATAAGATGTCTCTCCCTTCTGACACGACCACTTCACCGCCCAGTTTAGCATCATCAGCAGACTTGATGAGGGTGCTTTCGATCCCATCATCTAGATCAGTATGCAGTCGTTAAACAGCACGGGGCCCAGGACTGATCCCTGGGAGAACGCACTTGTGCCAGCCTCAGTAAAAAACGCTGATCACCACCCTCTGAGTATGGCCTGTTAGACAGTTTCCTACCCATCTCACAGACCACCCATCCAGTCTGTATTTTGTCACTTTGTTCAGGAGAAAGTTGCGGGAAATGCTTTGCTGAAATCCAGGTAAACAACTCCACTTCCCTTCCCATGTCACAGATAATGTTCTTTTGTTGTAGAAGGTGATCAGTTTAGTATGGCATGATTTGCCCTCAGTAAATCCATGTTGGTTATTCACAATCACCGGCTTAATTTGATTTGTAATAGTTTCTAGGAGGACTCGTACCATTACTTTCTCAGGGACTGAAGTAAAACTAATAGTTCTGTAGTTTCCTGGGTCCTCTTTTAGGTCCTTCTTGTAGATGTGTATGACTTCCCCCCTTTTCCAGTATTGAGGGATATCCCCTGATCTCCATGACTTTTCAACTATTATAGACTGTCCTTGCAACAATGATGTCAGCCACTGCAATCACTGCCCTAGAGTGTAATCTATCCAGAACCATAGATTTATTAGGGTCGAGCCCTTTGCTAGAGGCCACAGACCAGCTCTTCTTCTACTGCTGCTGGGTTGACACATGCATTGCTATAGCTACTTGATCCTGTGATCAATAAAATGGGTATACTCACATTCTACACCTGATCTCTACTTATATTGCCTAAATGTTGCATGAAAGCTCTCAGATGCTGTAGATTAGAGAGAGTATAATAAATCATCCAGAAGCCTTGGAGCCATGTCAGTGGTGAAGAATGAAACACATAGTAGAATATGCACATTTTCTGAGGCAGATGCTTTCAGCTTTCCGTTCCTCAAGTCATGGGGAAAAAAGGGTAAAAAGGGAAAGAGTTTTTGCATGGGCTGAAGACTGGATTTTAAGAAGGAAAAAAAACAGTCCGATGTCCCAGACGCCATGGACTCCTTCATCTTTTTAACACTGGTGGAATTACATTGGACAAATTGGGAAAATCTGCACCTCCACAATCCCTTTCTGGTAAAAAGGCCACATCTCCTATACAGCTTCACACTGCCAGTTATTTCTTTGTTGTGTTCCTCATGTGACATTTGACTAATGCAACCAATATTTTCTATATTGTCTCACAAATATAAGGGACACTAATACCTCATGCTCCATCATATGCCAGCTCTTTCCCTCCTGTTGCCCAGCTTTTCCAGTTTTCTTCAATGCCAAAATTCTGTGTTGGATTGCATTCTCTATAGAAGAATGGCTGTTCATTTTGCTTTAAGACACTCACTCCTTCAGTCTCAGCCCCACATGTTAATGTCTCAAGCTAATTTTGAATTTTAATCCCATCCTTTTAAACCTTTTAATTACCTCTTTCTTTCTAATGCCTGAAGTGCTTTTCCTCTACCATCTTCTGCATTCCTAGTGAAAATACTGAATATATAAAATGCAGCAACAGTTGCTACTTAATTTTCCCACTAAATTCCTCAAGATCATTATAGCCAGCTGCACACCCATTTTGTAGTAGTTACAAAGAAAGTGCATATTCCCCATTTTTAAAACTTCATTAGGATTCTGGGAATGAAGGGGTGTGTTCCTGGCTCCCTACCTAGTCAGTTAGACGTATTTTGCTAAAAATATGAGGGAGAAAGGGAAGATCAAAGTTTTGTGCTGAAGATGCTTAACAGTGCAGTGCATTGAGATCTCAGTGAGAGCAAGTTCTTGAATGAAGTTGCAGTTTTGTATGCTGAACCTATAAATATGCCCCTTTCAATCAAGGTTAAAGAATAATCTGGGTAAATCAAGAGCCTTCCCAGATTTAGGATGCAGTGCTTTGTCATGAAATGCAAAGAGGTTACTTACCTTTGCTTATGAGCTTAGCCTGTGAACTGGTACAAAGGCAGTTACTGTAGGAGAAATGAGCCAATAAAAGTCTCAGTCTGTCTTGACTTCCTTTTCTTTCTTTTGACAAATGTCATATAGAAAGAGACATAAATCGGCTCTGTTGGAGTTGCTCCCTAAATTGGTCACACACAATTTTTTTTTATATATTCTGTTTCCCCTTGCTTTGCTTTGGTCACACTGTAGCTCCTTTCCACCCTACAAAGGAAAAAGAAAATTGAACATCTTAATACAAATGCTGCAAGCTTACAACAAACTCCCATGACTAGAAGCCTTTCTTTTCCCACATTTAAAATGTTGTTCTTTCTGGTAGTTCTTCTCACACCAAACATTCCCTGGTACACCATTGCTACCACAAGAAACTCTTTTTATAGATTAACTTCAGTTTCCCAGGATATTTTCCTGCTGTTATCAATCACTTGATATCGCACATGATCTTTTGGGACAAAAGCCTCCAAGGTACATGATCTACAAGTGGAAGAAGCAGCCATGCAGTGATCCATGCTCAGCCTGATGGATCAAAATACTCCAGGACAGTAGGGTTTTATTCCATATATTATCCTGAGGACTCATGTGGTTGCACATGCAACGTAAGTGTAATAACACCTCTAAGTTACATGCAATTATTCTTTCATAAGCAAAAGAAAACTTTGCTTACAGAAATGGCTAGCTGCAGTTCTAACTTGCTTTGCACAGATTATTTACCTAATTTGAAAAGAGAATGGCAGTCATTATGCATTAAACTCTCCCAGGACATAGTGAACACATTTTCCCTGAATAACTATATGTAGATAGCTCTGAAAAATTGGACTTGGAGTGCCTGCAGCAATAGATACATTCATCATAAGAGCACTACCAAAATGCTATATTTAAACTTATCTAAGACTCTGGGAAAGTGGGAGTCTTATTAATGCAATTGTATTTGCAAACACAATCTAGTTACAGACTAACGGAAAGAATATAGATTACTCATCCCCAGAGAGAGAATAATTTTCTCCAGAGGTTAATGAAGAAATGATCTACATTCAGCAGATTATTTTTCTAAGTTAGCTACACTCTAAAAAAAATAAAATAAAATAAAATTAGTATTTAATACAGTACTAATTGAAAGGAAAAACACTTTTTAACATATCAGACGTGTAATGTGTTTTTTCTACAGACCCACATTGTAATAAAGATTTAATTAATGTCTATTTGTTTGCAGAAGTGTTCCTATCATTTATTTTAATGACATCCATCATGGCAAACCCATCTGCTAATCACAGGGACATTATTTATATTTCTATTATGATTCCATTTAAATGTAGAATTATCAAATAATTTGTTATCAGGTGTTAAAATGATTTATTTAATCTTAATTTATTTGAAATGAAACCTGTTCAGGGTCTGATAATCTCTACCTGTTTCAGACTCTGGATTTGATTGCTTTAAGGGCTCAAAGACAAAGAAATTAATTATTTCCATTTCTCACACCTAATATACAGATAATACAGGTACCGCTGCAACAGGAATTTGGAATTGCAGCAGAAATCTCTCCACACCTTCCTGCCTGGAGACTTTAATTGTTTCAGACTGGCTACCGAGGCTCCCCCACGCCACAGAGGTGTATTTAGACTCCTAAAACATCAGAAGAAGGCAGCATGTAAAACTGGAAGCTACATAAGCTACACCTTTAAAAGAACATGTCAGAACTATAGGAATCGGACAACTCGGTCTATGCATATGTAGCACTTGGACATATTTTCAAGCATATGACACACCATTTTCTCCTACCAGGTAAATAACATAACTATGCAGACATTTCTATGGTGATGATACCAAAGGTTTTCAGAATAAAATGTGTCATGGAGCATTCCTAACCACAGGAGTTATTTGGGCTGCCCATGCAGCATGAGGCCTGGCTCAGCATCAAATTCAAGGTGAGTATTAATGCCAGGGAGCATAAACACAAGAAACTAGCTTGTACTATGAGGAGGAAGACACAAAATCCAGGATCTCATTTCTACTTCTAATGTCATTTTTTATTCACTTTTCACTGGAACAGATTCTTGTTTGATGCAGAATGTATAGCTAACTGAGTGCAGGTATTAGAGCAGTTCAACATATCCATCTGCCCACACAGATACGTCTGTGTGTGTGCACACCAGTCCTTTCTTCTGAATAAACTGGAGAGGGACAGCTATTTTGTGATATGGAAGACTTCCTTGCGTTGTACAAAGAATGTCTTGGAAATCTCAAACATAAACATTCAAATTTAGTCACGTACAATTATCACCTCTTAAATTCCCCCTCTACTCTGCACTGGTGAGGCCACAACTGGAATACTGTGTCCAGTTTTAGGCTCCCCAGTTCAAGAGGGACAGGGAACTGCTGGAGCGAGTCCAGCGAAGGGCAACTAAGATGATTAAGGGATTGGAGCATCTCCCTTATGAGGAAAGGCTGAAGGAGCTGGGACTCTTTAGCCTGGAGAAGAGAAGGTTGAGGGGAGACCTGATTAATGTTTACAAGTATCTAAAGGGTGGGCTGAAGGAGGATGGAGCCAGGCTCTTTTCAGTGGTTCCCAGTGACAGGACGAGGGGCAATGGGCACAAGTTGGAACACAGGAAGTTCCATTCAAATACACGGAAGAACTTCTTTACAGTGAGGGTGACAGAGCACTGGAACAGGCTGCCCAGGGAGGTTGTGGAGTCCCCTTCTCTGGAGATTTTCAAGACCCGCCTGGATGCATTCCTGAGTGATGTGCTCTGGGCAATCCTGCTTCAGCAGGGGAGTGGGACTAGATGATCTCTAGAGATCCCTTCCAACTCTAAAGATTCCGTGATTCTGTGATTCCGTGATAGCAAGCCTAGAATTACTCACAGGTTATTTATTTCTGTTTGAAACAACACATAGCAAAACAGCAAGGGAGAAGAAAATTTGGAGTCTGGCAGACAGAGCATTGCATGCATCACTGTGAAGATGCCAGACTGTGTGGAATAATGACAACCAAAAAGTCCATAGTGGCTCTGGATTTGTTAAAATCTCACTCATCTGGAGAATCTGCTTGCAATGTCCTCCTGGCTTACTTTGTCTTTTACAGCTTGGATTGTGCTCATTTCATCCAAAACAAAGACTATCCCCCCAGGCAAGGACTTTGCTCAGAGGCAGGAATGTGAACTGTGGTTGTTCGTTCTTCTGTAACTGTCCTAGATAGAGACAAACATTTCTTCTTCCTTATTGTAGTTTAACGCTACACTGACAAGGAACAGCATTTCTGATGTCTATTTTGTTCTTTAATTCTTTTGCAAGCAGGGGTTAAGATGTGAGGTTTAAAGACAGTGAGACATGCAAAATATTCCTAACGCGACATTTATTTTCTGTACAATATCTAGGTTAATCAGTATGACTTTTTTCTTGTCTGTGTTACAGGATCTTTACAAGATTTCTTTCAGAGGAGCCTGAACTTCAAGCTTTCTCTCATCGTAGCTGATTGGACCCCAATCAGACACTGAGCCTGTATTTGCATTAATGAAACAATGGGCTGGAGGTGATAAACCCTATTGGGAGTCTGGATTTACCATTTTGATTACTGCCCATGATAATCTTTTTTAACAGCTTGCAGCGTTAAGGACAGAAAAAGCGAGCTCAGACCATTTTGCAAACGTCTGTATGAATTTTTCTTGCATAATCTACTTTTCTATTTGAATGACATTTTTCAACATTGTCATTTTAGATGATAACCAAATGGTCTCTTCTGCTTTTTTTGTTTCCAGTCCAAAATATTTAATCATAGAATCATAGAATGACATTTCCACTTTTTCAAACAAAAGCTGCAAGATAAATAATATCAATAGTAGATTTTTAGTGTTGCCCAACTCTCAATCAAAATAGGTTTCCTTAGGGAGCGGGAGGTTACTCCTCTGATAAAAATCTGCATGATTTGGGGGTAAATAGACATACAGGAGCCGGGACTGACAGGTTAAAAGTCAGGGGAAGAAAGAAATCTCCATCACTAGAGCATGCCCTGAAGTGCCAAAAGGAGCCCAGAGTTTGTTCCAGCAAATCTCTGTGACTGATGCCCAGGGAGGGAGAAAATCTGGGGAGAGATGAGCTCTTCCCAAAGACTTAAAACCCCGTAGAGACTAGAGCAGTCGTGCCAACTGTGAATTACATCCAGACATGGAGAGGTTTGCTACAGACCACTGATTTCCGTAAGGTTTTCTCCATCTGAACAGAGTACCTGAGTTAGTGGGAAAATGCAAGAAGGGCAAAACGTGGGAGAGGTAGAGGCAGAGGAGGAAGGCAAGGAGGGAGCAGCAGCAGAGGGAGCCCCGGGGCGGAGGAGGAGGAGGCCAGGAGGGGCTGCAGGCCCGGAGCAGGGATCCCCTGCAGCCCTGCAGAGACCCCGCCGGAGCAGAGACCCCCCCTGCAGGCCGGGGAGGGCCCCAGGCCGCAGCGGGGGGATGTTTCCTGCAGGAGCCGCGGCCGTGGAGAGCCCAGGCGGGAGCAGGCTGTCCCTGAAGGACTGCAGCCCGGGGCAGGGCCCGCGCTGGAGCGGGGAGAGGGGTGAGGAGGGAGGAGCGGCCCCGAGGGGCTGGCATGGAGGGACCCGCACCCCCATCCCCAGCCCTGCGCCCCCGGGGTGAGGAGAGGGGTCGGGAGTGAGGGGGGAAGTGGGGAATGGGGTAAAAAGGATGGTGGAACGGTCAAAAGACTTGTTTTAGTGTTTGCCTTCATTTCTCACTATCCAAAATGATTCAGTCTGGCAATAAATAAAAGTATAGTCTGTTTTACCGGTGATGATAATTGGTAATCGAGCTCCCGGTCTTTTCCCCCTGAGCTTTCTCAGCTTATTTTCTTCCCTGACCCACTGAGGAGTGGAAGTGGGTGAGCAGCTGGGTGGGCGGCTGGCCTGTGTGAACCCGCCACACCAGCACAGCACCTCAATCTTAAATGAACTCACAATTCCCCAGTTGCAGATTCTGGCCCCAAGGGAGTTTATTTGCCGTCAGTTATAAGAACTGTAAGGAATTGGGAGAAATTGAAGCAAAAGAAATAGAAGCCCAAGGAAAGTCAAAGGACAACTTCCAGCTGACTTAAGAATAAATCCTGAACTGATCTTTCTACCTACGCTTTAAATAAATGCTCTGTATATTACTCCTGGGGTTCTGAGAATGATTAATCAGGACTTAATGCTTTGATGGTGTGGCTGATGTATTTAATCACCAAAGCAGAATAACAAAGTGCAATCAATATTGTAATAGGGATTTTTTTTTTAGCCCTCTAGGTATAAACTACAAGCCAGTTTAGGGGGGTAAAGGAGGGGATGTTCTGCTTCAGTACCTCATTTGTTGTGTTTCTGAACAACATTATTTTTTTCCTATATACTGTATATGTCAAAATCAAACTCACAGATCCTCTCAAATTAATGCTGTGAAGAAAAATATTTTGATCAATAATTACTTTTTGGTTTATTGGTTGTTCATGGGATACTATTACTTCTCCAATATATCTGTTTTCCTTCACAAATACATTTCTCCATGGTCTCTGGAGGAACTGAGATGAGGAATTCAATGTTTAAAAGAAGATACAGCAGCCTTTAAATCACTGATTTTATTATTGGGAAAATTAAATGCAATCTCTTCTTTCTTTTCACAGAATTGTACTGTCACACTGTAAATTTTATATGTATGATAATACTACTCCCCAAATAAAAATTAAAGAAAAAAAGAATGTTGAAGAGCTGCTGGTTCTGACTCTCTTTTCTGTAACCGTTTTCAGTGATGCTGCTCTGTATAAGGCTATAGCTACGTTTTTCTCCTGTTCAGCGTTTGGTCTCTCTGTGCATGATTTAAATAATCTGCACCAGCAACAACCTTTTCTTTATGCTATTAGAGATTTACTTTTATAGGTATTTGGTGGCCAAATCCATGCAGAGCACAGTGACACCATCATGGCATCATGCTGCATCAGACGTAATAAACTACTGCAGATTTACACCCACGTGCAGCCCCCTATGTAGCCCAAATCAGCACGTGCAACATGCCCACCTTGCTGACCAGCCTGTATCTCCAAAGGTCAGATCGAGCAATCTTCAAGACGATGTTTGGTTTCTGGACCATAATTTGACCATCCCCCACAGGAAACAAAAGCAATGAATTCACGGTACTACATACACATAGATAGGATTCTATGATTCTATGGAAACAAACAGTCCATTGAGACAAATATACTTGCATGCAGATCACACAGAATGGTCAGGGTTGGAAGGGACCTCTGGAGATCATCCAGTCTAACCACCTGGCCAGAGCAGAGTCACCTAGAGCAGGTTGCACAGGAACACATGCACAAGAGGGTTTTGAATGACTCCAGAGTTGGAGATTCCACCACCTCTCTGGGCAGCCTGTGCCAGGGTTCTGCCACCCTCAAAGGAAAGAAGCTCTTCCTCGTGTTTAGGTGGAACTTCCTAAGCTCAAGTTTGTGCCTGTTACCTCTTGTCCTGTCCCCAGGCACCACTGAAAAGAGCCTGGCCCCATCCTCCTGACACCCACCCTTTAAGTATTTATAAGTGTTGATAATTGCTGGACTGTCTCCCTGTCTTTCTTGAACAGGGGGGCCCAAAAGAGGACACAGTGCTCCAGAGTGTCCATCCCACATAGAGGGGGAGGATGATCTCCCTCAACCTGCTGGCCACGCTCTTTCTAATGCTCTCTAGGAGACCATTGGCCTTCTTAGCCACAAGGGCACATTGCTGCCTTATAGACAACTTGTCGTCTACCAGGATTCCCAGGTCCCTCTCTGCAGAGCTGACTTCCAGCAGGTCAACTCCTAACCTGTAGTGGTGCATGGAGTTATTCCTCCCTATGTGCGGGACCCTCTATTTATCCTTGTGTATAGATAAGATAAAGATAAATATTTTGTCAAGATAGCCAAGGTTGTCATGGGATTAATGATACATCCTGTGCAGAAGTGTTGAGGAAAGCATGGGAGAAATTTCATCCTTAAGCACTCACCATCCCAAACCTGAATATTAGGTGCAATTCATTTCTGTCTGAGAACAACATCCCAGCAGCATGGCAGTGACTGAGAAGATAAAAAGCGTTATCAGTGCAAACAACTTCCCAATCAATACAATCAATATCAGAATAAAAATTGTTGTTAAATCTGTCTGTAAAGTGAAACACCTTAACACATCGGGGAATAAAGCACTTTAATAAGACACAAATTAGTAAAATGGTAGCCTAAACAAAATAGTCTTTCTTCTTAAAAAGAGACACTGTAATGAAATAGAAATATGGTTATACATTTGGTGGAACTGTGGGGTCTGATTGCTTCTAGTTGTGTCACATGGATTCTTCTGTGTCTATTGAGATGATTGATCTCACAGTATATTGAGGACCTTACTTTGGGTCTCTCACTGAGTTCAATAATCCATTTTCATTAACATTTTTATATTTGTTACCTTCATGAGCTGAACCTTTCTGCTGAATTTAGTTGAAATTAAAGAACAGAGTAAAACAACATTAGCATGGACTGACAGGCAACATAGCTGCAAATATATCATTAGAAAGAAGAAGGAAAAATGTTTCCTTGCAGATATATGTGGCTCAGTCTCCCTACCCAGCGGGTGAAGTCACTAAGTTGTGGAAAGGTTTAAGGAAACCAGCTTCTCTTATATGGAACATTGTTAGGCATTCGCGGTTTTCTGTTAACTGGGAAAAAATGAGGCAGGGAGCTCCCAGGGCTGTAGAGAACGGAGACAGAAAGACTGAAGAAGTTTTCCAGGGCAAAGTGGAAAACGTCCTAATGGACCAAGCAAGGAGGAGAGGAGAGTTGCAAAATCATTTCCGAGGAGTCTCTTATGTCTCAGAGATTGAACTGAAGTTGTGTTGTGCTGAGTCCAGACCTGTGGGTGGGAAGAACTAGCATATTTGCCTGCAATTCTTTATAATATCTGCCTACTTATGGGAAATTTGACTGGGTATTTCTTTAAATGCTGAAATATTTCAGATACATGGGATGGTCTCAGCAGCTGCCCCAAGAGACACTAAGGAGGGGAGTAGGATGCTGCAAACTGGCTGCTTCAAAAACATTCAGGAAGCAGCCAACCCATAGTTTTCCTGATAGAAAGGGGTCCAAAGCAGAGGTTTGTGCTTGGGATCTCTGCCTGCATCTCTCCATCCATTTCTGAGTTCATCCTAAACATTTTAGTCCATTCAGGACCCTATAAGGCAACACTGCTAGATTTTAAGATTTTAAGAGTGGGGACCATTGTTGCAAGCTTGATTTCATCCACAGCACAGGCCAAAAAATATATCCCAGTGAATTAGAAACTAAGGCATGCACAACAGCTGGTGTTTGCAGCATCATGGGAGACAGCGACTGAAATACTCAAAATATTATGATCCTGCTGATACAAATTCTGGAAAGCTGTGATTTACTTCTGGGAATTTGGAGGAATGTTATGCACATACAGAATTATTCCATTATTATAATTTTAAGGTGCTAAATTTTCTTCTTAGTGGTTAAGAGCATTTCACTCAACAAGAAAACACACAAATAATGTTTGAGCGTTAATGGCTTACTCTCTCTGTGCATTCAATAGGTAACTTTGCACTGACTCTTGAGCCCTGTGTCCCATTCCCATCACATGGGGCTTTCAACAAAAGCTGAAGAGCTCTCAAGAGTAAAACAAGTGCCTGTAACAAAATTTGGGAGCAAAAGGATTGGGCCTTAAATAATTGCCAAAACTTATTATCATTATTTCTCCTAATAAGACTGCAGTAACAGACATATGGACTAGATAATGCTTTTCCGGTGCTTCCAAAGGGTCTGAGAAGCATTTTCTGCAATTTCATTAATTCATGTGTCACCAAGTGGAAATAGCACCCGTTCTTGTGATGGGCAATGATTATAATGCTGTATTAAATGGCAAGTCTAACAAAATTTCTTTCATAGTTTTATTGTCTTAAATGCAAAGTGAGCTCACTTGGGAAGTGGTGGTGGTGGTAGTGATGTATCTTCTTGTGAAAATAAATAAAATAAACAACCTTACTTTATTTTTTTCCTCTTTCATATAATATATCAAGGGGTAGAAACAAGTCCAGACCTGAAGGAAAGAGGAAGTTTTGTCTGTCTTCTGCCTTTATGAGCTCTTGCATCACAGGCACGAGTAATGTTGTTGACAAAACTGAACTGAAAATGTAACTTGTTCCAGCGAACACCTGCAATAGCTAATATTGGGAGTTATAAACAGAAGTCTGCCTACAAAGTCACTAGGATATTGAGTTCACTATTTACTCTCTTGGAAGGTAAAGCCACATCCAATTTTATTTTGTGTCCCAGGGAACGGCTCCATGTATAGATGTGAACTGGAATATTTCAGAAATATTTCAACCAAAGACAAAGAGAGACTGCTGGCTGTTACAAAACTATTTAAATATATAGAAGGAAAAGGGTGTTATTGGAGGTCAATGTGTCTGCATTTATTCTAGATCTACTATATGACCTCTTGGACAGAAGGAGGCAGTCACTGCATACTTTACTTCAGTCTGCTTTAGAAGTATAAAAAACAATATGCAGATGAAATTAAAAATTAAAAACTATAAGTGCATTTTACTAGATGCTCAGGAAATGATGGTTCAAGAAAGGCCACACTGATTATCAGTCAGGAAAATGAAAAAAGCTATACAAGAATTAAAATCTATAGAAAGGCATAGAAATACGTATCTATAAACGGAAGGAAGAAAGAGTTATAGCAATTAGTACAATTCAGAAGCTAGAAAATGGAAAAATGGTAAGGGAAACAAAATACACAGGGAAACATTTGATTAGAAGAACTACAGTTTAGGTATGAGCAATTCTTTTTACATATACTAGAAGCCAAAATAAATTTAAGCAGTGTAGATGGATCCTTTATGAATGAAAATTATAGAATTGACTGTAAAAAAAAAAAAAAAAAAAAAAAAAGAAACATGGGAATATTTGGAAAATAACTAAATAATGTGGATAGCAGTTAAGGATGAAAAAAGACTCCCCATTCTACTCCGGCAGGGGCTGGAATGGATGCTCAGTAGTTACTGTAGACACTGACAGGTCCTAAAAAATTTTCTTAGAAAGTTTTGAGAGGCATCTGAGAAGGCTGCTGAAACTTATTGTCCATTTTCAAAAAAAACCCTGAGGAAACATGGTGACCAGTATTTTTACTGATAATGGTCTGTGGGATCTAAGAGGAAGCTTAGTCTTTGTGTCATAATAAAGGTTAATGCTGTTGTGGTTTCACCCCCATCAGCAGCTAGGCACCGCACAGCCACTCGCTCAGCCCCCCACCCAGTGACAGAACCAAATTCTTGTCAGAATGAAAAGACAAAAGGCGACACACATACTGCACAGCAAGAAATATTCCTATGGGGTATAAGGACAGAGGAGAAACTGGAGGAGGTTTCCCAGAGATGCTGTTCAACCTCCATTTTTGGATGGAAAAACTGATCTAGCTTGGAAGTCGGGCCTCCTTTGCATGGGATTTTGGATCAGACACTTCCACAGGTCTCCTCCGAGTTGAACTATTCTAATAGCGTGTGATAAGCCTTGTTCTTGCTCTGCCCTGCTTGTCCACCTATTTCCAAACCTGAAGACAGATTAGTCTAAGACATGGAGTGCTGGCCTGAACGCGTGCGGATGTGTTTAGGTGTAGCAATTCGGAATTGATAAATATGGGTTTAAAAAATGAGAATTGTTTAGTAATGTAAATTAACATGATAATATTATTTGATCTAGAATGTTTCTTCAGTGCTTTGTTAGACTTTGGGAAAAAGTTTCCCCATTCTTTGAAGGAATTGTCTGATACCTGAGAAGAGTTAAATTCAATCCCAGTTGTCTTTCTTGTCTTGTTTTCTTGTGCAAGCTCTTTCTTCCGCGCCTTGGTTCCCCTCTAGTAAAAGTGTTCGCCAGTTCTTCTGTAAAACCTATTCTTTTGAGAGGATGAATTTATAAAAGGATGTGAGATACATACATTAGAGAAATTACAGTAAGCAACACACCATCAGACACATTAGATATCATCCTCTGTCACAGTCTTTCTCTTAAAACATAGATATAATTACTTTTATCTCCTCCCTACTGTGCTTTGAAATCTATAGATGCCTGGAAATATACAGATATTTTCAGGGCTACATAGCATTTGTACTTGAAAAAGAGTCAGTTTAGGAATAAGTTATAGGACCATAGCTCAACTGCTACTGTTTTAATGAAAAAGTGCCAGAGAAACAATGAAGACAGCATTTGATTAATGTCTGAACTTCAGTCCAGAACTGTCAGAGATTCACGTGTTGTCATCATAATGAAAATATAATGGATGTGATCAGGAATGCCATCCTTTTTCCATTTGTTGCATACTGAATTTAAAGCAAAATGTTCTGTGGAAATATTTATTTATTTATTTTTCTTTTTGCTCTCATTCATTTTTCAGAAATAATTTCCTTATTTAGAATTGAAATGGAAGGGAAGATGCGGAAAAAAAATCTTTGAGACTAGGAATTAGGACTCATCCCTGAGAAAAATAAGAGCAGGTTGAAAATGTTAGGAAGTTAAGTTGTCTTTGATTAATCAAGAAAGCTCAGAAGAGGAGAGAGGTCCAGGAAGGGTGAGGTGATCTTTGAAAGAAAGAAACAGGAAGAGATGCTTCTTTTAAAGTCTTTCTAATAAGAACAGATCGAGTGCACAGATTATCCTGTAAACACTGGAGCTCATGAAGCTTGCTTTCCCATGGGTTTGTCTGTCAAGACTGACTTATTTTGGTCTCAGAGAAAAGCTGGGTTCTACGACAAAATTTTAGCAAACATGAACATCAATTGTTTCTAAATCAGTCTTTACCTTTATCTACATTTATATAAGAATAATACCTATTCATATTCAAAATAATAACATAACCACTTGTAGAAATTCTTATACGAGTTTTCTGATGTCTTCAGAAGTAAGTGCTCACATGGATTTTTCCCCCTGTGGGACACTTCTAAATTCTCAGTTCTCTTAGCTACCTGGTTTTTATAACTTTTTAATGACAAAATATAAGTTATTCCGAGTGTCTCCCAGTGGGGCTGGGTTTTTTTTGAAATTAACTGATGATTAAACAGTTATTGTGAGAGACATGTAAAGAGATACTTATGAAATTCCAAGTATTCTTTCCAAAAGATAGATGAAAGAGGGAAAAAAAAAAAGTAATGGTATTTCTAATACTCTGTTCATAACTCCTTTATTCATGCCAGTGACACTGACAGCATTTGTAACTGTGTCTCATTATCCCCCATCCAGCTTCAAATCCTTCTTTATTTGTTGGTATGAGATCACAAGTTCCCAGAGAGACTGCCATCCGTCACCATTTGTTTATTGATATTCAGTTATGTTCATTCTCTGATTCTATGCTATGGTCCCTTTCACTTCTCTAATTTGATAGATGAGTCTATGCATTATGGGGTGTTGTTTTATTTTTACCCAATAGAGTAACAGATGAATATAATCTATTTATTGATAAATACGCTGACCAGGATATACACTAGGTTACACTTCTGGTAAGGAAAATAAACGTTCATGAATTGCACTCTTGTTTAACTAATATGACAGAAATGTCACATGAGGAATAAACTCATTCCAACTATCACCCCAGCTCTTAGCTTTGCATCTCAGATTAAAGGGGGTAGGAGGACACCTAATTTTGTAGGTCATGCAGGGGACTCATTGACAGCCAGCTTAAGCTCCATATTCTTGTATTTAGTGTCTCTGTAGGGAGTTAATTCCTTATAATGGAGATGAAAATACTAGTAAGGGCTGGAAGCAATCAATCCCTCAATTTATTGACTCTCAGGTGCTGGTGATGACTTCCTGCAGCTGAGGTGCAAGGGTCTCAGGGATGTAGTAATTTCATAGGTATTACTCTCGCCCTTTAAAGTCTAAAACAGACCACTGGAGCGTTCAGGAAAGCAAGCATATTTTACCATGCTGGCATGCACTGAAGCACACACTTGGTGAGTTATAATGTGCAGCTGCTGGGCATTGCCCAGCTGCGGAGTGGTAATTTTACAAATAGCTCAGCATTATGCAACTGTTTGACCATGTTTGAAACATATTTACTCTGTTCTTCTTCGCCACAGACATGTTTACATAGGCTTGGCAACATAATGACTTTTTGCTGGACATTTTCACTCTTATTCCTTTATCATAGAATCATAGAAGGATTTGGGTTGGAAGGGACCTTAAAGACCACCTAGTTCCAACCCCCTGCCCTGGGCAGGGACACCTCCCACCAGACCAGGCTGCTCCAAGCCCCATCCAGCCTGGCCTTGAACCCCTCCAGGGATAGGGCAGCCACAGCTTCTCTGGGCAACCTGGGACAGGGGCTCACCAGCCTCACAGGAAAGAATTTCTTCCTAATATCCAATCTAAATCTCCCCTCTTCCAGTTTAAAACCATTACCCCTCATCCTATCACTACACTCCCTCATAAAGAGTCCTTCCCTGTCTCTCCTGTAGGCCCCATTTAGGTACTGGAAAGCTGCTATAAGGTCTCCCCAGAGCCTTCTCCAGGATGAACAACCCCAAGTCTCTCAGCCTGTTTGCATAGCAGAGGTGCTCCAGCCTGATCATCTTCATGGCCTTCTCTGGACCCGTTCCAACAGGTCCACAACCTTCTTGTGTTGAGGACTCCAGAGCTGGATGCAGTAGTCCAGGTGGGGTCTCACCAGAGCAGACTAGAAGGACAGAATCACCTCCCTTGACCTGCTGGCCACGCCGCTTTTGATGTATCCCAGGATGTGGTTGGCTTTCTGGACTGCAAGCACATGTTGCCAGCTCCTGTTGAGCTTCTTATCCACCAGCATCCCAAGTCCTTCTCTTTGGGGCTGCTCTTAATCCATTCTCCGCTCAACCTGTATTTGTGCTTAGGATTGCCGTAACCCAGGTGCAGGACCTTGCACTTGGCCTTGTTGAGCTTCATGAGGTTTGCACAGGCCCACCTCTCAAGCCTGTCCAGGTCTGTCTGGATGGCATCCCTTCTGTCCAGATCAAGTGTTATCTCTTTGAATTCCTACTAAGTCACTTCCTCTCAGGCATCTTCACTTTCTGCAATGGAGAAGATGCTTTTTGTCATTGTTTGTGACAGGCATGATATTGGTATCACAAAGCTTGAGAGCAATAAATGCATAAACACTTGATAAAAGTATGATTTAAGATGAATAGTTGCCTGGTGAAGATTCATGATAAAACATCCCATAAAGACATTACTTGCTCACAGTGCAGAACTGCTTTAACATTTGCGACTGAATGAAATAGAGCAGAAAGAGGAAGTCTCATTTCAGAGGATGTTTATCTCATTTGCAGCCCTACCTCTGCTCCAGACATCTGGTAAAAAGTTAGAAACTAATGCTGCATTCTTTGAAGTAAGATGAAGACAGGTCTTTTGTGAGTGGTAGCTAGTCTTCTTATGGTACTATAGGTCCAAGCAGAGGAGTAATATTCGTAGTTATGACTCTCTCTCTCTATATATATATATATATTTATGAAATATTCATGTATATATGACTGTGTTCTGTGATAAACACATTTTTACTGACTTACTAGTCTTATGTTTGTAAACAGGAACACCAAAATATCACAAATATCTGCCTGCTTCTGCTGCCAGTCTTGGTTCTCAGTGGCAGCTGCAACAGACATTTCTGATGAAAAAAAAATAAAATAAAAAAAAGAAATGTTCGTACTCTAGTCAAAGGAAAATGTCTCTAGCAATCAAGAAGTGATTGGACTCAGATGATTGTTTCTGCTAGCAAATGACAGTGATTAACGCTTCACCATTGCTTCTCAAAATTTTGGAAGTACAAACTCTTTTGGTTCTTCTGTGTCTCCGCAGCACCATTCTCAGCAGCAGCTTGGTTTCTTCAAGACTCAGGAAGAGAAGCAATTATAATTGATTTCTGCAAGTATTGACTCTCATTCACTCCCACAACGAACTGAGCTGCTGCCAGAAAGTAGAAGCAGCATAAAATTCTGGAGACAATAATCACAGCCTACGCTGGCTCCTCTCTTACATCTGGTCCTTGGAGAAACGGAGGAGCTGTTGAATGTTGTATCTGAAGCTTTAGACTCCTTTTGAACTCTTTGGTCATGACCTAAGATGTAGGATGAGTATGGGAGAGGCAATGCCATATTTTCACCCTATCTGAAAAATGACAATCTTGGAGTGCTGTTGTTTCGATTTCTAAAAAAGGTTCAGCTGAATTTCGACAAAAGAACCCAGAGCACCATAAAAATTCTAAACCTGTTTGTCTGTTTCCTCTGATGGCACTTTGGAAAGCCTTTACAGATCAATTATGGACAAAGCAAGAAGCTGACAATGGGTTTCACTGCCTTTAAAATTGCTCAGTTCTCTTAAATACAGTAACAGATGTTCTTTGGGCTGGCATGTCAAGCTTTTATCCTACTCGTTTCCCTGCGCTGAGTCTGCCTGGTCTCCTTGGGCCAGGCTCTCATTGCATTTGGACTCCAGCGTTGGAAAGCAAAGATGTGATCACCTTTTAGCATGCACCAAGCCACACCAATGCATTTGAGGTTAAGAAAGAGCTTATGTGGTAGCAGTTCAGCAAGCACTTAGATCCACTGACATCCATAAGATAAGGAAGTGCTTAATCAGGAGTTTAAACTAGAGTGAGTGTGAGCAAAACAGCCCTTCTCATTCTCAAAAAAAGAAACTTCCCACAACACTAATATACATTAAGTTTAGATTTTTAACCATGTATTGCTAATATGTCTTAGGACAGCTTGGTTCTGACTTTTTTTCTGCTCTGAGAAGTACAAGAACTGGATAAAGTAATCACTTCCATAAACACCAATTGGGAAAAAAATGATGGTGCTATCACCTTCTCTAATTTGGCTATTATCACAGAGAATTATGTGCAAATGATACATTTATATGCAGTTCACAAATGGCTCTGCTAATTCCAGCCACTCAATGTGTCCTACATATGGCCCGTATGGTGTCTGTGGGCGAAGCAGATAAACAGTTGAGCTTCTGCAAACACAGCGTTAGGATCAGCATTTTGCTAAAAAATTGCTTTTTCAAGGGGTATAAATTAGCCTGTTTATTCCAGCACAGTAGCAAAAGGACTGAAGATTTCACTTTATTTGGAAGGGATCATAAATACAGCTTTCCATCTAATTTAAATGCTACTGGCAAACACATATTTTTGAGTAAAATTATTTTTTACCTGAAAATGCTGCATGGTTAGATACTGGTCAAAGATATTATATCTTTTAAAAATATTCTTATAATGTGATGTTTAAAATACTGAAATGAATACTACTGAGATTTCAATCATATTCTTGATAGCATTTAAAAATAATATAATTGTGTTAGTCTCAACGCTGAACAAGTTTCAACAAAATTACTTCCAGAAAGATTTTTTTTTTTATTTATTTATTAACCACAGAAGTGGTGAATGGGAATTCAAGACATCCTAGTTCAGTCCCATCTTAGATTATCAATGTTGTTATGTATAAATGACTTAGTTTCTCATATCCTCAGTTTTATTATATGTTAAATAACGGTGAAATTATTTCTTTTATCTAACCCCTGCTCTTGGCAACTTATACTGGAAGTACTGCAAACGGGACTTTTGTTCGGATAGGAAAAACCTCTTTATGACAAAAAAATGAATCACTTACCTCATTGGATTTTCACATTACAAGTTCCAAGCAAATGTCATGATTGTGGCAAAATTAAGAATAAATTTATATGTGTGTGTATATATATATATATATATATATTTTAGTTTTGAAATGTAGAAAAAAGTTAATGCTTGTCTGTTCTCCCTGTAGGGATAATTGGATGTAGAATTCATTTAGGTCTCAGAGGACTGTAGGAATCTTCCCCGTTTTCCTACAAAACTGGTATGACATACTGTATGGATAATTCAAGAATGCTATGAGGCATTGTGTAGCCACAGAACGTCTCACTTTTTGACTTCTCTATTTAGACTATAATTACATTAGGAAGAAAAATATTTATGTTTATTAAATGCTTTCTTCACATAGTGACACATGCTAACATCCAATGTTTTTTTGTTATGTTCTCAACAATTGTTCCACTTCAAATATACCCATAACAAACTTGCCTAAACTGCTTTT
Source organism: Rynchops niger (assembly GCA_013400035.1). Lineage (NCBI taxonomy): Eukaryota > Metazoa > Chordata > Aves > Charadriiformes > Laridae > Rynchops > Rynchops niger. The sequence continues at coordinate 102,300 of VXBH01009237.1, forward strand.
CTTATGCTTCAGCTGTCTCAGCATAGCATATTCTTGTCTGACTGTGGAATTATCAAAACTCACCAACTCTTTCTTGTAACTCACAGATTATGAACAGGAAACACAGATACCATATATATATATCTCTATATATAACGGATATAGTAGTCAGAAATGTGTTATGGAGATACACATATGTCTATGATACAGAGCTTTCTTGTATATATTGCAATCCTTTAATTATATATAGACAGATGCCTTAAATGGCCAAAAATACACATACCTAAATATTTATAATTCATTTATGAACTAAAGTGTGATTGAAGTACGTAGTGAAATTATGACAGCTTGTCTGTAAAAGCAGTGTTTTCACAATGTAAATTAACTTTTCTTTCACAGAACAACCTATAACAGAGCTCCTAACAGTCAAGTTTCTGTAGTTTATAGTCTTTCTACTGGACTTACCAATAAGGAAAGCAATAAGGTGCAATACCGCAATTTTGAATGGAGCGATATTCAGTGCTATAATAAGAAAGACACCTAATTCTAGGTTTTCTACATGGCTCCTCATTCTTGGTGTCCAGGTGTCTATGTTTTATTAAATGTCAGGCTTGTACTGGTGTTTATGATACCTTCATCCATCTCAGACAGCATGAGGTACTTGTATGTGGGCAATTATATACGGGTTGATTTGGGAGGAGATTAATTTAGATGTTGTACATATAGTTAGGAACAGAGTCAACCTCAAAATACATAATGTAAAACACACCAAGGGTATACCTACCTTGACATTTACACTTCAACTTGAAGGCTGTCTTTCAATAGCTTATGGCACAGGAGCTACTTTATAGATTGTGTTCTGCACCTTATAAGACAGAGTATGGTGAGCAAGACCAGCTAAGAACTTTAGAAGGTAACACAGCAATTGTTTGCTTCTGGCAGGTAAAGTTAAATTAGACTTAGAGAATGTTTTGGAACAGACCTTAAAGATTATCTAGTTCCAATGCCCCTTCCCTGGGCAGAGACACCTCGCACTAGACCAGGCTGCTCAAAGCCCCATCCAGCCTGGCCTTGAACACTTCCAGGGATGGGGCATTGAAAACTTCTCTGGGCAACCTGTTCCAGTGCCTCACCTCCCATACAGTAAAGAATTTCTTCCTAATATCTAGTCTAAATCTACCCTTTTTCAGTCTAAAACCATTACCCCTCATTCTATCACTCCACTCCCTCATAAGGAGTCCCTCCTCATCTTTCTTATAAGCCCTCTTTAAACACTGCAAAGGGCTATAGGGTCTCCTCGGAGCCTTCTCTTCTCCAGGCTGAACAACCCCAACTCTTTCAGCCTGTCATAGCCCTGTGATCATCTTTGTGGCCCTCCTCTGGACTCACTCCAGCAGGTCCATGTCCTTCTTGTGCTGAGGACTCCAGAGCTGGAGGCAATACTCCAGTTGGGGTCTCACAAGAATGGAGTGGAGGGACAGAATCACCTCCCTTGACCTGCTGGCCATGCTCTTTTGATAAAGACCAGGACGCAGTTGTCTTTCTGGACTGTGAGCGCATGTTGCCAAAGCATGTCGAGCTTCTCATCCACCAACAGCCCCAAGTCCTTCTCCTCAGTTGCTCTCAATGCATTCTCCACCCAGCCTGTATTTGTGCTTGGGATTGCCGTAACCCAGGTGCAGGACCTTGCACTTGGCCTGGTTGAATTTCATGAAGTTTGCACGGGCCCATGACTCCAACCTCTCTAGGTCCCTCTGGATGGCATCCCTTCCCTCCAGCATGTTGACCACACCGCTTTGTGTAAATTACAACTTAAAGAGTTGTTTATAGAGTCAAATGTTACAAACAGGTCATGCTAGCTGTTTCCTGCTTTGCTGTTTTCTGATTAAGGAGTGCCCACCCTTTGTAACTAATTCCTCATTAGATAAAATCAGGACTCTTATCCAGGTGCTACTGGGATGCATATATATAACTGCTAAGCAGAAGCACAGTTCTCAGGATCGGTGAATGGGGATTTTGGCAGTCAGTGTTGCGGTGTGCATTGAATTGCTTATTAAGACAGTGTGAGATTGAAGGAGTCTACACAGACATGATGTCTGGCAACAGATGGATGGAGCAACTGCTCCAGCCTTCTCCTGAAGCTCCTCCCTGGCTTCAGCTGGAGCTCTGGAGGGAGGATGCAGTAGCCCAAGTCTCACACTGCATGGAGCAAGTGCCTGGTGCCTTGATCGGGTGTTGGAGGTGGTGGTGGCTTCACATATGGGAGAGGTACCGCAGCTTAGATGTTGAGTTGCCAAGTGAAGGAGGTATAGGAGGAGGTGGGCAGACTGTGTAATTTAGCCCTGATTTCAGTAGGAGTTTGGATCAGA